>CAJNDT010006139.1:0-382501 GCA_905221615.1 Symbiodinium sp. CCMP2592
CGTGTAGCTATGATATATGCATCACGCGTATCTTGCATGTGTCTTTTTTGCAGGCGCTCTTCATGCCAATGCATTCCCCATATCTGCATGAAAGGAGCCCAATTTGTGGCACAGACGGCGTCCAATAGTTGAAAATGCGGCATTCTTGATGACTGCCTGTCTATCTCACTGCCGCCTTTGCATCACATGCAAGCCTACATCGCAAGATGCAACAACGCAGGCAATGCTCAGTGCAGCACTGGTCTGCCGCAAGATGAAATTTACCGGCTAGTCGTAATAAGGAAGGAAGGTGCTACAAACCTGTCAACACCCTACGCCCTAAGCCCTAACTTGCCCAGAGCCACTACTGACTAGAGTAGCGCGCAAGCTAAACCAGCAGATCAAGAGAGTATTGAGTCATTCTTGTGAAGATGACTTTATCCCTGCCCTGAAAATCAGAAGAAGCGATGTCTAAGCGTCGGAAACCTGATGCTTCCCTCCTAAACACAGGGCAAGCTCAAGATGCTTAGGGTTTAGGGTTTAGGGGCTCGAGGCCCAGAAAGGAACGAACACAAGCACCTTTGGGTTTAGGGTTTAGGGATATGTTTAACGATACCCACACGAGCAATGCCCGGTTTGCCGCTTGCCCCCTCACGTCCTGGCTGCAAGTACCCCAACATGCTGTCTATTGCAGGTTGTATTCGGAGCAATTTGACTATGGAAACCTGTAAGAAACTCGCCTCGGCTCCGGCCGAAGCGGTCAGAGGTTCCTATACAGATTCCCTCTGTTCCCCACCTCTTAATCCCCCCCCGCCCAGCTCCCTCCCGCCCCCCCTCTCGCCCCTCCCCTTCCTCCCTTCCCCCCCTGCTCGACAACAGCGCTTTTATGCAGAACTCATTCTGCGCCTGCCCCGCTCCCCTCCTTATCCCCTCCCTCCGGTACTCCCACCCTCCACCGCTGTTTCTGCCATTCTTGTCTAGTTCCTTAGATTTTTTGGCTTTTTTTCACAGCCGGGCCGAGGCGGTCGACGCGAAGCGTTTCAACTTATGTTGCGGATATCGAGGACTGCTGTTACTACATATTGAAGCGCCTACTGCGCACGGTTTAGATTTACCGCTCTGGCTTGGGGTTTAAGGTTTGGGGTGTACTGCGTTGGGTTCTGTATGGTTCTGAGCTTTGTTTGCTGTCAAACCTTTAGGATCTAAGAAAACAAACCAGTCGACCCTAAATGTTACTAAACCCTCAACCCTAAAATCAAGACTTGCTTGAAAACCCGAGACTTGTTTGGGAAGCGGAACTGTTGGGTCCAGCAGGTGAGGTTCTGGAATCAAACCGCTGTTGTTTCCCTAAGCCCCAAAGATCCGCAGGGTTGGGGGTTAGGTGCAAGTCCTGAACCTCAAACCGGGGACGAATAAGCTCTGCTCATAGGTGCAAAAACTTGACCATACTGCTGAAAACAACCCGAAAACAAGAAGCATGCATGATTTCAACCGCTGCTCATTTCTGAACTCTGGCATAGTGAACCTTATAAACCTTAACCTCGAGACTCATCATTGAAATTTAAGCGTATGAGTGTTTGGGCTTGTGAATTCTCAACTGAAGCTAAAGGCGATGGGTCAGGGGCTAGGGCTACGCGCTCGCGCGACAAACCCTGAAGTGGCAAACCTTGGCTGGGTGTGGGACAGCTCAACGATCTGCTTACTTGGAGGTTCATGGGTAGTCAACAGTAGGGTTATAAGTAGGGTAACTATACTTATAACCCATATTAGGGGACTTATCACCCTACTTATAACTACCCCTGAACCTCCAAGTACCGGACTGCATCATACAGAGAGTTTACAAACCAACACGACGACTTCGGAGATACTCATATTCCAAGTTGAGGGTTTACGGGTTCTAGTCTCTTCAACTTCATGCTAAATCTCGATCGCTAGGCTCTGAAGTCGTGGCCCCGAAACCCTTAGCCCAAAGCCCTAAACCCCGTTCTAGTTGGGGAATCGGCAATCTGTGTCATCATGTGGAGGCGTCGGGCCTTTGCCACGGCTTCGAGAAGGATGGGATCGACATAGGGACATGGATACTTTGGGTTATTCATCAAGGTCGCCTAGGGCTTATAGGGCTCAGTGTTTATAGGGGCATTAATGATTAGACGATTCGATTAGGGCTAGGGCTCTCTCTGAAGGGGGTTCAGTACAGGGTTCTGCAATGGTTACTATAAGGTTCAAGTTCCATGCTTTGAGTAGACTAGCGTTTCCGGATTTATTGTCTCAGGTTGAAGGTCGGACGGGATCTTATGTCATATTATGCCTCCTATACATCTTCCAAATAAAAGCTTCTGTTTACATCCATTTCAGGCTCGAAGGACAAGCAGAATAGGACGACGTCGAAGCGTGTCTATACTATACGATTCGGGAAAAGATTCAATGCAACATAAGGCGAGTCTGGGCCACCTTCGTGCCTTCGCGCTAAGGCCAATGCTAAGCAGAGGAACGAGACCCCACTTCGCACCCCAAAAGCTTTCCTGAACCGTCTAAGAGCAGGCGGCATTCTTTTCAGGCGGGAACCCAGAGGCTCCAAAACCCCTTAACTAAGGAATATACCTTAAATCATATAATAGGATCCTATTATAGTTTAAGGTATATTCCTTAATTAAGGGGCTTTGGAGTCTCTGAGAATTGATGCAACGTTGCGCAACGGCGCAACTCCCGAGCAGCCATGTTAAGACCTGCTCGTATGGCTTTCATTCTCGAAGGACAGCCACTCCGCTAGCCTCAGATTATATGGGAGTTTCCGAAGATGGGGGATCCTAATATAGTAGGCTAATAAGTAGGATCCTTGTTATAAGGACCACAAAATAAGGTACCCCGAATTTTCGGAAACTCCCATATGAAGCCATGGCGGCTTCGTTAAGGTAATCGCTCCACTGCTCTGCAGTGCAGCCGCTTTGGCTCCAGCACTCGCTGGCAAACACCATCTGCGGAACACCATCTGCGGCGGTGAAGGCTTCGGCCACAACAGGACGGCGTTGAATCGTGACTATACGAGGTCCAATGCGACATCATGCAGAGGATCGAGGCACCAGAACGCCCTCCACAAACCGTCTAAGAGCTTTAATAAGGTTTCTTAGGGCTTATATAAGCTCTTGGGAGTCTTTTTTCAAGCATGGGTCTTGGGTTAGGACGCTCTAGTGCTTTGAGTTCATGTTTGCCGATAAAGGCTCATAGGGCTTGGGTATAGGTTTTGGGGTTTAGGGCCAGTGCTTAGCGTTGTCTTGGCGTAGGGCTTATGCTTTCGGGTTTGGGGTTTAGGGTTGCAAAGTTTAGGGCTGAGGGTTTAGAAGGACGGTGCAGGCGACAAAACCTTGTCCAGCGAAGCACCATGCCAGGAGACCGTAAACCCTAAACACTGACCCCTAAACCCTTAACCCTAATCCCTCAAGCCCTCAAGCGATCGTGAGCCTCTGCTCCGAGACTAAACCCCGCAATATAAACAGGGATTCAGGGAGATTCTACAGCCTAAACACGAAACCTTAACTTAACCCCCAAACCCTAAACCCTAAACCTTGAGCCCTGTACCTTAAACTATCCCCCAAACGCCTAGTCTAACTAAGGGAACCTCAATCTCACCCTTCAGGCCTCACGAAACCCTAAGCCCTAAACACCAAGACAAGATAAGGGTTGACCTTTGGATTATCGCAGAGGTCGGACAAAAAAGTACGTTTGTTCCTTAGATTTGTTATTGTAGTCATACTGTGATAAACCCCCAAAACGCTTTTCTACCTCTTACGCCCCGCAAGCATTGCCGAGATTCCGTAGACCCGGACACCCTGCAAAAGTCATCGAAGGAGACGCCAGTCGCTTAATCTTCAAACCCCAAGCCCTTGCGGGTCTAGGGTGACTTTAAGGTTTCATGGCGTGGAGAACTACTTAAAGGATCATGGGACATAGTAACTACATAAGGTTATTATTAGGGTAACTATACTTAAAACTTATATCCCCAATTGAGGTACTTATAACCATACTTACTAAGTCCCATGATCCTTTAAGTAACTCCCTTGCATCTCAGGGCCGAGCCGGAACCAGCCGCTAAACCTCGCTCCCTGTTGTGCCTGCGCGGAGGCGGTTTTGGGTGTGGCTTCGGGTATAGGGCTTTAGGGTTTAGGGTTTAGGGGTTTCGGGTGTGGCTTCGGGATTTCTGCGGTACTTTGGGGTTAAGGGCTTGAGGGGCTCAGGGTTTAAGCTTGAGGCCTAGGATTTGGAATCTTGGCGTTTTGGGTTTGAACCCTGAACCCTAAACCCTAAACCCTAAACCCGAAACCCTAAACCCTAAAGCCTAAACTAAATTCTTAAATCCTGAACTCTGGAAGCTTCGAGCCTTTCGTGTGATTAGGAGAACCTTAAGTCTTAAGTCATCATGGGGTTGTAAGCACATGATACCGAGAACTCCCCTTGAAACCCTCACTAAACCCCAGACCCTAGACATCAAACAGACTCTAAGGCAACTCTTTAGTTTCGAGAATTGTGTTATTTCTAACCCTTGTCCACTCTTCCAAACTAAGCGATTCGAGTTCGCCCTTGAGTCCTGGCTCAGGCTAGGCTTTAGAGTTGAGGTCTACAGCTTTTAAGTTTTAGCTTCATGGTTCGGGTTTTGGAGTTTGGGCTTCCAGGAGGGTTTACAGTAGAAGCCAAAAAGTTGGAAACCCAATAGCCTCAATCCTTAAGAGTAATGTATAGGGAATCCCAGCACTATTTGGCCTTAATCCGGTTTCCAACTTTATGGGGTTTACTCTAAACCCGAACCCTAAACCCTATACCCGTATAGAATCCCTATAGATCCCTTTAAAGGACCCCTATGAACCCTACTTAGGGTTGTAGTGTTTGGTGCTTCAGAGTTCAGGGTTCCAGACTCCAGGTGTCGTCTACGGGGCCGGTACTTTCGACAAAGTTCGACTCCAACAATACTTGGCCCCCCTTTTGGGTTATGACTATAGTTATCCTACTTATAACCCTACTTACAGCTACCCCGAAACCCTAAACCATATAAATCCTATAGAACCCTTTAAAAGACCACTACTTATAACCCTACTTATAACTAACCACGAACCTCCAAGTCTCTGCGCGACTTGAAGGTTGCTTTGATGTCCAAGCTGGATAGCGTTCTTTCTGGGCTGTACCTAAAGCCGAAACCATAAACCCTAAAACCCTAAACCCTAAGCCATAAACCCTGAAGCTGGATGGTGTTCCGCTTTCTGGGCTATCCTAAACCCTAAACCCCTAAACCCCTAAACCCTGAACCCCTAAACCCTAAACCCCAAGCCATAAACCCTGAACCCTCCCCGACTCTCAGCGTAACAGGTGATGGACACCGTGTGCTGCTCGCGCTCCCTAGCCGGTGGAGAACTCTTACAATAACATCCGTATAGACCCCTCACTGTACAGTAGCGTCCTTTCTTGCAGAACCGTCCTTGCAGAAAACCCTCACAATAGAACCCCTCATGAGGAACTCCTCTTTCTAGAATCGCCATGACCATGTCAAGATGAAATCCAGAAACCTTGTTTGCAAAACCCCAACTTGTAAACCCTCCCTAAACCCTAAACCCTAAATCCTAAACCCTAAATCCCCAAACCCTAAACCTAAACCCTAAACTCTCTAAGCTTTCAAGCATAGTGAAGACCTCGGCGAGTTCCTGCCGCAGCTGCTGTCGCATCTCCAGCTCTGTTTCCTGGCAGGCATCGAGGATTTGGGATTTAGGTCCTATGGTTGATGATATAAATCCTGCATTACCTTAAGAACCCTAAACTATGGGAATTATGGCATATTCCTTATTGTGGGTAAGATTTATATCATCAACAGTATGGTAACGATCGTATAAGGCGGTTTAAGGGGCCTCTACACTGAGGATTCTATGAAGAATTCTCTGGCGGTTCTAGACGGGTTCCGTGATAAGGGCAAACAAGCACAAAAAGCTTTCTACAAAGCTCCAAGTCCAGGGCAAAACGGGTTCTACTTGGGTGCTACAGGGTTCGTCTTCAGGGGTTTCTGGGTTGTACAGTTTTTCGGGGTCCAGGGCCAGCATGGGTGCCATGATCAGGGTTTCATACCAGCGTCAAATTCTTGCTCTATACAAGGGCGGACACAGAGCTGAACATTTAGAAGTCGGGATGCAGGGTCCAGGGTGTGGGATCAAGGGTCTGAAATTGTTGGCTTCGTTTTGGAATTTCTAGAGTTTAGGATTTGGGATCCCTTTTGAAAGAATTTGGGGTTAGGCGGCTTGGGTATCGGGTGTTGGCTCAAAGTTTGAGGCTGATGACAGAAAAGTCAGGGAACAGGGTTCGTGATAGCTCCTGGGGTTTGTTGGTGAACTGGAGACTTCCGTGTGAAGAGTGCGGGATGTCGAGTTCAAGGGGTGAGACCCTAAACCCTTAACCCCTACATAAGCCCTAAACCCTAAACCCCTAAACTCTAAAGCCCCCAAACCATAAAACAGAGTTTAGGGTGGTTGGTTTTAAAGTTTAGAGTTTAGCACAGGATTGATGGGTTCAGGTGTCGGGCTCGAAGTTCGTCACAGAGGGGCCTTGAAAACTAAAGTGGAGTTTCTGTTGAAATTGCCGCAGAAATACATTTAGGAACCCCGTAATTTTGTCGGGCCCTTGACTAGTGTTCGCTTCGAGGTCTGGCTTTCGGGCGGTAAGGGCCCTAGGTTGAAGGGTTGGGGGCATAAGGGATTGAGGGGTTTAGGGTTTAGGGGTTTAGGGATATAGGGTTTAGGGGTTTTAGGGGTTCAGGGATTTAGGGGTTTAGGGGTTTAGAACTTAGGAGCATAAGGGATTGAGGGTTTCGTGCTCTGGGGTCAAGGTTTTTGGACTTGGGGTTTAAGCTTTGGAAAACACGGGTTAGTGTCTGTTCTGTAGGATGTGTCGGCTTTGAACCATCTAACCTACGGCACTGAAACCCGGAAACACCCAAAAACGCCTAAACCCTGAACTCCTGAATCCCGAACCCCTAATCCCCTAAACCCTAACCCCTAAACCCCCTAAACCCCCTAAACCCTAAACCCCTAAACCCCTAAACCCCTAAACCCTAAACCCCTAAACAAGAGGCAAGAAAAAAAAGAAGCCCGAGGACTGCACTGGCAGATGCGGCTTTGCATCCAAGTCCTGCACTGCCCAAGTGCTGCTCTCCAGGGCATGCTTGGTTAAGGTACGTATAACCATACGTAAAGGATCATGGGACTTAGTAACTCAGGTTATTTTCCGGGTAACTATACTTATAACTACTTATAACCCCAATTAATGTGTACTTATAACCTTACTTACTAAGTCCCATGATCCTCCAAGTAGCTACTAAGACCCATGGTCCCCCAAGTAAAAAATTTGACCCTAAAACGTAAACCCAGGGTTTAAAAAACGCAGGGTTTCGCGTTTCAAGTTGAACTGGCTTCAGGGGGTGAGCTCATGGTGGAGGGTTTGGGAGGTTCGGGCCTGGGTTTTGGGTTTTGGGGTTTAGGAAGTTTAGGGTTTAGGGTTCAAGGTTTGGGGTTTTGGGGTTTAGGAAGTTTAGGGTTTAGGGTTTAGGGTTCAGGGTTTTTGGTTTTGGGGTTTAGGATTTTGGTGCTGCGGGTTTCGCCCCCTTTTTTCGACCTTTGCGGGTCGCGGCTTTAGGTCTGTGGTCTTGGTATTTTGGGGGCTTGGGTTACGAGGCTTACGGTTAGGTTAAAGGAGCTCTAGAGTTAAGGATATGGGAGTTTCCGAAAAAGAGGGGTACCTTCAAAGTGATCCTTTGGGCTCCTTAAAGGGATCTATAAGGGTTCTATGAAGGGTTTAGGGTTTAGGGTTTGGGAGTTTCCGAAAATGAAAGGTACCTTCTTTTGGGGTCCTTATAATAAGGATCCTACTATTTATGGTACGATATTAGGGTTCCCTGTTTTCGGAAACTCCCATATTTGCTTTGGGCTTGAGGGGGTTTGGGGTTCTTGCCGCCTCGGGTCCCTTTTCCTTGACATTACTACAGCCATTTGTACATGGAGGTCAGCGAAGTCGGGGTGTAGGGTCTTGGGGTTTTGGGTTTAGGGCATCACCAATACTACCTACGAACAAGTACTTTGCCGCGGGCGGTCGTTTTCACGAAGAAACCCGACATCGTACCACCCGCCGGTCGCTCAGCAACTCAACCCCTACCGACGCCAAACCCCAAACCCAAACACCCTACGCATAAAACTCAATACTCTGAGCACTGCGCTAGGCCGTGAATCCTTTTTACTTTCACAACAACAAAACCTAAACTAAGAACCAACTCCAGTGTCCCAAGTTTGGCGACCAAACAAGAGGTCAAACGCTTATAATATAGTATAATGCAACATAGTCTTACGCAATATGATCTGTCTTCTCTGTTATTCCATATACAATATGAACACATGTATTGTAATACACTTAATATGATATAAAAAACTTCTAGCAGCTAGCATAAACTAATGTACTACGAAATAACATAAGAACCGGTCGGAGGTTCCTGTACAAGGTTCCTATACGGATTCCCTCTATTCCCCACCTCTTGATCCAGTCACCCCCCCCCACCGCCTCTCCTCCCTCCTGCCCCCCTAGCCCAGCCCAACGATTGACGGTTTAGGTGGCTCAACGCAAGCAATGACAAGCAATTTCTATTTATTTCTTGAGGGTATAAGGGGTCTACAACCAGAAAACCCGGAAACCTTCTAACCCTAATTACAACCGCCCATGGACCCTCAAAGGGAAGACCATATCCACTCAGGTTTAGGCTTTAGGGTTCCGGGTATAGGGTTTTAGGGTTTGGAGACCTTAACTACTAGATCGCCCGGCTCCTCAAAATCAACACCAAAAACACCAAACTCCAAAATCTTAAAGTAGCGAATGCCGAAAACCCCAAACCCCTGAACACTATCAATCACTTAAGCCTAAACCCGAAACACCTTACACCCCCCAAAAGCCCAAACCCTAAACACCTTACGTAAGTCGACACAACACCCAGATCGCCTCCAGCTGCCGGGTGTATGCCAAGACCACCAAGCGGTGTAGCTCCTGGGTGGTCCTGGCACCGACACTCTCAAACCATAACAGGCGGGTTTAAGATCCAGGTCTCAGGTGGTGGGAAGCTTAAATCCAAACTCCTCTGTCCTTGAGTCCGAGCCCCCGACTGCGCACACACACACACACACACGCACGCACGCACGCACGCACACGCGTACACACTGACTGCACTGTACAAAGCATGATCCCAGTCCAAAGTTCCAGGTCTGCCCTGGATCCAGGGGTCAAGTCTGTCACTACTCCAGCTTCTGACTCTGACTGTGCCAGGGTGGCCCCAATTGTTTAGGGTTTAGGGTTTAGGGTTTGTTTGCCGTGAATTAGAACGACCCTGGTGTTCATTCGCTGTCTTTGCAGCAGCTGCACGACGATCACACCCGGATCATCGCAACCAGGTCGGCTGGTACTGGAGGCTTTACTAACCGCAGTTTCACCAGCATCTGCACGGCTGTCGTTTTGGAGTCAAAGCTTAGGTCTTAGGGTATCGACTTTTTGGTCGAGGTCGTGGGTATAACCGCGAGTGCAGAACAGCCGCCAATAGCCTCTCAGCCGCAAATCCTAAATCCGTAAAGCCAAACTCAAACCCTGAACCCTGAGCCCTCCAGCGTAAACCTGGAACCTGCAAAGCCCCAAACCCTAAACCCTAAACCCTAAACCCTAAAATGGGGCTTCAGAGCTTTCGGGGCTTGAGGATCCTATGGCTTTGAAGCTTTGGGGGGAGAACTCAAGGACATAGAGTTTTGATCTCCGAAAGCCCCGGAAGCCAAACTTTCAGGCTCGAGGCATAAAAGTCACAGCTCTACCGGGCTCAAACATGATCATCACCATGGCCCTAGCCCCTAAACCTGTAAATGGGCAGAGCCTTTAGAACCCGAAGAGGGTGTAGAACCCTTATGGATCTCGTACAGCAGCCCCTTAAAGGAACCCTTTAAGGGTTCCTTTGGGCTCCTTCAAGGGGTCGATAGGGGTTCCTCTAAATGAAACCTTGAAGGCACCCCTACAGGAATCCTTAAAAGAGGAACCAAGGGAATGGAACGAAAGCTTCAAATCCTTGAATTGCCAGTCGCCTGAGCATCAGCTGATCGTAGGAAGGTCTCCCAGCTACCGGTCGCACCTGGAGGGGCGGCGTAGGGCTTAGGGTTTGGGGTTTTGGGTTTACGGGTACTGTATAGAGTTTAAGGACTTGGGAATAGGGCTTAGTGGGTTTATGGGTTCCTCAAGGGCTTTAAACAGGCAATATCACAAGTTCTAGACCGAGGATTCCAGAAGAATAGTTCGTGGAAGAAGCATTGGTGTGGTCCATGTCGATAGTGCCAATGCTCTTCGTCATAGGCGTGCGACGAGTAGTTGCAGTCTTGGCGGTCTTGTGAACAGTGCGTACCCCCGAAACACGTAGCGAGTGACATTGGAGACTCGTCGAAAAATGTAGCTGCTGAGGTCTATCCATTGAGCAAGACTGCACTGGTTCACCATCGCGTGGTATCGTTCTTTGGGAAATTAGGGTTTAGGATTCTGTGAGGGTTCTGTGATTTGGTGCTAAACGAGTAACGGGTGTAGGGATCTATGAGGATTCTGCAAAAGAAGAGGTGCAAGTCTCGGCACCCTTTGCGGTTTTCCACTTTAAGCCTAAGGGTTTAGAGTTTAGGTTCTTTCGGTGTAGGGCTTAGGGTTTGGGGGGTTCCCGACCAAAATGCGGCATACCATCATGGGATCTCTGCGCAGCGGAGATACCGTAAGCTTTACAACCCATGGCTCGAGCATAGGGGTGCCTTGTTTGGGGTCCTTATAATAAGGATTCTACTATTTGGGGAACTATATGAGGCCCCCTATTTTCGGAAACACCCAAGTAGCCGAAAATCCTTGAACCTCAACTCCGAAACCCTAACCCAAACCCCTAAAACCCTTAACCATAGCCCCTGAAACCAAAAGTCTAAACCCAACCCCTAAACCTTACTATGATAGGTAGAAGCGGCAGAGTCGCTAAGATCCTGAAAGCAGAGAAAAGAAGAAGGGTTTAGGGTTTGGGTAGTTTGAAGCTGCTAATGAACACCACCCTCACCTCGTGACAAACTCACCCTAACCGAACTGTAACCAGCGCTACCCTTGAAAAAATAAAACCCAACCCCTCAACCCTAAACCGTAACCCTTGAAACCAAAGCTAAACCCCAACCCGGAAACCCCGAGCCCATTTTCCTTACTCCTGAGATCTTAAACTCCAGGCCTCAGGGTCCTAGAACCGAAAACCGGTTTAGGGTTTAGGGGTTTAGGGGTTTAGGGTTTAGGGTTTAGGGTTTAGGGTTTAGGGTTCAGGGTTTAGGATTTAGGAATATGCTTACTTGGAGGCCCTTTTGACTTAGTAAGTCTACTTAGTATCCCCTATAAACCCCATTATAATCCCCAAAAAAACCCACCTTACTAACCCTACTTACTAAGTCAAAAGGGCCTCCAAGTAAGGTAAAGGGCATTGGGGCTTTCAATTCGAAGGCCTAGGTTTCATAATTTTGAGGTTTCAGAGTTTGGGGCTGAGGGTTTGAAGGCCTTGCTTTCAAGTCTTTAGGGCTTTACGGCGTTCAGGCTCAGATTTTGTAAGAAATGACATACAAGATTATATTATTGGATATATACGAACAACGTACAAGATATACTATTACTAACTATACGCTGTATACATGCTATGCATACATAATATCCTGATTCTGGGATCCGTGCGTCGATGAGGCATCCCTCTGGATTTCGGTAGAGACCCCGAAAGCCGCCAGAGACTGGAAACGCTTTCCTTGGCACTTGGTTTAGGGCCTCGGGTTTAGGGTTTAGGGAGTAGGGCTTAATGTTTAAGGCTTAGGGCTTAGGGTCTAGGGTTTAGGGTTCAGGGCTTAGGGTCTAGGGTTGAGGTTTTGGGTTTTGAATGACGGCTTGAGTTTTGGACAGGCGGTCCAGCTAGGCTTAAGGGCTGCAGGTTTCGAGTTTTAGAATTGAGCGCTTCGTACACACAGTTTACGGAGTTCTGTTGGGGGGTTTAGGGTTTGGGGCTTAGGGTTTAGGAGAATTTTTACGGAGTTCTACCAGTTGTTGCAGGGTTCATGAGGCTTCCTACAAATTGCTATTCAGGGTTGCATTCAGGGTTCCAGATGGGTTCTTTTCGGCTGTAGGGTTTTTACGGCTTGAAGGGTTGCAAAGCGCTTTGGGGTTGCAGGTTGAGAGTTCGGCTTCCGGTTTGATGGTTTGGAATCCAAGGTTGTCGGTTTCGGGCTGAGGATTGAAGGGTTTCAGGAAGGGTTTAGGGTTTGGGTTCGGGTATCCTAAACCCGAAATCCCAAGCCTGAGCCTGAA
The DNA here is from genome assembly GCA_905221615.1 of Symbiodinium sp. CCMP2592. NCBI lineage: Eukaryota > Dinophyceae > Suessiales > Symbiodiniaceae > Symbiodinium > Symbiodinium sp. CCMP2592. The sequence continues at coordinate 12,370 of CAJNDT010006139.1, forward strand.
ATGGTGAGCCACATGCTGCAAGCTCTGAATCTTTAAGCGATGCCTTAAGCCCTAAACCTTGAAAAGAATTTGAAACCCACTACGTATTAAGGTCCGAACACGCCTTCCCCCAACTGAAGCCACACAGCCGAGCACATATTTCCAGAGCTCTCGACACCGCGAGCCAAAACCACTTGCAACGCCGATTCTGAAGCCAATGCTGCATGTGACCCTTCAAGCCCTAAACCCCAAATCCAAAAATACGGTTGATGGTATCAATCCTGCATTACCCATAATAAGGAATATGCCATAATTCCCATAGTTTAGGGACCTTAAGGTAATGCAGGATTTACATCATCAACCGTAGGACTCCGTAAACTCCACCAACCCAGGTTCCCAATAGAACTCCGGTAAACTCCTCAAACTCACATTCCGTGCCTCAAGCCGGCGTCGTCCGCATCGGGCTCCAGCTCAAAGGCTTCCACGTGGACCTTTCGATAACCTCAGGACCATGGCCAAGGGGACTTTGTATTAAAGGTTGCTCCTTTGAGGGATCCCTTGAGGGATCTATAAGGGTTCCTTTAAGGGATCTAGAAGGGTTCCTTTAAGGGATCTATAAGGGCTAAGGGCTTTTTCTTTAGGGTTTAAGGTCTAGGGATGTAGGGTGTAGGGCTTCGGGATTAGGGATCTGAAGATTTAGGGATTTAGAATTTAGGGTCTAGGGTTTGCACGGTTTAGGGTCTATAGGGGTAGGGTGTGGGGTTTGGGCTTCGAGTGTAAATGTTTGATTGATGTTTTTGCTTCGCGTTGGTTTCGTTTGGTAGATAAGGGTGTGTTGCTGTTGCTTCTACTAGATACCCAGTAACCTAAGAACAAAAAGGCCTCTCTTTTTGGTATTGGGTAACTTTATAAGGAACCTAGGACTACAAAAAGGGAATAAGGGTACTACTGGGCATCCTAGTCGAGGTCTTGTGTGGGGATTGGGTTTAGGGTTCGCAGTCCTCCGGGTCCGAGAAGTACGAACACAGGATTTCAATTTGTGGGGGAAACATGCTCTCGGCTTTGAGGTTAGGGTTTAGGGTTCAGGGTTTAGGTTTTTTGGGTTTAGGGTGGTAGTGTGTTCAGGGGTTCAAGGGTTTTGTGCTGAGGGTTCAAGGCTTAGTGTCTAGAGCATAGTCATCACGGTGGAAGGGCTGCTGGGATTGAGGCGTCGGGCTTTGGGATTAGCGGTCGGGCCGGTCGGGCGAAGGGTTTGCCATGTAGGGACTTGAATTCGGAGGTATTTGTTCATGAGAGGGAGCCGCGGGTTTAGGTTCTAAGGCTCTGGGGTTTGGGTTCAAGGCTTGAGGTTTAGGTTGGATTTAGAGATTCTGGTTGTATACGGGCTGAAAAGAGCTCCAGGGAGCCTTCATGTCTTTCTTGCCGCCGAAAACCCGTAAGCCTGCGAACCGTCAAGAAGTTCGGCTTAGTACACTCCGGACAAATACTACGGTTTATGCTATAAATCCTGCATTACCTAGGATTTATGGTATATTCCTTCTTATGATTATGGGTAATGCAGGATTTCTATCATCATCCGCATCTATCCAAATCCTAAACCCGCAACCCCCTAAGACAGCAATATGTAGCTCTGCGCGCTCCTTTCAGCCCTTCATGAGGAATCGCTAGGACACTGAATGTCCAACCTTGCCTACACCCGGCCCTGAACCCGAAACCCTGCGCCCTCATGAAAAGATCAGAAACTAGAGTTTGTTATCACGGCAGCTACCGCAGACCCTAAACTCTCCAGGAGTCCGAAAGTGGGGCTCAGGGCTTTTGAGGTTTAGGGGGGATTAGGCATTAGGGCTTTTATGGGGGGGCTTAGGGTTTAGGGTTCAGGGCTTTCAGGGCTCCGCAACCTCTTTCGGCGAGCGCTGTCTCAAAGTCGAAGTCCTTGGGCGGCCAGTCGGGCAAGACGTACCACCAACGGCCTGGGCATGTTATGGCAGATTATGGTTCAGGCTTTAGGGTTTAGAGTGCCAACGGCCTGGGCATATCATTGAACACTCTGGTATACTACGGTAGATTATTGAATATTCTGGTATACTGTGGAAAATTATGGTATACGATTATGATATATTATACTATGTTGTGGTATGTTTACGGCATTTTCCTAGAGGGCTTGTGGTCAAATGCTCGGCTGAGGGCTTAGGGATTGTTGTTTACAATTCGGCGTGGGATCCCTAAACCCTCCCGTCTGGAGTGCCGGGTTCAGTAGCTTCCGGTTTTGGAAGAGGGGTTTCCCTGATCTGCGGAGTCCGGATGAGAGGGGGGGGTCACGACTTAAGCTTTCCGTGGCTCATAGGGCTTAAGTGGCTTAAGGTGTGGAGCTTTGGGCCTCTTGGGGTTGCTGGTTTAGGCTTTTGGGTTTCGGCCTGCCTCTACATCACACAACCTTCGCTTTTTGGCCCTAAGCCGGCAGGCTCCCCGGTGCCAGGTAGACCCTTGAACTCTCAATCTTAAGCCCTTCCAGGACCCCCTGATGGCCCTTTGATAGAGCCTTTATGGCCCTTAATAGTGGGTATTTGGGGTATAGTAGAGGGTAGTTGGTGGGTCTAGGTCGTGATCCTTGTATTATAAAATACGATAATCTCAGCCTGCAGCCAAAACCTTCTAGCCCTGCATTTTACAAAAGGCCCAGGCAGAAAAGAGCTTGGGCAAGTTTAGGATCACAGGTTTTGCTTTTCACGACTGCCATGTGCCACCATATGCGACATGACACGAGGAAAGCACTTGTGCAAAGCACGTAGGTGCAGGCGGAGAAGCTTCGGTGTTCTGCACATACCGACCTGTGTGCAAATCTGATACAGGGCTTGGAGAGATTACGTAACAAGACGCATGCAGAACACCGAGTTCAATAAGACTTGCCTACATTCCCTAAATCCTAAACCCGAAACAACCCTTACCCTTACACCCTAAACCCTACGCCCACCAGTCAAACTCCTCACGTACCAAGGCCCTGAAGCGCTCCCCGCACAGAGCGGCCCCGAAACCCGGAACCCCATAAGGGCTCCTTTTAGGGCTTAGGTTTTCAGGTTCCGGAGTTTAGGGTTTAGGGTTATACTCAATTTACAATCCCTAGAAGAACCCGACATAAACCCAGCGTCAAGCCAACACGAGCCCGCATAAACCGTTTATAGGCCCGACCCAAACCACATAAAAGTCCTTAGAAAACCCATGGAGATCCTGCAAAAACAACCCGGCTCGCAACCCTGCGAACTCTAGAAGAAGCCGCAGCCAAGATGCAAAGCAGCTTGGCGACCAGCTTCTGCTTCGCATTTCGATCGCGGCCCGTTCTGGGAGCCGGAACTTCGCCTGCAAAGTAAACTGTGGGGCTTCTGGAGATCAGCGTGTGGCGCTTCAGCCCATAGCCCCAGCTTGAGGCTCCCAGGGTTTAGGAGTTCAGGATTCAAGGGTTTAGGGTTTAGGGTTTAAATTAGGGTTTCGGAGTTTCGGGGTTTAGGGGTTTAGGGTTTAGGGTTTAGGGTTTAAGGTTTAGGGGTTTAGGGTTTAGGGTTTAGGGTTCAGGAGTTGAGCCAAAACAAAGGTCTTTGACGCCTGTTGATTCTCTCGAACAAAAGCGAACCTCACCAGGGCCTGTGGCTCCAGCCACTCGGAGCTTGATTGAAGGGTTAGGGCCCCCAAACCCTAGACCCTAAACCCTAAACCCTAAACCCTAGACCCCAAGCCCTTAACCCTAAACCCTAAACCCCTAAACCCCTGAACCCTAAACCCCTAAACCCTAAACCCTAGACCCTGAACCCTTGAATCCTGAACTCCTAAACCCTAAGAGCCTCCAGCTGGCGTTATGGGCTGAAGCGCCACATGTGGCCAGCGATCAGTGCAGCCTCGCTCCACTGCGTTCTTCAGGCTTCAGGGGTTTAGGGGTTTAGGGGTCTAGCGGTTTAGGGTTAAGGGTTTAGGGGTTTAGGGTTTCGGGATTCCGGTTTAAGGGTTTATCCGGTGTATAGATGGTTTCGGAGTGTTTCTAGCAAGGATCCGTTAATTTCGTTCCATAGTAGAGGGACTGTTCTGTCGCCTTGAAGATGCATCGTCCTCACCCTCACAGAAAGCTTTCGTGCATCGGCATCCTCATCATCGCGCTTGACCTCTTAACTGACAGAACTACCATTATCACTATAGTTACTATAGCTACTATACATAGCTACTATAGGTGCTATAGTTTCTACAACTACAACTATAACAACTATTATTGTTATTACTACTACTACTACTACTACTACTACTACTACTACTACTACTACTACCACCACTACTACCACTACTACTAGGGTTTCTATAGTTGCTATTGCGGCGGTCGTCGCCGGGGGCCGGCCTCCCTCTCTGCTCCGCCCTTTTCATAAGCAGCCATCGTCACGTCTCAAAAGCACCAGCAGCCCTAACAAGAACAACGGTTTAGGGTTTCGAGTTTAGGGTCTAGTCCTTTCTGCTCTAGTTCTGTGCATTTAGGATTTAGGATGGTTTGGGGTCGAGGACAACAGCATCAATAACGGCATGAAGATCATCAGCAATTCACTACAAGAACACCGACGACAGCAGAGCAGCAGTATCCACATCACGGCACAGCCGGATCAAACCTCACCCTGCCCGACAATCTTTTTCTGCTCGAACACGCCACGGAGGACAGAGTTTCCCAGTCTAGGCCGGAGTGCATGCAGTCATTCCCCGCATGATCAGCAAGTTCAGCTTGGTAGCTGTCTGAAACTCAACACTGGCTGTTGAAAACTCGTGTTGTCCGTTCAGGCCTACGATGACATCGTCAACCTGGACTCCCCATCCGTGGAGGCCATTCTCCTCTTGCATCCGGTTCCATCTGTCGATGAGGCCACCATCCAAGATCCTGCGCACGCGTGCTGCAGAGCTGTAGCCTGCGCCAGAGGAAGCCTCCACGGCCTCCATACGGATCCCGAGCCTATCGAAGGGATTCTGGCGGAAGACCGTGATGGAGAAGGGCTTGGCTTGCTTGCTTCTCCTCTCCTGGGTTCTTGTTTCATTTCAGTTACCATAACCAGGAAACCCTATTATTTCCCATAGATCCCTATTCTGGTAACTTAAGATAAATCCTTTAACCCCCAAATCCCTCCCTTACAGGAGCCCCTTATAGATCCCTAGTATGGTAACTTTAAACCTACATCCCTTAACCTGAGCCCCGTCTCCTCCGAGTCCTGGAAGGTCTCCAGGGCCCGCGGCCGCTTGGGCAGCGGCGCCCGTGGCGTCGGAGACGAGATTCCTATGTAGGGGTTATATAGGGATTATGTAGGGGTTATATAGGAATTATATAGGGGTTATATAAGGGTTCCTATACCGAACTTAGAACCCTAGCAAAAATCATAGTTTTAGCTGTTTCTTAGGGATTATAATCACCAAAAATTATAATTTTAGCTGTTTACTTAGGGATTATAATCACCAAAAATTTAAAAATATTTCTAAGTATCCCTATGATTCGAGGCTGCGGCTCGGGCGGGCGGCGGCCCCAGCGTGCTGCCTGGGCACGGCCTTGCGGGTAGGATGAAACACCACTTGGGGTTTCTCATGGGTAGTTCTAAGGGTTCCTTTAAGGGTTCCTTTAAAGGGATCTCTAGGGATTCTATAAGGGTATAGGGTTTAGGGTTCATGGGTAGTTATAAGTAGGGTTACAAGTAGGGGAACTATAACCCATCTTAGGGGACTTATAACCCTACTTATGGCTATACTTCGGTTTCAGCAGAGGAACTCCAAAATACAACTCCAAACAATAGACTCCTCATCACAAGGACTTCATAGATACGGGATCCCCAAATTTATTCAACCCCCTATCTCTCGCAGCTCACCCGTTCGGCGGCGGGATACGTCAACAAATACCGCTCGTATAGCCCCAAACCCTAAGACCCTAAACCCTGAACCCTAAACCCTAAACTCCTTAAGTTCTAAACCCTTACTAACTCCTTGAACCCTAAACCCTAAACTCCTTAAGCCCTAAACCCTAACTCCTTAAACCCTAAACCTTAAACTCCTTAAACACAAAGCCCTAACTCCAAAATCCTCAAACCCTGCTCATCGAAGAATCCGCACTCCGCCGGTCCTTATAATCAGGATCCTACTATTTAGGGTGCTATATTACAAGGGTCCCCTGTTTTCGGAAACTCTCTATAAACCCTAAACCCTAAACCCTGAACCCTAAACCCTCAACCCTAATCCCCAAAACCCTCAACCCTAATCCCCAAAGCCTCAACCCTAAACCCTAAGCCCCTAAACCCCTGAACCCCAAACCCTAAACCCTTCAACCCTAAACCCTGAACCCCAACTAAACCCTAAACCCCAACTAAACCCTAAACCCCTAAACCATCATTAAAAGAAAAACCCTCAACCCTAAACCCTTAAATGAAGTCCCTTAGGATTCCTGAACCCCTAAGCCCCCAAACCCCCAGACGCCGGAAGAGCCGCCTTGTCGCTCCCTGGGGGAACTGACAGGTGACTCCCCGAGCGAGTCCATGGAATCCTAAGGAACTTCATTTTAAGGGTTTAGGGTTTAGGGTCTTAAGGGTTTAGGTTTAGGGATTTTAGGGTTTAGGGTTTTTAATGATGGTTTAGGGTATAGGGTTTAGGGCTTTTAGGGTTTAGGGCTTAGGGTTTTTCTTTTAAAGATGGTTTAGGGTTTAGGGTTTAGGGTTTTTAATGATGGTTTAGGGTTTAAGGTTTAGGGTCTAGGGGTTTAGGGTTTAGGGTTTGGGGTTTAGGGGTTTAGGGTTTAGGGGCTTAGGGGTTTAGGGTTTACGGCAATAGGGAGCTGTACTAAATAATGTCCTAAACCCTGAACCCTAAAATTATGGTAACTAACATTAAGTCCCTTAACAGGAACCCATGGAATCCTCCTCATCCACCGCCTCCGGGGGGAAGTCCTGCGATAGTATGTTTAGGTTTTAGGGATTAAGGGGTTTAGGGTTCAGGGGTTTAGGGCAGGGGGTTTAGGGCTTGGAGTGTGTTGTTTAGGTTGAATTGCACTCCCTTCCGAAGATCCGAATCGATTTAGGGTTTCGGGTTTAGTGTCATATACTGAAGTAGACTTTAACCTGTCATAGTGCGGTATCGTTTAACCTGTCACAGTGTCGCGTACCGTAGTATATGCTAAGCTGTTGTCGTGTAGTACATTTTCAGCTAGTACAATGCAATGTAGCATATTTCACCTACGACAGTGTAGCATAGGATCCTACAGTCCTCCTCGAAGTCCGGGAAGGGAGCTTCGACGACTTCGCCCCGCAGCAGTCGGACCCAAGTGGCGCAGAGGTCCTCCTTTTCATCGTCGTGCCAATGGATGCCATCGCTGCAAAGCTTCCACTTCATCACTTTCTGCCGTAAGTCTGTCACGTATAGACCTTCGCTCTCCACAAGATTTCTCACATATTGGAGGTTGTGGTCATAGTTCGGGGAGAGCTGCAGGCCCCGATACTTCGCGGCAAAGCCACCGATCACGAAAACAGCCCGTTGCGATTTCAGCTTCACCACATGGATGAACTCCTTCCAGTCCGCCTCCACTCGCTCTGTGATCGGGCCGAACCTGAGTTCTTGTTGAGAAATTTAAGTTCAGTTACCACAACAAGGAAGCCATATTCTTTACTATAGAGCCCTACTGCGGTAGCTTGTAGTAAGTCCCTTAACCAGAACCCAGGAACATGATGTCGTTCCCGAAGTAAGATACACCCAGTGAGCCAACTTCAGGTCCTGCTCTGATCCTTTGCAGAAGTTGGGCCACACCTGCAGAGGCGATCGCCTCATACCAGACGCTGGCGCCAAGCAGCTCCTGTAGACGGCTTCCCAGCTTCCTGGGCTTCTTATTAGGGCCCTTGCAGTACAGCGAAGAGTCACCCAACACTCCAAAAGAGCACCTCAGCGCCATGGCTCATCGCCGCATCTAGGGCATAACAGAATGTACTGATGGCATGATGTGGCATATGGTGTTATCTCTGCATGTGTTTTCTCTAAGTGCTGCTTAGTCGATAGCCGAGGGATGTAGAGGGTGTTTTGCAGTGTGTTGTTATCAAAGTTGTGAGTACCAGCACAGCCGTGGATGATAGTTGCCGTCGGCCTACACACACCAGAACCGATCGAATGTGTCGCTGGGACGGCAAGCGGGTAAGACTTCCTAAACAATGGGCCGTCGTGTCGAGGTACAGATGCTCACTGCTTGTACACTGACAACAAGTATCTGAATTACTGCCGATGTGTGGTGATTTGCAACGCTAGAAAGGCATCACGTACTCAGGATGGGAAACAGTGTGTGGTTCAGGGTGCAGGGTTCAGAGGTTCAAGTTCAAGACCTTTAACTTCCTGCACCCTGAACCCTTAGTAGGGTTGAGTTGGAGAACTTTGGGTCACGGACTTCTGCAGCGGAATCACCGAAAGCTGAATCTTCCCCAAGAAGTGTTGGCGACAGAACCAAGACGATTCTCCAAGTATCTGTCGAACTCCACAAGAGTATGGTCAGACACATATTCTACAACTTGGTCATAGAGCCCCGCTAGAGCCCTATCAGAACCTTCATAGAACCTCAAGATAAAGGCTAGTGGAACGTCCCGTGACCCTAAAACTGCGTAAACGTAGACAAAAGTTAAAGTTGCGGGTTTTTGGGTTTCGGACCCCTAAACTCTACGCCCCTGTTGTTGTAAACCCTAAGCCCCTATTCTTGCAAAAGCCCTACACCAAAACCCTAAACCCCTTAAACCACTAAACCCCTAAACCCCAGACCCCTAAACCCTAAACCCTAAACGCCCAGACCCTAAACCCTAAACCCCTAAAACCCCTACAACCCTGAACCCCAAGACCTCGGCTCATCCAAGCTTGGGAGCAGGCAGGGCACCAGCGATTTCGGGCGAGCCTCACCGGTCCAAGGGAATTCGGGACTTCGCTCAAAGGGGAAAAGGAGGGACCCTTAATGGGGACCCTTTAAAGGGATCTATAGGGATTCTATAAGGGTATAGGGTTGAGGGGTTTTGGGGGTTTAGGGGAAAAGGAGGGACCCTTAATGGGGACCCCTACCCTATAATGGGCTATATAATGGGTATATAATAGCTATATTAAGGGTATATACCTAGGGGTCCTTATTAAGGGTCCCTCCTTTTACCCTTGGATTCGCGGTTCAGGGCTTACCTTGGAGGTCATGGGGCTTAGTAAGTAAGGTTATAAGTACCTTAATTGGGTTATAAGTAGCTATAAGTATAGTGACCCTAATAATGAACTTAGTGACTAAGTCCCATGATCCTTTAAGTAGGGTCTAAGGTTTAGGCTTAGGAGTTAAGGTTTCAGGTTTAGTGGTTTGGGTTTAGAAGGGTTAGGGGTTTTAGCTGGTTAGGGTTTAGGGGTTAGGGGTTTCGGGGTTAGGAGTTTAGGGGCTTAAGGTTTATAGAGATTGGGGTCTTAGAGGTTTATGCAACGTCCCTGCAGATCCGGAGATGCACGCAAGGATCCTAGGGTTTGGGGGGTTCGCGGCTTAGGATTTAGGGATGTCACATGGATGGTTGTCAAAATTATGATCCCTTTTTGGGTCCCCATTATAGTACGGCACCTAATATTTAAGGTGCCCAAAAAGGGACCCTAAGTTTGACAACCACCCATGACATCGCTCTGCGTCGCTTCGAGGCTGAGTCGCCATCTCTAACCTCAAAGCCCCGGTGCCCATGTGAGCTCCTACATGGAAAATCTGGGGTCCCTATAGTAAGGATCCTACTATTTTGGTCCTACTATTTTGGGTCCTATATTAGCGCCCCCTATTTTCGGAAACTCCCACATCCTGCAGGCTCTACTGCAGGCTCTATGTCCTGAACCACAAGTCCCAAAGCCTAAAATGCCTAAAATCCCTAAATCCTACGCCCCAGAGCCTAGAAACGTTAAACCCCAAGCCCTAAAGCCGAATATCCCTAAACCCCAAGCCCTGAAGACTAAAAACCCTAAACCCCAAACGCCTCCCCAGTACATGTAGGCGCCGTCCGCGGCTCCGGCAACTCCTGGTAGCTCGGTTTCGCTCTGGTAGGCACACATTGCAAAAGGCTTAGAGCCAAAGCCTACGCCGCTGCGAACCAAACCCCGAAACCTAGGGTAGACGCCTGAAGCAAAGAGGAATCCCATTTCGGCACCACTGCGACGGAAATCCTGACCCCGTGAACCCCTGTCTTTTTCCCTCGGAACACCCCAAAACCGCGAAAAGACAACCGACTACAGGCTTCGCCGGCTGCGGGTCCATTTATGACGCCGGCGATGAAACTGGCAACCATGACGATGATGACGGTGATGCTGATATTGATGATGATGACGATGATTATGACGGCGACGATGATAATGGTGACGATGATGAGGAGGAGAGAGAGAGGAAGGTGCCCATCAAGCTGAGGATGAAGATGAGCATGAAAGAGAATCTGATGATTGCGCAGATGCTCATGCTCGTGCTGTGATGTCGCTGATTGAGATATTCAAGATGGTGATGATGATGGTGGTAACGAAAGAGGAGCACGAGGAGGAGGAGGAGGAGGAGGAGGAGCAGGAGGAAGCGGCGGAGGGGCAGCAGCAGCAGCAGCAGGACGAGCAACAGCAGCAACCAATCCGGAGCAGGAGCAGTAGGAAGAGGGACTTGCAAACCTGAATCCACCAGCCCCGACAACTGCGAAGCTCTAAACGTCGAGTCCTTCAGGGTTTGACAGGATGTTGGCAGGTTTTGCAGGGCTATTTAAAAAAGGGGTTACCGCGTTCTATAAGGCTTTGTCCGGCTTTTTGTACTATCTTTACGGGGTTTGGGGGTTCTATGTACGGTTAAGGGTTTGGTGCTTGGGATTTATATAGGGCCAAAAAAAGATTTGATAGGGATCTAGACCACGGCACGGCACCTGAAGCCTTACAACAACAAATATCATCGAGTACGTGAAAGCCCTGAGCCAAAACATATTTAGGGGCCGAAATAAATATCCATACTTATCATAAATATAGTATAATTGGCCCCAAAACCCCATTCTAATCATGAAGGCCCGAGTGTTAAGCCATCTCACGATGAATCATTCCCTGATTCACAAGATTAGGGTTTAGGGTCCAAAAAACCCCCTCATCTCCCGAGCCCCTAAACAAGCAAGACCCGTAATCCCCATTTCCGAAACCGTGAAACACTAGAACCAAAACAACACCCCTGCAGAGCTTCGAGAAAATCTCTAATCCCGGAACACTAAACATTCAACCGCCTTAAACCCTAGACCCTAAACCCTAAACCCTAAACTCTAAACCCCTAAACCCTAAGCCTTAAACCCTTCACCCTGAACCCTAAACCCTAAACTCCCAAACCCACAACCCCAAATCCTCTTCTGGGCACTCGTCGTCCATGTCTCGGTCTTCGGGCAAGGCATCTGCGTCTGGGTTTCCTGACGCTTCGGGTTTAGGGTTGCCAGAGACTCCAATATCCCTTAATTAAGGAATATACCTTAAATTATAGTAGGATCCCTAATATGATTTAAGGTATATTCCCTAATTAAGGGATATTGGAGTCTCTGGGTTGCGGGTTTAGAACTCAAGACTTAAGGTGAAGGTGCAGGGTCTAGGATTCACGGCTCAAGGTTTAGGGCATGCGTTTTGCGGGTGATGGGGTCCGGGGATTGGAGCTCATGGCTGCCAGATTTTCGGTAGCAGAGGGTTTAGGGGTTTGGCGGTTTAGGGTTCAGGGTACAGGATTTAGGGTTTAGGGGTTTAGGTTCAGGGGTTTATGGGCTCAGGGGTTTAAGACCTTTGTTGTTTTGGTTGAGGTATGGTACTAGCAGCACTGATGACATAACGAGGCGCATGAAATGTCAGGAGCATTTAAAAAACAGTTGACATGGTCCCTTCCCCCCTCCCGCTCTCTCCCTCTCCTCTGTCTTTTCTGTCCACGGTGCATTTATATCAAAAGCGCTTTGGTACGCTCGTCCACTCGCTTCGCTGGCGGCTTTTGTCAGCAGACCTCTGAGATTCCTTCCCGAAGCAAGCAGCGAATTTCCGTAACCAGATGCGCCCGCAATCGTTGATCCTGTCGAAGCAGCTGAATGCCGGTAGGCAGCCAAAAACAGCAATAAATGTTGCTGTCTTTGGCTGCCTACCAGCATTCAGCTGCTTCCACAGGATCAGCGATTGCTGTGGGGTTCTAGCACGAAGAGCATTCTCTTTTTCAGACATTGTTCACACTTAAGTTCGCGCAAATCCACCTATGTCTTCGAACGCATGCAGTGCTCGATGTGCAGGGACACGTGCCAGCGCCTCATCTCCAAACCTCACGCACCCAAGTGGGGACCAGCAGTCAGGTACAGGAGCAACGTGTGAGCTGTGCTCAGCCCAGCACCAGGCAAGGCTGCAGAGATATGTCCAGTTAACCCCATAACCAACATGGGGAATTACATCTTGAACACGGCCGATCGCATCCCAAAAGAAGAGGCGCTTGGTCGCCGGTCCATCTCTCAGACAGCACCCCACCTGGCCCACCATCTGAAGAAAGTCATCCGGAAAGCTTGCAAGACATAGCTAATACAGGGGCCTCAATAATTAGAATAAGGCTTTGGGCCCCATTATACTATAAATATAATAAGGAACCGCCAAAATACTATAGGTAATTATGAAGGCCCCCAAAATAGCTAGCTTCCTCCCATGCCGGTCTCAGAGGGAAGCAACTGTGGATTGACCTGCTGCTCTTGTCTCAATTTCGGGCTTAGGGTTTAGTTTCATCGACATCTTCACCAAACGAGAGACACAGCATTTCCACTATCTCATGATGGCTCATTACTTCTGCCGCTTGCAGTGGCATGACGCAGCATCCTAGGAGATCAGTGCAGCGAATGCCTCATGAAATCACCAGCGTTCAAGAGGGCTTCGAGCCACTCCTCACCCGCAGCGGCTCAAACAGCATGTGACTTGCTTGCGATGCCCCAAAAGGTCGCGACGTCGCTGCATTGCTCGGCACCAAAATGCCACCAACAGAGGCACTGAGACACATGCCGTCGGGCACAGCCTGTTTGAATATCTCCTGTCTTCAAGATTTCTTCTGGATGCATCAAGCATACCGAAAAGCCGTGGCTGCGGGTGCCAGGAGTCAATGCAAGACATGCGAACGCGCATGATATCACCTGCAGGAGAGCTGGGGGTATAGGAAAATCGTCAAGGCTCGGCATTCGTGATAGTCGTCCTTTGAAACATAAAAAACAACAGAGACCACGAGGGTCATCCTCCCCATCGGCATCATCATCAGCAGCATCATCATCGCCATCGTCACAATCAGCATCGTCACCATCGTCGGCGTCATCGTCGTCGTCATCGTTGTCACTATCGGCGCCGTCTTGATCAACCTCAGTCACCAGTGTGGCTTGCACTGGCACCATCAGTCTCAACCTCATTCAGTGTTTCTCCTCGCAGTGCCTCGCAGTGCGGCCAAACCTATGCCAACTGTCATTATCATAAGCATCCTCGTTTGATAGGGTCGCCGGTAACCCGCAACCCGCAATGCCTGACTGAAGCCCTAGCCTACTTGGAGGATCCTGGGACTTAGTAAGTAAGGTTATAATTACCTTCATTGGGGGTATAAGTAGCTATAAGTATAGTTACACTAATAATTACCTTAGTTGCTAAGTCCCATGATCTCTTAAGTACCCTCATAGCCTGTCCTGCTTCGGCGTGGTCTTGGACTTCTGGATCCGGCTCCTCTGCCTCCTCTGCTATTTCATCGTCCTTCAAAGGTTGACCGCTTCAGGGTTTCGGGGTTTAGGGTTTCGGGTTGTGGGTTTAGGTTTAGGCTTTAGGGTTCAAGGGCTTTCGGCTTTAGGGTGCTTTGGGCTTGTGCATTTAGGCCTGGGGGCCTTTTGCAGGCCCTAGCGGTTCGTGCCAGGATCAGGAAAAAGTTAAATAAAACCTGAACCAAACGGTCTTCTGTCTGCTTAATAGGGAATGGGGGAATGGATCCCTATAGTAGTCCCTATATAACCCCCAATGATCGTCTCCATGATCCATTCCCCCAGTCCCTAGTAAGAGCCAGACAGTCTTGCCCCTAACGCCCAGGCACAAATCGCTAACATAGGGGCCTTAATAACTAGAATAGGATTTTCGGGCCCATCATACTATAATAAAAATAATAACAATAAGGAACCCCCAAAACAGTGTAGGTAATCATGAGGCCCCTGTGATAAACCCTGACCCCCTGAACCTTCAGCTCCATGAAATCCTTAAACCCCACTTCCCCAAACGCGCTGACACACCCTCCTCCTGACTCACTGGCCCAAAACCCAAGGAAATAAATGTTGAAACTTTCAGAATCGACTACCTTATAAGAACCCCAAAAGTTGAAAAGTTGAGTATACAGCCAATAAGCTGAACGATGATCTCCAAACTTGTTTGTCTCCCCAGTGACTGACCCTGAGCCCTTTCTCTTGAACCCAAGGCACTCAGACCCAGCTGTCCCTGAACTCAACAGCCTAAACCTTAAAGTGCGAAGACTTACGGATATGCCTCACCCAAAACTCCGACAACCCGGAGCCCCGACACCCCGGAACCCCGACACCCCTAAGCTCAAAGCCCCGCACGAATCCGTAAAAACTCGAAGCCGTTAACCCTGAACCCTAACGCACCCAACCCTAAACCACGCCACTGTAGTCGAAAGTGTGCAGTGCCACACTGCACGACCCCCAGAACGGTTGTGGTGGCCGGCAGCGATTTTCGGTGGCCGACGTTATGGATGTCATAGAGCTGTAGGCTACTACAACTTTGCACAATGACAATGATGATGGTAACAGTAAAAATACAGCCCAGCATGATGGTGAGGATGAGAGCCACACAACAGGCCCTAAGCCCTAATCCTACGGTTGATGATATAAACCCTGCATTACCTTAAGGACCCCAAACTATGGGAATTATGTTATATTCCTTATCATAGGTAATGCAGGATTTATATCATCAACAGTAGCAGTCCTCTGATTCCTCGGAGCTTGAAGAACCACTGCCGTCACCTCGGTGGGTCGAGTCTGTAACTTTTCGAACCCGAATGATTAGAATAGGGTTTCGAGTGTTGATAATTATTCAGGCCCTTATGTTATCTCTGAACATGAATGAGGGTGCTTGATTACTCTGCGGTCATCGATTTCTCAAACCCTTCCGGTCATGTGCTTATTCTGCGACAACACATGAACCAACTAACAGTGTGGACATGTGGGGAGATGTGGGTGGTGTTTCTTCTTCGTTTCTGTGTTTGCAATGCCCGGCGTTTTCCGAAATTCCAAACAGTTTTTCCGGGATATAATATCAACAACCCAGGAACCCGGTCCAATACCCCAAACCCTCCCTAAACCGCAATGATTTGGGCCTCGAGTTTACAAAAGATTTCGGATTCAGAATCGTGGAGGTTGTTCTTGCTGAGGTCCGGCGGGGGCTTAGGGTTATGTAAGCCTGGAATCGTCAACCCTCAACTCGAATTATCTGCTTGCCCGGTCCAATTGAAGCGTAGGCGGTTTAGGGTTTAGGGTTTAGGGTTTAGGGCTAGGGTTTAGGGTTTAGGGTTTAGGGTTTAGGGTTTAGGGTTTAGGGTTTAGGGCATAAAGTCTGAAGATTGCTATGAGGATTTACACAGGCTTTGGGGCTAAAGTAGCGCAGGGGTCTGACAAGTGCTCTTCGAGGGCTCTGAAAAGTTTCTGACAGTCTT
This sequence comes from Symbiodinium sp. CCMP2592, assembly GCA_905221615.1. Taxonomy (NCBI): domain Eukaryota; class Dinophyceae; order Suessiales; family Symbiodiniaceae; genus Symbiodinium; species Symbiodinium sp. CCMP2592. The sequence continues at coordinate 28,064 of CAJNDT010006139.1, forward strand.
TATAAGGTTTAATACGAGGAATGAGGGTTCAAAATTCGATAAGCAAACGTCGTTTTGTGTCTCGCCCGGTATCTTTGCAGACATGATTGTCTTTGACGGTTCTTCCTCCTCCTCCTCCTCCTCTTCCTCCTCCTCCTCCTCCTCCTCCTATTGCCGGTGTTGTCAGTCTTGTGTTCTCTGCTACTTCGAACATCTCAATTCAAGCTTGCAGGTACAATGACACACTTACCGCCCTTGTCAACGCCACTACCAACCCCTGGTACTGAAGCCACCAAACCTTCACCGTATAGTACACGATCCCTTGTTGGGGGCCTTCAGGGGGGCCCAGACACAGCTACGACCTGTGAGGGTGAGGGTTTAGGGTTTAGGGGGTCGATGTCAGAGGAGAGCCCACTAGCTCTTACGGGTTCCTTCTGGGATTCCGTTAAGGGTTCCTGGAAAGGTTCCTTTAAGGATTCCTTTACGGGTTCTTTTGAGGGTTTCTTTGAGTCTTCCTTTGAGTGTTCCTTTATGGCGGGGGCGGGGGTGGGCGTGTCAACATCCGAGAGCCCAAATAGACCTTTAATGAAAGACTGGGCCTTGAATCACAATAAGAAGCTGATGCCACGGTTTAGGGTTTAGGGGTTTAGTGTTTTCGGGTTTAGGTTTTAGGGTGTTATCTTCCTGCAACAGGAGTTGTTAAGCTCGCCGGAAGGTCAATGCAGGTGCTGGGATTTTGTTTGCACGACCTTGCTTTCTGCCGGAGTCTCGAGAATAGTGTTCGCAACTCTGCCAGCCATGATTTTGCATTCATATATACATATACACACACATATGTATGTATGTATGTATGTATGTATGTATGTATGTATGTATGTATGTACGTATGTATGTATGTATGTATATATATATATATATATAGATACATAGCCTATGGCTATCCAACATTCGAGCCACGAACTGTGCTACATCCGTATGTATGGCTGTGAACTTGGAGGCGTGAGCTGCACAACCTGTGATGATGCTCAGGCTGGCGACGACGACTATTACCCCTCGCATCGAGACGAGTACCAGTTCCAACGTTGGTATTAGCACCCGAACTCCGACCAAACGATGTCGTCACCACCTCTTCCGCATAATCTGACAAGCATAAACCCTGAATCCTAAGAGGACTCCAAACCCTACACCCTAAACCCTCGAAGCCCCTACACCCCAAATGCCGTCTAAACCTCAACACAGCTCATGGGCTCGAGGACGAGGAGGACGACGAAGAGGACAAGTCACCTCCAAAGCCGCAGCGATGGCTCAAGGGCTCTAGGGCTTGAGGGCTTTAGGGTTAAGGGCTTTAGGGATGCAGGGTTTGGCTTCAAGGGTGGCCTCGCTTTGACGAGGAATACTTCAAACGAAAACAATCATACTAATGATGGCACTCACATTAAACCTAATCTAAAATGAAACGTACCATGCGGAATGAAACTCATTGCCATCATTGTCAGAATTACGAACCAGTAATGACAACCAGCAGGAAAACAAGTTGATGATAAACAAGCCAGACTAGCAACCCAAACTAATAATAACAGTAATAACGATAATGAACACAAACGACACAACAGAGAAATCATAAACATGATCATAATGGTAATAGGAATGACATTGATAAACAAGTAGTAAAACAGTAATCATGTTACATATTAATAGTAGCAATTATACTGCTAAGACTCATAAGCAACCCAATAATGACTTTTAATAGTTTGATAATACTACAAGTAGTAGTAGGAGGACTAGCAGTCGGAGGAGTAGGAGTAGGAGTGGGAGTGGGAGTAGGAGTAGGGGTAGGAGTAGGAGTAGGAGTAGCAGTAGGAGTAGCAGCAGCAGCAGCAGCAGCAGCAGGAGGAGGAGGAGTAGTAGTAGTAGTAGTAGTAGTAGTAGTAGTAGTAGTAGTAGTGGTAGTAGTAGTAGTAGTCGTCGTCGTAGTAGTAGTAGTAGTAGTAGTGGTGGTAGTAGTAGTATGCTTACTATTATCATGATTATTGCCGTTATTCCTGTATTTTACCTCGAGTCATGCTAACGATAAGAACGAAAAGACTACTCATGGTAATGGGAATAATGGTAACAGCAACAATAGCAGTAGCACTAGGAAGAAGAAGAAGAACAAGCATAAGTTCAACACTATTATTAATGACAACGGCAATGGTAGGTGTCATGCTAGTAATAGTTATAGTAACAATAAACCTCTCAGGGTGTGCTTAAAATGTGAAAACGGAGGGGCCGGGTTTACCCCTGGAACCTAACAATACTACCCATAGTCCTAAACCCTAAACCAACCTTACACCCTAAACCCTAAACCAACCCTAAACCCTAAACAAACTCTAAACCCTGAACCAACCCTAAACCCTAAACCAAACCTAAACCAAACCAACCCTAAACCCTAAACCCTAAACCCTAAACCAACCATAAACCCTAAACCCTAAACCAACCCTAAACCCTAAAACCCAGCCTTCCGAAGGCTCGGAGAGTTCCAGCCAGGGCTCGGCGGTAGCCGAAGAGGCGGACGTCATCTCCGAGGTGGAGTAGGGTTACGGTTAGGGTCGCTTAGGTTAGTTAGGTTAGTTAGGGTTATGGTCAAATAGGTTAGTCAGGGTTAGGGTCAGGGTTTTTGGGTTAGGGTTAGGGTGAGGGTAAGGGTCAGCGTTATTGTTAGGGTAGGGGTTAGGATAAGGGTTAGGGTTAGGGTCAGGGTTGGGGTTAGGGGTAGGGCTCGTAAGTGTCTGTGTGTGTGTGGGGGTTAGGGCTTAGGGTGTAGAGTTTAGGATTTGGTTTAAGGTTTACAGTAGGATTCAGGGCTTAGGGTTTCGGGCTTACGGCTTGGGGTCATCTCGCGGGTGATGGTAGTGGGGTGGTTAGGGTTTAAGGGCATCTTGCGGGTGGTGATTGTATGGTTTGAGTTTGGGGCTTCGTTGATTGTTGTTCGGCTCCTCTTGTTCCTCAGAACCCGAAACACTGAACAGCCTAAACCAACAAACTTCGGCGGTTCCTCGGAACTGCTTTCTCGTGGGTTCAGGGTTTGGGATTTAGGGTGTGGCGGCGGATTTGACGAGGACTCCATCAAGCAACGCCTTAGCGAAGGAAAGGATTAAGGATTAAGGTGGGAAGCACAGAAAACCAACAAACCTGCCTACTGAAGCTCAAGGCACCAGTTTTGCAGGGTTTTGAGGGCCGCAGTCAGGTGATGAACCCGGTTTCCGATAATTTCACGCAGCTGCCAGATGAGATGACTCGGGTTCAGAGAAGTAGGGTCTAAGAAACTTAAGGTCCAAAGTAAGGGCAAGCTGCCATGTTCCGAAGCGTTAGAAGCCCCCTGCGCCCGAACCGCACACAAGAGTCAACGGCAATCTGAACTCTTACAGTGCCCGTCTCAAAAGCCAGATATGCACTACACCGTAAGCCTTAAACCCGCAAACCCAAATCCCAATGCCGTAAAAGGTGAACCCCAACCCCGTGATCGTGGTACAGACGCGTGCAACTGCTTCGATCTAAAACATTTGTGGAAGCCATCAGACTCTGGAAGAATGGGCTCAGGCCCCGAGATTGAAACCCCATTGCACCCCCAAAGTGCGACCTGGTACCGCCCTATGAATATCCCAGTAAACCCCCCCCCCCCTGACCAAACACGGGGCGGTTCTGCCAGAGAGCCAATACCTGATGCCCCGTAAAGTACCCCTAAACCGCAAACCCCTAAACCCCTAAACCCCTAAACCCTAAACCCTAAAGCCTAAGCCCCACTATTTCACGACTCAGAATAAGAAGCCCGGAATGGTCTAAGCAATGCTCCTCAATAAAGGAGCTCCCTGGGCTCTCTGAACCCCCACCCACGGCTTAGGGTTTAGGGTTCCCTTGGCCGACTACTACCTGCTTAGCCAACGAACTCCATCCCCAAACTAATCGCAACTTCAGGAGATAGCTTCGTTGTTTTTGCAGATACCCGATGTTCCTAAACCCTAAACCGAGGGCTTTTGGGGTGGGGCCTCCAGGGGTTAAGGGATATCTGCTTCAGGGCCTTAGGTTTCCAGGCGTGGGCCGTACAGCTCGCCGCTCCGAAAATTGAAACAAACCCTAAACCTTGTCCTATTCCGGAAACTCCCATATAAACCCCTTAACCCTAAACCCTAAACCCTGAAAGAAACCCTAAACCCTGAACCCCTATATGAACCCCTAAACCCTAAACCAAAACACTGAAAACGGTGGATGATATAAATCCTGCATTACCTTAAGGACCCTAAACTATGGGAATTATGGTATATTCCTTATTATGGGTAATGCAGGATTTATATCATCAACCGAAAGCTCCGAGTTCCTCGGAGTCGTTGTCGCTCTCGCCGCCCTTCCCAGCAGTCGAAACACGAAGGCTCGGAGATATGGTTGATGACATAAATCCTGGTTCCTTTAAAGGGATCTATGAGGGTACCTTTAAGGGGTTCCTTTAAGGGTTCTATAGGGGTTTAGGTTTTAGGGTTTAGGTTGATGATATAAATCCTGCATTACCTTAATGACCCCAGACTTTAGGAATTATGGCATATTCCTTACTGTGCTATGGGTAATGCTGATGATATAAGCCCTGCATTACCTTAATGACCCTAGACTTTAACAATTATGGTATATTCCCCACTATGGGTAATGCAGGATTTATATCATCAACCGTAGCATTACAGGGGCCTTACTGAGTAGAATAGTTCAGAGGTCTACCGGTGTGTAGGGCTAAGTAGGATGTGGGGCCAGTGTGGGGCTCTAAGCGCGCCGGTAATTTCTTGGAACCCCAAGAAATAGGGTTGGTCCTTACTTCAGCTCCTAAACCCTAAACCCTAAGTCCTAAACCCTGAACCCTAAACCAAGAAGTTGTTCTTAAACCCCCAAGCCTCGATGCCGTAACTTGCTACAACCCCTGGGCCTCACAGCTCAAGGCTTCTCATGGTTAGTAGGATAACTATAGGTATAGTCACGCATAGTTGGGGACTTGATAACTATAGTTCAACACCATAATAGGGTTCTTATGACCCCTCTTATAGGGTTCTTATGACCCCTCTTATAGGGTTCTGATGACCCCTCTTAAGACTGCCCAGAACCTCCAAGTACCCATATGCCCGGTCTGTGCACCTCCTGTCCATGCCGAAGTTCCCTGAGCCCTGGGCCCAGGCTCTCAGTACTGGCGTTAAGGCAGCTCTGAAGCTCTGAAACCCTTCGAACTCCTGTAAAACTCTGGAAATCCTTCATAACATCCGCACCACGTTTCAACCCAGAAAACCCTCATAACATCCCTCATAACATCCTCTAAGAACCCTTTCAGCCTCTCTGTCCTGCATCTGTAAACCATCCTCCCTCTTCTCGTCTTGGGACAGGCACTGGGACGGGTCCTGGAAACGGCCGCAGGCATTCGTAACTTTGGGGTTTGGGTTGTCGGCTTATATATGGTTTATGGTCTGGGGTCTAGGGTGGATTTGGGGTTTATGGCTCTTCACGATTAGAATACGGCTGGAGTTAAAGCTACGAGTATAACTGTTAAGGGACTTTCAAGGGAAATTGTTGCTCACTACTCCAACCCATGCATAAGGCTCTAGAAATTTACCCTAACCCCTAAACCCTAAACCCTAAGCCCTAGGGCTCTTTAGGGGATGTCAGGGTTTGGGTTTCAAATCTCAGGCTTTCGAGTTTGCGGTTCAGTGTCAGCGCCACACACAACGTCAGGGCCTTAATAATTGGAATAGGGTTTTGGGGATTCCTACCTTAGGGGGTACCTTATTTTGGGGTCCTTATAATAAGGATCCTACTATTTAGGGTACTAAATTATTTATAGCTCTAGTATAATACTCCTCCAAACCCTGTTGTACTTATTAAGGCCCCTACATTAGAATGCTTGGATGGGGGATCTGGGTTTCAAGAGCAGCAACCTAGCGATTCCAGTGCTCCTGGGATTCTCGGTGAAGCCAAGAAGTCAGAACATCCTTGCCTTGAGGTAAAGTAAAGGGAATCCTAGCACGGGTCATTCTTCATCCACGTTCGCACTTTCTGGGGTCCATTATAACCCTAAACCTGAGACCCTAAACCTTAGGTTTAAACCCTAAAGCCTGAACCCTGAACCCTAAACCGTAAACTGCAGGTTGTGTCCGCCTTCCCCGCAGAACCATAATAAGAATAGCAGTTTCACGATTCTCTTGGGTTTTATATGAACAAAAAATATAAATAAAAAAACTAAGGACAGTCCTGAATGCCGCCGGCTCCCGTCTCCGGCTGCTCAGTTGGCGCCGGCGCTGGCTGATGATACGACGTGACATCGGCGGATTCGAGGGCCACCTGCCAAAAGCAAACCAATCTCAAAACTTAAGCCTTCAAGAACTCCTGGTTCCTTTAAAGGGATCTATAAGGGTACCTTTAAGGGTTCCTTGAGGGGTTCTATAGGGGTTTAGGTTTTAGGGTTTAGGTTGATGATATAGATCCTGCACTACCTTAATGACCCTAGACTTTAGGGATTATGGTAGATTTCTTACTGTGCGATGGGTAATGCTGATGATTTCAGCCCTGCACTACCTTAATGACCCTAGACTATGGGAGTTATGGTATTCAAGTTATGGGTAATGCAGGGTTTTTTATCACCGGCCGTAGAACTTCAAAAGGGACTTTGGGTTCGGGGCCTGGGATTTAGGGTTCAGGGTTTAGGGGGTTTAATGGGTTTAGGATTTAGGGTTTAGGGTTTATTAAGATTTAGGGTTTAAGAGGTTTAGGGGTTTAAGGGGTTTAGGATTTAGGGTTGAGGGTTTATTAAGATTTAGGGTTTAGGGTTTAGGGTGCTGGGAAAACTACTTCACGAAGTTCCCGGGCGGGTCGCCTTTGGAGTCACTGAGTCACGGAGCTTCGGCTTGAGATTGTCTGTGGCGTCTGGCGCCCGCCACTGCGCCCCTGGACCCTGAAACATAAGTCGGTCTAGACAATGCGGCGCAAGTAGAACCCACAGCCGCACCAGACCTCTGAAACATAAGTCCTAAGTAGCTAAACCCGAAACCTAAGTCATCAAGCCTTGCAACGGGAATGCAGCAAGCAGAAGCATCGCGAACCTCGTATATGCCCTAGGGGCTTGAGCAAAGTGCAGTAGCTGTTGCCCTAAACCCCAAGCCCAGGCCCTAAGCCCTAAACCCCCAAACCCTGAAACCCTAACCGCCCTAACCTGCACCCCTAAACCCTAACAAGACCCAAGAGTAACCCAGGCATAAAAAGGATGCCCTTTTTGGTTTAAAGGGGCTTATAAGGGAACCTGAACCCTAAAAAAGGGAATAAGGGCCTACTCTGGGTCCTTGCTAAACCCCTAAACCCTAAACCGTGGCCTACCCGAGGGCCTTCCGGCTCCGAAGAAGATAAAGCTCAAAATGCCGCACTTCGGAACACCCTTGACCCAAAACTCGAACCCCTAAAAGCCCTCAACCCCTAAACTCCGAAAACATCCCTGAACCCCTGCAGCTTAAATCCAAAGCCCTAAGATCCTCATTTCCAAATCCTCGCTAAGCCGAAAACTCCTGAACCCTAAACGGTTCAGGGTTTCAGGCGTGCGGAGAAACATGGCCTAGAGCAGGAAGGGCAAAAACAAAAAATCCGGTTTGCCTGTGTGCTCGGAGCACAGCCGGCAGCCAGGCGCTTCCGTGCCAGCGCTGCCTGGCCACGGGGTGCTTGCAGAGAAGTTTTAAGCTTGGGGTTGTTACGGATTCAGGGTCCCGGGTTCTGGGGAGCAGGGTGTCTTCAAGGGTCTTGATATTAGTTTCTGTCCGTAAGGTACGGGTGTATGAATCCGGGTCTGCCTTAGGGTTTAATATTTGGGGCCTTGATCACTCCTAAACCCAAGCCCACGCTGGGGCTTCCGGAATTTAGGCTTTAGTTTAAGGCTTCCGGAATTTAGGATTTAAGTTTAAGGCTTCCGGGATTTAAGCTTTAAGTTTAAGGCTTCTGGGATTTAGGGTTTAGGATGCTTTATGGGTTTTTGTGGATCTAGGGTTTAGGATTTGGAGTTTGGGGTTTAGGGTTGCTGGGTCCAGGGCTTAGGAAACAGCACAGGGATGGCTAGGATCGAAGTATAGAGGCCCCTCAGTGACCGTAAGTACCGCGGAGATACTCATACAAGAGTGAATAATACGTGCCTCCCCAGCCCTTCAACACTTTCAACTTCCGGTACATTTTGGCTTGGCAGTACTTACAGGTTCATAGCTCGGGCAGCTGCACCCCAGCCACTGAAAGCCTTGCGTATCTATCCATGGGAGTTTTCAGAATCCATAGAATCCAGAGGGCCAAAAGCTGAACATCCAAAACAGAATTAAAAGCTCAAACCGACTCAAACCCCCTAAACACCAAAAAAACAAAATCCCAAACCCCAAAGCCCCCCCCCCCTCCAAAAACAAAAAAAAAGCATCATCAGGATCCTTGGCCCTAGCTGTACATAAGGAACCCAGGTGTCCAAAACCGCCCAAAATCATCACGAAACTCACAGACTCTACTTGGAGGTTCAGGGGCAGTTGTAGGTGGGGTTTAAGTCCCCTCATATGGGTTTAAGCGTAGTTACCCTACTTATAACCTTACTTATAACTACCCATGAACCTCCAAGTACGTTCAAAGGAAACCCAAGATCTTCCTACCCTAAGCCCTAAACCCTAAACGCTCAATCCTAAGCCGAAAGTCGTGACCCACCCTAAGCCGAAAGCCATGAAACCCGAAACCCTAAGCCCTAAACCCCTGAACCCTAAACCCTAAACCTCTAAACCCTAAACCCTAAAGCCCTAAACCCGAAAGCCCGAAACCCTAAGCCCTAAAGCCCTGAACCCTAAACCCTAAACCTCTAAACCCTAAACCCTAAAGCCCTAAACCCGAAAGCCCTAAAGCCCTAAGCCCTACAGGCCTGAACCCTAAAATGTCTTAAATCGGCCTAGGGTTTCGGACCCGGGGCTCACATCTTGAGATGCCCAACATCACACACTCCCAAGGTTCAATTCTGAATCCCAGCAAAGCCTCGACACAATGCGTCGATCTGAAGATCCGTAAGATCGCACGCCCTCAACCCTAAACCCCGAGACTCTAAAGCTCTGAACCTCAAACCCCTTACGATCCCCCACCCAGCCCTGAAGCGCAGGACTTGGTTCTCCAATATCCCGTTAGTGATGAGAGGGTGCCCCTGTCTCCTACGACTCACTGCCAAACAAGGAAGCCCCAACAGCAAAGGAGCCGAAAACTGCTGCCTGTTAGCGTTTAAGGTTTAGGCTTCAATCTAGACGATCCTAAACTCTCATCAGCAGAGCGCCACCTCGCGATTCAGCCTGATGCGCTCGAGCTGCTCCTCTGACAGAGCTGGCTGCGCGCCTGGGAGGGGTTTAGGGTTCAGAGGTGTGCCTTACTCAGCATGCCCCAAACCCCCCCTAAACCCTAAACCCTAAACCCTAAACCCTATACTAAACCCAAAACTAAACCCTAAACCCTAAACCCAAACCTAAACTCCCCAAACTGTGAGACTTCCGATGTCCGAGGGCTCCCACCTGCTGCGGCCGGGGTAGGCGGACCAGTCCGAGCTTGGCTGGGGGTCGCCTGGCCTCAGGTATGCTTGGAGGTCCATGGGTAGTTATAAGGGTTCCTTTAAGGGTTCCTTTATAGGGATCTCTAGGGATCCTATAAGAGTATAGGGTTTAGGGTTCATGGGTAGATATAAGTAGGCTTATAAAAAAGGTAACTATACCTATAACCCATATTAGGGGACTTATGACCCTACTTATAACTACCCCTGAACCTCCAAGTATGAGGTTGGGCTTGCAGCTATGGGTGGGAACGGACCCAGGAGCCCGGGTCGGAAGTTAGGATTTACCTTAAGCTACCCAAACCCCACTTGTATGAAGGTTCCTCTTATGAATCCTAGTACAGAATTTTCGGGACCCTACAAAAAAAGTAGGTTTTGGTAGTCTGAAAGGCCCTTCAAACACTGAAACCGCATACAGAAAAACCTTAAACCCTAAACTCCTAAACTCCTCAACCCTAAACCCTCAACCCTAAACCCTAAACCCTAAACCTCTAAACCCTAAAGCCCAGGCACGCTGCAGCCTTCGCTCCAAGGCCTGTTGCCGCTTCTTCTCGAGGAGAAGCTGGCGAAAGAGGAGGCGAAAAAACGCCCTAAATCTTGGTTGGGCTCGTAGGGAATTAAAGGGGCCTTGTAAAGGGGTCTATAAGGGTTACGATAAGGGTACTATAAATATTGGGGTTTAGTGGCTTTAGGGGTTTAAGGGTTTAGGGATTTACATAGGGGATTAAGGATTTATTAGGGGCTTAGGGTTTAGAGTTTAGGGTTTAGGGGGTTCGGGGATTGGGTTCTTGTTGAGGAACCTACTTAAGCTGCTAGAAAAGCAAGAGAACCACATTATTTACTACAAATCTCTATTAGGGTTCTTGATGAGGAACTTAGTTTAAGCTCCTATAAACTAAGGATACCACATTAGTTGCTATACTTGGGTTCTTGTTGAGGAACGTCGTAAGTTAAGTTACTACAAAAGAAGGAAGCCACATTATTTATTATAGATTCGTAGTATGGTTTTTAAAGAAGTTCCCTACCAAGAACCCAGAATATCGCAGCCGCCACATTAGTACCAGCATCCCCTTGTAGCCCCTATACGTCCATGCTACAATAGACCCCAAAACCCTCTTCAAATCATCAAGGCTGCTCTGGTGGGGCCCGAAGCTACGCATTCGGCCATTTTGGGTGGCTTGGCTTTTGCAGCGGTTTCCCAACGAGCTTTGGATTTCGGCTCTTGGGAATGTCTACCTGTAGCAATTGGTTGATGTGAAGACACCTCCAAGTTTAGGGCTCTTCACTGTGAAATCCATAAATTTAGGGGCCGGGAGCCGGCGCTCCGACGATCACCACGCACGAGAACGTACGCAGGCCGATGACAGCCGGCCAGATAACATCGCCGCGATGACAGCACTGCCGATTGGGCGGAGCCGGTGGGATACCGGCGTATGCACCGCCCGCGGCAGCTTGTGTCATCTGTAGTTCAGGCCCGTTCTGGAATGGGCTCCCGGCCACCACGCAAATTGCTTGCAGGTAGTCTCCTGTGAGATCCCGGTTGTAATTGGGGACGACTACGTAATCTTCTCCGTCGAAGTTGCGTTGTATCCACGGTATGAGCACGCTGTCTGCATCGATTGGCGGAGGTGGTGCCACCGGAAATGGAGGCATTGGCGCTGCAGCTGGCGCTGGCTGTCTATGAATAGTTAGAATAGGGTTTAGGGGTAAGTTATACTATAAATTATACTAAGGAATCCCCAAAGAGTTTAGGTCATTACCAAGGCCCCCAGATTTTACAACTCTTAACGACAAAGGGTCTTGTAGGTTGCTGGTTGGGTTTGGGCATTCAGGGTTTCAGGTAAGCGCTTGTTGTACAGATGGAGAATGTTAACTGGGCCTCCAATTTGACGGAAATGCCTAAAACATTGTAATTAACATCCTCTTCATCAGAACTAGCCACACAGCGAGCGGAGGACTGCACCACAATATCAAGCATCCTTTACGACCCAGAGTCTTTTATGTTCGTGGTTCTTTCTGAGGGTTGGATCGCAGGGGACTGACCCCGTTCAGCTGGTTCCGAGACAGCCCCTGGTAGCTCTAAGGCTTCTTGTACAGGAGATAACCTGAAGCTGCACATGTAGGGAAAGCATTCTGCGTACTCGCGAACCTGTTGTGGCAACTTGGCGTGGGTTCCCTAGGCCCAGCATACAGCAGAAGGGGGGCTCAGTTTGCATGTTGCCTGCTGCTCGGGCGTCAGCTGCGGTCGCCTGATGCGGCAAGACAGACTAAAAGAGGCTTTGCAGCTTTGGGTTTCGATTTTTGAGGCTTGGGGTTTTTGGTTGAGGGTGTAGGGTTTAGGGCTTCCCGCAACCCTAAACCACAAACCGTAAACCCCTGGAGCCTCAGGGGTTTAGCGGTGTAGCTCTCTCAGGTATCCGGACCTCTGGGGATGAATCTTGTCAACCCCAGGATTTGGAGCTTCGAGTTTAGAGTCTGCGGCTTTGGGTTTAGGCTTTGGGGGCTAAGGGTTGAGGGTGGGGCTTAGTGCTGAGGGTGGAGTTTAGGGTTGAGGGCTCGGTTCAGGGATTACGGCATAGCCTACGGTTCAGGGTTTCAGGGTTTAGGGCTGAAGGTTGAACCGGGACAAAGTCATCGCGAAGGTCTGGACGTGAAACCTTGTGCTTCGAAGTTCAACTTCAGGGCTCCACTTTTCTGTGGTACTTAAAGGCTCATGGGACTTAGTAACCAAGGTTACTATTAGGGTAACCATACTAGTAAGTACTTATAATCCCAATTACGGTACTTATAACCATACCAACTAAGTCCCATGATCCTCCAAGTATTTTGGGTTTGGGGGTCTAGGGTTTTGAGTTTGAGGCGTATATAGGGTTTAAGTACTTCTACACGTGAAGGAGCTCCAGGACAAACCCTGCCGCGAGACCTGCAGACCTTGGCTCGAATCCTAGAAACCGCGTTTTCCCTATAATCTTGGCAACCTAAACCCTAAACCCTAAACCGAATAAGCCTCAAAACCCCAACCCCAACCCTGAATCTGAAACCCCAAACCCTAGTGACAAGGTTCCATACTTGCCCCGCCTCTTATACCCCAACCTTGAACCCTGAACCCGAAACCCCAAACCCCACAAACCCTAAACCCCAAACCCAGAACCCCCAAACCCCTAAACACTTTATAGAACCCTTATAGATCCCTTTAAGGAACCCTTCAAGGATCCCTTTAAAGAACCCTAAACCAAAGATCTTGGGGCCTTGCCTTTGGAACTCGCATCCCTCATCGGACAGGCTTTTCTGTCTTTTCAGCGCACGCTCCTGGCGAAGGCAAAAACCAGAATAGGGGGTAGACGAAACGGTGTAGAAATTTGTCGCTTCCTCTGTCCTTCGCCCTAAAAGAGCCTTTGTATGGACTCAGTTGGAGCACACCTTCATGCAATGTCTCTCAGGTGCTGTTTTCAACAAATCTTCGGCATGGTGCCTACCCCTACTCACTCCAAATCCTGCTCAGACCTCCGCCACTACCACCCACATCTAAATCAGCGATTTGAGTGGTTGTCAAAATTATGGTCCCTTTTTGGTCCTTACTATAACACGGCACCGAATATTCAGGGCGCCCAAAGCGGGACCCTCATCTTGACAACCACCTATTTGTCTCGTGGTGCACCAGGCCCGGCGCTTGGCCGATGCACACCGTTTCCAAGCTGGATACCGATTTTTTGTAGCGAGGTGGTGTTCTCCGGCGTGAGTTAGGAAGCAATAGCTTTGGCAATGAAGCTCTTTAGGTGCCATCTGCGTGGGTAGACCCCTGATGAACCCTGAACCCTGTACGTCTTGGCTTGAACTGATGTGGTTCTTTGTGTGGAGCACGAACTGCAGTGTCCCGGTTCTGGTTGAAGGAAAGTATGTTACCAGAGGTGAAACGACCGACTTGATGCTTGTGGAACCTACGACTGTGCAGCTGTTGAAAACTTTTAGGTACTTTATTTCCTGTATTGAGGCGCGATTTCAACTCGCATTTGTTCCACATGTCAAAGTCAAAACCACCGCTTCGACCGCAAAGTTGAGCTGGTCGCAGCGCACACCCAGTTTGACAAGCAGGCCATGTCATGAGTCCTTTTGTTTCCACGCGGCTTTTGTCGACCTCCGTAGGCAATTATCCACGAAGACATCGGTAAAGAGGCCAAACTTGTCATTCCGACCTGACTTGTGAGATATTAATTCATTGTTAATTCGTCGTGAGTAATTCGTTTCTTTGATGTCGGCTCGTTAATTTGGTGCTTTATTTCGTTGAAGCGTTGTCTCGGACTGATACTGTACAAAAGGCATAGAGGCCCGCATCGCTAGCCTCGTTGCCCGTGGACCGACCGACCACACAAGTGCGGATGAACCCTGAACCCCCAACCCCTAAACCCCTTAAACAGCTCGAAGAGAGAGCTTACAGAACAGTATAGAACCGCCCTAAACCACCCAAACCAAACCCCGCAAAGCCCCCGAACCCCCAACCTGACCTCAACCCTAAACCCGAGACCCTCAGCCCTAAATCCCTCAACCCTAAACCCCAAAACGAAACAAAAGAAGAGGGATCCTCCTCGGCCATTGGCACATCGGCTCAGGTCCTTATCTGCCCTCGATGTGTTCAAGGTATTGCTAACTCTAGCCCTAAACCCCACGGCCACGCCTGAGCCTCCATCGGGCGTTACTTTAGCGCGTAGGGTTTCATAGGGTTCATGACGCTTTACTTGGGTTCGCTTTGTCCGAGACTTCAAACGATTTGTGAAAGGGTTTGTAGGGGGTGTTTAATTTTGTAGAGCATGTTGAGAGCTTCCTAGAGACTTTGGTTGTCTTTAGAACTTTTGCTCTGTTGGTCTTTGGGTGGGTTTCGCAGGTTCAGGCTTTGGATTTTCGGGCTGAGACCCTAAAGCAATGTACCTTCAAAAAAAGATATGACCCTGAAAAGGTACATTCACCTTTCTGGACCTTTCTCTTGAGGTACCTTGCTTACCCTAGGCAAAACCTAAACCATAGACCCTAAAACAGTTTTCATGACTGGAGACTTCTGAGCCAAAGCATCAGTCATGTGGCTGGGTTTGTGGGCAGAGACTTTGTGAAGGCTTGGTGTCTGTCGAACACCAGTGCAGCAAAACAACCCACCTTCGGGAAGGAATTCGAGAAGGGAAACCGCTCCCAGTGCGAAGCCCGAAATTCTTTTGAAGAACCAAAATGCACACGAACCCGTGCACCTGGTGCCTTTGGAAGCAGACCTAATCATCTTCACCACAGAGCACACGGATCCGGGATCAAAATATCGAAACGGGGCGTAAGTCCGTTTTTCGAGCTCTGGAGAGACAAGGTGACAGTCCAACGACTCAGAAACCGATCACAGTCAGGCAGCAAAAGCCACTGTTGCATACTATAACAGACTCTGCTCTTTCACAAAATGTTTTCATATACTATACTATATACTATACCATACTATCCTATACTATACTAGAAAACGTTGTAACATACTATCTTCTGCGATACTGCTTTGTAACGTACTTGAAGACTGTACCAAAGAAGTCCTGAGGTCCTTAGCTCAGCCAACGGTAAACCCTCCAACGCTTCGCTTCCAAGATCAGTGAACAGGAGTCTTTACATGATCGCAGCAAGGCTAGATTTAGGGTTTAGGGCGCTTTCTTTTAAAGTGTAATGGCCCTTGCTCCAGGTTTAGGGTTTAGGGACTAGACTGTTAACCAAAGTAGCAAAAAGAAAGACAACAATGATGCCTGCTATTCGAAGGACTGCTTGTGCGCCTCTGCAAATAACAGGTAAGTCATCAAAGTGTACATATACATATCTGTATGTACATATGCATATAACGGCTTATCCGCAAGGCCTTCATCACAATTCCACTAGCAAGACAGAGACACACACACACACACTTTTCTGGCATGAGCAGAGGTCTGAAAGGGCGGTTGAGTGCCTGCCTTGTGGAAAATCCCCACTGTGCGAGGCTTCGGTTAAGGTCTTCTTCATGCGTGTTATCAGAGGTCTTGTAAAGGTCCCATAAAGCCGGGCTTCACCAGATTTCGATACGGGTGCCATAAGGGTTTCATCAGAGATCTGCTTGGGTTCTATCAATTTCTATACGGGTTAGGATTTGGTGCTTCGGCTTTCGGGACTTTGGTTTAGGGTTGGGGGACTCTCAACTCAGGCTTTAAGAGTTAAGGCTCAGGCTTGCACCTCGGGGCTAGAAATGTGATGACCCTCTCCCCCCCCTCTGTCTTTAAGGACCATACGACTAGGATGTTAAGAAGCCTCGCTCTGAAAGGAGGGGGTCTAGAGACAAGGGCTTCACAAGTTGTGGACTTAAGGACAGCAACGGTTGCATAGCACGAATAATCTCAGAGTACCTGTATCGGGTAACTCTCCAAGTTTAGGGTTTAGGGTTTAGGGGTTTAGGGTTTTGGGGTTTAGGGGTTTAGGGTTTAGGGGTTTAGGGTTAGCCCTCAACCTTAGGCCCCAAAACCTGGAACCCTCCACAGTGGCTCCAAAGCATCTTTGTGCCATGGCAGGGCACGGTGGTTTAATGTGAACTACTTGGCTACCATGCACCTGGCGACTGCAGGGGTGCCATCGCTTCTGCAGGGTCGGACCACGCACACAACACAGACAACGGCGACATCATCTGTCTGGATCCAAGACCTCCACAAGCAAGCTTCACCCTTAGATTCTAAACCCTCCACCCTAAACCCTTTAACCCTACAGAACTACTGGATCTGTGTTCGGGGGGACCAGGGCCGTAAGCGCCCAGGGTCTAGGCTTTGGTGGGATAGATGCCGAAGGTCTTTGCCTGTTGGTCTTGGTTTTTATATCAGGGCTGATCGAGGTTTTAGAGCTCTTGGGGCTGCGTGAGCTTTGGAACGGTTTACAGTGGTTATATAGGACCTAAGTGACTGTCCACACGTTGCGCTAAACTCGGCGCAAGAGTTCCAAAAGATGAAAAGCCGGCAGTTTCTGTGTGCAAGCGGTACACCTTTCAAGACCCCCTAAACCCTAAACTTAAACCCTAAACCCCTAAACCCCGCGCATGATGTAAACATTGCTAGTGGCCGTTAAACCCGCCGACAACAGCCTGAACCGGACACCAAACCCCATTCCTTCCTCAAGCCACTTCGTAACTAAGACCTTAAACAACGAAAACACAAAAGCCACAACTCTGACCCAAACCCGAACAGGAAGGGACAGCAACCCGGGCATCAGCAAGACGAGCTTGGAAAAGGAGGCCGGCCACTTGGGCTCAGATGCTGCGTTCTCATTTGCAGTTTTGGAATCTTGGCCTTTCAGGGATTGGGGGCTTTAGGGTCTTAGGAGCTGTAGAGCATTAAAACTGAATAAATATATAAACAAAAGACACACAGACAATTCATAAGTACATACCTGTGTATGTATATATATATATACATATGTACAAGATTGTATATATAACATGTGTATATATATATATATATATACAAATATATGTATACCGTACTTTTTTACAAATACTCGCATAGCGATATGCTTACATGCATATGTAGTCTTATTTCTTAATAATCATATATCCATGCAGCTAGTTTATCGGATCGTATGTTACGTTTCTGGCTTTTGCAAGGGCAAGCCGAGCAAGGCTCCAAGTTCTCAGGAAGCTAAGACGGAGAAGGTCACTGTCGGGGCCTCCTTAAGTAGAATACGGCTTTGGGCTACCATACTGTAAGTATACTAGGACTACACGGTGGTACGATTAATTAGTAGTTATTTCGACCTGAAAATTAGAGACACGTCTGTTTACCTCCGGTCAGAGAGCCCGCAGATCCTGGCCTGAAAACTGCGAGTTGCTGCAGGACTTCTGCAACGGGAAAACAATGCATGTCAAACTTTCTGGCGCCAGATTGCTGGAACCCGCCTTCCTTGAAATGCCGCATTCCTGGGCCTCAAACCCTGGGCATCAAAATAGCCCAAAAGCCTTGTATAGTATGGTTTTTGGGCCCAAAAGCCTTAATATATGAGTCCTTAGATGCCTAGGGAAAACCCGTCTCACAGCCGTGATCTGGCGAGCTGGAAGCGGGCGACCAAGCGGTCACGCAGGCTCGCTGCACCTTCCCGCGGCTTCAGTTGACGCAATGCTTTACAAGGGTCTGCTAAGGCTACGGAATTCATTTCGAGAGTGTTTTCCCTTGTTATTTGGCTTGTTCTTTTGGGTGGGTATGGGGTTTAGGGCAGGCACGTGGTACCTGAAAGAATCAAAATCCGGATGGCTATCGTAATCCTTCTGAGGTTGCTGCAACAGGTTTTAGAAGAGCTTTACCTGGTAAGTGGCTCGTCCGCACTTGAGACTGCTGGTCAGTGCTAGCAACCACGGGCCAAGTTGTCCTCGAATGTTTCATGGCCAATGATGCTGAAAATTCTGCAAACTCTTCTCTGGCCCGGACGCCACAGGCAACCGGAAGCCTGCACATGATGGCAGGATTCCAGCTGGGCTCGTAGAGGAGCAGCCAGTTCGCCGCAGTTAAGCTATTGCCTGCGGCGCCGCCATCTTCGCAAGTACAAAGGCATTGTACGTCGGGTTGCTGTTCCAGACCAGAAGTCTTTCCATCCGAGGGCTGGCGTCGGTATTGCCATCTTGTCTCGACACCGTCTCGCAGTGGCACGAACACGAGCTGCTCAACTCGCTCCGGCAGCAATTGCGCACGCATGGAATCTTCAGGGGTCAACAGGTACTTGCTAGGCCTTGCTTGTCAGCTGCTTGGGTAATCCCATGTTATGACGGTTTTGCAGGGGTCTCTCGACGAGCTCTGTAGGGGCTTTACTATATGGATCTTAGACGGGTGCTGTTTGGAATTTATACGCCGTAGCATACCCTTAAACCGAAACCATTTGTAGGGCTTCGAGCTTCATTGGCTTCGGAATTGTCATGCTTACTTGAAACTCTACGGACTTCAATCTGTATATCTACACCACGAAACCATGCAACGTGCCAGTACTTATGTATCTCTAAGACTAACAGTACTACGAATCAGAATAGTCGTACTAATAATGATAATAGTGGAAACACTCTAAATATAGCATAAACATAACTCTGAGGGACCTAAGCATGTAAGGGCCGGGAGCGAGCCTCGTGCTGAAACGTTTCGGATCCCACTGTTTAATGAGTCCCTACTTTCCGAATTGAATAAGACTGTCCTCACGGGCTAGGCGGTTTAGGGTCTAGGGTTCAGGGTTTCGGGTTTAGGGTTCAGGGTTTAGGGTTTAGGGTAAGAGTGGGTTTGGGGCTTTTTTTGTTGGATCTCAGGTTTGCATGTGGCACAATGCCCCCCAACTTTGACCAGCCCGCGAAACCTCATGACAAGAACTCTTGAGCTCCCCGTGACTTCGGCTTGAAAGTTGCAAATTATTCGTCGGCCTTGAACCCACACCCTAAAGCCTAAACCGTGGTAGCCCCCAACCAACTCAAGCAACGCGGTTGAAAATCGCCAAAGCACATGAAAACTTGTCGATCTCAACAGGGCTTTTAGGAAGTCAGTCCGGGGTTTAGCTTTTGGGTTTACTTTGGGGATTTGAGATGAGAAATTGGGAGAAAACTCGTCATGACCGCGACAAAAGAAACCATTACGACGAATAGTATTAGCAATCATCTCCCAGAACCTCGACCCCAAAAGCCCGGAAACACTACAGCCGTAGCAGTGGTAGTCGTCGTCGTAGTGGTAGCAGCAGTAGCAGTAGCAGTGGCAAGGAAGTGAGGATCGGGTGCATAGGTGGCCTATGTATCCCCTATTATTCTAGCAACTCAAAGCTCGATTTATGCCCATCTTATGTCCGCTCTGCCCAGATGTAGGAACAAGCCGGCATCCTTCCAAACCCTGGCCTAGAGCCACTTGGCAGGCAGCTTTGTGTGCATGCTCCTCGCTCAGGACAACGGAGTGGAAGCTGGGGATTCGTCCAAAGCTGGGGACTCGTCCAGGGTAGCCTAGGGGTTTGGGGTCCGTGTTGCGATGACAGGGAAATGGCGCTTGCAAAATGCAGTCATACAACTACTACTACTACTACTACTACTACTACTACTACTACTACTACTACTACTGCTACTGCTACTGCTACTGCTACTGCTACTGCTACTGCTACTGCTACTGCTACTGCTGCTCCTCCTGCTGCTGCTGCTGCTACTGCCACTGCTACTGCTACATCTGCTGCTGCAGCTGCTGCTGCTACTGCTACTGCTACTGCTACTGCTACTGCTACTGCTACTGCTCCTGCTCCTGCTCCTGCTCCTGCTCCTGCTCCTGCTCCTGCTCCTGCTCCTGCTCCTGCTCCTGCTCCTGCTCCTGCTCCTGCTGCTACTACTTCCTCCTCCTACTACTACTGCTGCTGCTGCTGCTCCTGCTGCTGCTGCTGCTACTACTACTACTGCTACTACTACTACTACTACTACTACTACTACTGCTACTACTACTTCTTCTTCTTCTACTACTACTACTCCTACTACCAGTGCGCATGGTTGTCGTAGACATGGCAGTGCAGCAGCAGCATGCACAACGTTGCAATGCCCATAACAATCAGCACTGCTAAACAGAGACCACTCGAGGCAGGAAGCAGTGACAGCAACAACACAAACAGCACAGAAAAAGCCATGTCCAGCGCATGCATATACTCGGAGTAAGAATACAGTTTCGGGTGTTGGTGTACCAGAGATGACGGCGACAGTGCTCGTAATTACGCTTACGTATGGCCACTATTGCCTGAGCAGCGACAATAAGCAGATTGAATGGATGTTGGACTGGTCGGGGTTGAACACGACAGGGAGCGTCGTCTTGATTGTCGTCCAGTCGTCGCAAGTGTTGCAACGAGCAGCTGTTCTGCAGGAAGAGGATCAATGACAATCCCTGCCCCCGAACAACAAAACTGCAGCCCCACTACGCAAACCCCAACTCCATGAACCACACCCCGCTGGCGCACCGCCGTGCAGACCGGGATCGCACCCGGTGTCTCTGCCTGCGGTTCGAGTCGAGACCTACATGTTACGATTGGACTAGGAGGTAAGGTTTATGAATCCAGTAGTAGGAGGTTTGGGGTTTCGGGTTTCAAGCTTTGACTTCGGTTGAAGGTGATTGCCCAATGCGGGGTGAGATAACGCACTGCTCAGAATTTCACGATTAGGACTGCCCAGAGACTCCAATATCCCTCAAACAAGGGATATTCCTTAAATTATAGTTGGATCCCTAATATAATTCAAAGAAATATTCCTTAATTAAGGGATGTTGGAGTCGCTGGGTGCAGGACAGCCGTTCATCCGACATGAATCCCATGACGGCATGAACCTTGAGCAGCTTCGGCCTCTATCCCAAGACCCCAAAACCCTAAACCCAGAATACCTAAACTCTACTTGGAGGTTCAGCGGTAGTTATAAGTAGGGGAATAAGTCCCCTAATATGGGTTATGACTATAGTTATCCTAACTATAACGGTACGTATAACTAACCATGAACCTCCAACTACAAACCCAAGCCTGAACCATGAAAAACCTGGTCAAGGCCTTCGAATCTGTTCAGACCTTCCTTATTACATCCACAGATATTGGAGCCTTAGTTGACATGCCAAACCCTAAACCTTGCACCCAAACCTGAACCTTCGGCGGGACCCTTAAGGGAACCCTTAAAAGAACCCTTTAAAGGACCCTTTGGACAGGGACCCGTAAAGAAATCCTCTTCAAGGCTTCAAAGAATCCTAAACCTTAAACCCTTCAAAGCATCTCAAAGCCTCCGCAGAGGCCAGCGTTGCCGCATCGTCGAGCACGTCCAATGCGCGGTCGGGCAGAAAGCGACCTTAGTCGTTGATAATTGGCGGCTTTGGGTGTTTGTTTATAAAGTTTTGTTTAGAATTTATGAGGACTGTGGGTTTTGAGGTTCAGCGTTCATGGAGTTAGGCTTGGCAGTTTCGGGTCTACGCGGTTTGGGGTCTAGTGATTTCGGGTTGAATGTTTTGGGCTCTGTTTTAAGCATTTGGGGATAGGGGTTTTGGTTTAAGGCTTGTGTTTTGTTGAAGGCTTGAGTTTTCGGCCTTAATTTAGGTTGCTTCTATGGCTTAGAATTGCTGGTGTGGGGTCAAAGGCCAAAAACTGTGGCTCGAGCGGTTCTGGTTTTGGGATTCAGGGTGCTAGAGGCCAAATTTACCCCTGATGCTAATGACTGTGTAAACCTTAGATCGCAGGAGACCTTTTCCAGGGTTCTTGGAGCCCTCTCGATTCCATGGTTGGCATGGACATCCTGCTCCAGACACGTCCACGCCATCAGCATCCCGAGCGCCGTGACGTCGTCAAGGACTCCCTCGGGCTGGAATAATGCCACAACGACTTCTTGCACTTCTGCGAGATGTCGCACTGAAACTTCACGATGTACGGGACCTGCAGGTTCGTGAGAACCTGAACCTCTGTGCCCCAAGCAGAACAGGAATTGCCCATCTTGAGAGTGCTGCCCACCCTCGAAGAGAGGCGAGATTTCTTCGGCCAGGTGGTCCTGAATTTATCTGTGAGGGTTTACGATTTAGGGATATGTTGAATTGTTAACTAGAGCTGCACTTCAACCGAAACCACACGACCGCAGGCCTGGGTGGTGGTGGTGGTGGTGGTGGTGGTGGTGGTTCTCGTCAGTGGTGCTCAGTGGCGGTCAGTGGTCAGGTGGTGGTCAGTCGGTCAGTGGTGGTCAGTGGTGGTCAGTGGTGGTCAGTGGTGGTCAGTGGTGGTCGGTCGGTCAGTGGTGGTCAGTGGTGGTCAGTGATGGTCAGTGGTGGTCAGAAGTGGTCAGTGGTGGTCAGTGGTGGTCAGTGGTGGTCAGTGGTGGTCAGTGGTGGTCAGTGGTGGTCGGTCGGTCAGTGGTGGTCAGTGGTGGTCAGTGGTGGTCAGTGGTTGTCAGTGGCGGTCAGTGGTGGTCAGTGGTGGCTAATGGTGGTAGTCTTCCGTCAAGTGGCATCTGTGTACCGGTGAATAATTTTCCTGACGAGGGCTGACGTCTTCCGAGGCACAGACACGAACTATGAATTGCTTGCGTACGACGTCTCTGCGTGCGCCGAATGCAGTGTGCAACCGGCCAATCTCATGAAACTACTAAAAACTCTCCGTGTAGCCGTAGCAGAGTGATGAGGCAGAAGCCAGCACAGCCAGGGCCGCATGGAAAACTGACTTGCGCACGGACAAAGAAAGAGAATCTGCCTGGCCGGAGCGTGGGCGTGGGCCGGAGTGTGCCGCGTGCGCGGCTTTCTTCCTGAATTCTTCGCAGGCTTTGCCTGCGAAGCCATCAGCAGGAAAACAAGGAGCCGGCTTCAGCCTATACGACGGAAAAGATACCTGGCCAGAACGCTTCACGAGGTGGATCTCGCTTGCCATCCTCCGACTCCACAAGCGTCGCCCCAGCAACTTCCTGAGGCTGCTTGCGCGCTGGCGTCACGCGTCGCCGTTTGGACTCTAAACCCTGACAGCCCTCATGGCTCCGTGCTTCAAGTAGTAGCATTGGTATGAGTATTCGTATTCGGGTAAGCAGCAGCAGCAGCATCCGCATTGGTAATAGTATCAGGATGCTTGCGATTTCATTCTTCGGTGTCTTGCCGGTGTTGCTAGCTGTATCACATGTTGAACACTAGCACGTGCCTCACGAGTTCAGTGACACATATGCCAGAAGCGACTGAGAGCTCCGCAGAGGCGTCGGATCGGTTGGACAGAAGGAAATCCCAGGTCCCAAGTCTGAATCTCAAACGGCGTCATGCCACAATGACGCCGTGAAATCATCAGCCGAACTGCGGTCCACGCGGACCTTAACAGCTGTCTTCTGCTCAGGCCCGAACGAGCAAGCAAGCAATCAGGCAAGCGAGCAACAAGCAAGCAAGCAAGCACGGAACGCTTCAACCAAAACGCTCCTTTCCAATGAAGTTCGCAAGACACCGCTGCGCCTAGCCCTCGCATTACTGTAAATTAAGCGTCCGTCGCCCAGGATGCCTGATCAGTTAACATCACTCTCTCCTGCTGTCCGCAAAAAGAAGTCTACGCTCTATGCGTTTTATCCGGTAGCTACCTGGCGTTGTCTCCTGCTTTCGCTCCACCAACCGTCGCAGCCCAGGCCTCGTGTCTAGAGCCGCGCACACGAGCGGAACAAAAAGTGGAGCGAGATACTCCTGGGTCTAGCACCACCAGGTCTGCACGAGCGGTCAATGTCTAACTCACGGACATCTGACTTGCCCACAACATATCCTCCATTATCCTCCACGGTTACGGTGACTTCCTGCGACATCGTGACAGTGGCGAGTGCACCGAATGTTGCGAGCTGGGCCGAGCACCACGTGGGCGACGAAGCCGAACGTAAACCCAAATCCTTATCCTTAAATTGAACACCACCACACACAGCTGGTTCTAGATGAGATCATGATCGCCCTATGTACCAGGCGTCGATGTCAACAGTCCCCTAGGGTTCTATGTTCAACAATAAGGAAAAACTTAAACTATCCCAAATGGATATCTAGATAACCCCCTATAATCCGAAACCCCTAAACCCTATAGTTTCTATCACCTAGGAGCCCTTCTATTAGAGAATTCTTTCAAAGGAACCCTTCGAGGAACGTTAAATTCAGGCCGAAACTCCCGACTCTGGGCCCCCCCAAATGGAACCGTTTACGGTTTAGGGTTTAGGGTTCAGGGCTTAGGGTTTAGGGTTCAGGGCTTAAGGTTCAGGGTTCAGGGCTTGGGGTTTAGGGTTCAGGGTTTAGGGTTTAGGGTTTAGGGTCTAGGGTTTAGGGTTTAGGGTTTAGGGTTCAGGGCCCAGACTCAAAAAGATCAGTCCTCAACCCCAAGCTCCATGCGATTCGGGTTTAGGGCCCATAGGGCTTATAGGGATTATAAGGATTACAGGGAGTACAGAGGTTACAGGGCCCATTCTAGGGCTTATAGGATTTATACGGCATAGGGCCTATAGGGTTGAGGGCTTAGGGTTTCAATTCTTCAGGCCTACCCAACCCCTAGACAACATCCAAAAGAGGCCTGGCTCTCTTAACCCTAAACCCTAAATCCTTAACCCTAAACCCTGAACCCCAAAACCCTAAACCCTAAACCCTTAACCCTAAACCCCTACACCCTAAACCCTACACCCTAAACCCTTAACCCTAAACCCTAAACCCTTCCTTTGGCTCCGGCCTCTAAGCGCGCGAGAGCCCACCACGGCCGCTCGCACGGCCTGATGCGGGGAGCGGGGTGCTCTCAGTTGGATCCTGGGCTTCCTTGGAGGTTCAGGGGTAGTTGTAAGGGTTCCTTTAAGGGTTCCTTTAAAGGGATCTATAGGGTTATAGGGTTTAGGGTATAGGATTATGGGGTTTAGGGTAGTTATAAGTAGGGTTATAAGTAAGGTAACTATGCTTATAACCCATATTAGGGGACTTATAACCCTACTCAGAACTAACCCTGAACCTCCAAGTAGGGTGTCCAGTCAGAAAAGACTCATCTATCGTTGCGGTGGCCGCAGCTCCGTGCCAACTGCGAGGGCTTTAGGAAGCTGCGGGTTTAGGAGTTTGAGGTTTCTGCTTCAGCGTCCTAACCCGGTAACCCTAAACCCTAAAATGAACCCCAAACCCTAAACCCTAAACCCCAAACCCCTAAACCCTAAACCCTAAACCCTAATCCATTTCTTAGATCAAGAGAGCACGACATCTTGAGATGTTGGTTTGACCATAATACATGGGCCTGAATACTTAGAGTAGGGTTTTGCTGCCCATTATACTTACTAATGAACCTGCTAGTTAACTATTAAGGCCCTTAAAATACCGCATGAAAGAACGATGGAACAACCAGTAGAGTCAACGACCAGCATAAAAGCTCGAAGAGATTGAATAAAGGAAGGGTGGCGTTCTTCGTTCTTTCAAGGCACATCAAGGCTAATCGGCTAATCGGCAAGCCCTGAACTTCCAACCCTCCCGGGCGTAAGCCCCTATAGCAGGATCAAAACACAAGGGCAATCAAAAACATCGCGCTGAAGGAGACTAGGGCCTAGGGTGTGTTTCATACGGATGCTTGGTTCGTAAGAGGCGCTCAAGCCCTAAATTCAAAGATAGAAATCCTCAACGCCACAGAGACATCCTAGGCCCAAAACCTTAAACCACTAAATCCTAAACCCGAAACTCCTAAACCTGCTACCCCCTACGAGACCCCAGAGCCCGAAACCCCGAAAGTCCGAAATATGACCATGAGCCCTAAGAACCCAAGGCCCTAAACCCTAAACCCGCAACCCTAAAGGCTGAACCCTTAAATCCCTAAACCCAAAGAACCCTGAACCGTAAACCCTCAACCCCAAACCCTAAACCCTAAGAACCCCACACTCTAAACCCTAAACGCTAAAACCAGGACATGCTTTGTCGGCCTCCCGGGTCACGGAAACGCCGTGATGCTGCCTTCGGTGTGGGGTTTAGGGCTTAGGGTTTAGGTTTTAGGGCTTAGGGCTTAGGATGTAGGGTTTAGGGTTTGGGGCTTAGGGTTTAGGGTTTAGGGCTTAGGGTTAGGGTGGAGGGTTCATGGATTCATCTATGGGCCTTAGTAAAATGAGTTTTTGCGCAGGTTTTAGGACTTAGGGTTTAAGGCTTAGGGTTTAGAGGGTAGGGATTCATCTATGGGGCTTAGTACGTAAATAGAATGGGCTTTTGTGTATAATATAGTATAATTACTGTAATACATGGGACTGTAGGCGAAACTTCTCTGTCTCTGAGCGCCGGCGCTTCGGTTTGTAAGGTGAAGGGAGCTCTTAAAAAGCCCTAAACCCTAGAACCCCCTTGGGTCCTTGTTGAGTTTGCGCTTCTTGGTTGCAGAGTTCCGTGCTCTTTGCTGTTAGGCTGAGATTACCCGTTTGGGTTCGGTGCCCCTGCCTGAAGGTTCAGAGGCAAGTTGGCAACAAACGAAGCAAGGAGTACCCTAAACCCTGCTTGGAGGTTCATGGGTAGTTACAAGTAGGGTTATAAGTCCCCTAATATGGGTTATAAGTATAGTTACCCTACGTATTAACCCTACTTTTGACTGCCCATGAACCTCCAAGTAGGTCCTAAACCCTATACCCTTATAGAATCCCTATAGATCCCTTTAAAGGGACACTTAGAGGAACCCTTATAACTACCCATGAACCTCCAAGTAAAAGCCGGAAAAGGTTCCAAGTAGACCTTGCTCTGCAACCCAGTAAATACGAGACCCCCGAGACGGTAGGCTTCTGGGTTGCAGGTATTCCTGAAACCGGAAACCCTCAGCCCTGAACCCTCAATCATGAACCCTGAACCCCTACCTTAACCATACCGTTCTAAAGACTTATGGAAGGATATCATAATAAGTAGGTCATTAGCTCGGTTATTTGGGGTCCAGGTATACCCGAAGCAGAACTCTTGAACTTTCAGTGGCCCTTAAACTCCCTAAACCCAGTGAATTTTCAGTGGCCTCTTAGTCGAGGGTGGGATGAAGGTAGTACTTGGAGGTTCAGGGGCAGCTATAAGTAGAGTTATAAAAGTAAGGTAACTATACTTATAACCCATATTCAGGGACTTATAACCCTACTTATAACTAACCCTGAGCCTCCAAGTAGAGTTTGAGGATCCCCTTCTTTCACGTGACTCTTACTTGGGGATTACCCCAGCTACTTGGAGGATCATGGGACTTAGTAAGTAAGGTTATAAGTACCTTAATTGGTGTTATAAGTAGTTATAAGTGTAGTTACCCTACTAATAACCCCCTAAACCCTAAACCCTAAACCCTAAACCCTAAACCGTAAGTCCCATGATCCTGTAAGTACCTTCATCTCACCCTTGCAGCCCTTGGGTCCCCTGAGTTTCCCTAACCCCTGAACCCTAAACCCTAACCTCAAACCCTAAAGGGAACTCCAGAAAGTTGGAATATGGTTTCAGGGTAGTATACCCTATAATTTACCATAGAAGGGTTAGGATAATCATATTCCAACTTTCTGGCTTTTACCTTAAACCCTAAACTCTGAACCCCAAACCCTATTCCCTGAAGCCCTAACCCCTAAACCCTAAGCTTTGAACCCTAGACTCTGAACCAAGAGGAGCCCTTCGATTCTCTGAAACCCTAAAACCCTAAACCCCTCGAACCCCCAAACCCTAAGCCCGACATGGAGCCTGGTGGTTCTCTTTAGGGTTTCGGGCCTAAGTAGGATGAAAGATCCCTTAAACCCTAAACCCCTAAACCCTAAAGCGAAACTTTCCTAAACCCTATGGAGCGCTTTGATTCTCTTGGGAGGTGGCTCGAAGACGGGGCGCATCGCTTGCAACATCTCCTCGGCCGCCTCCTGGCTGCGATGCGGCTTGCTGACTGCTTGGGGTTTTAAGGTTCCTTTTAAGGGATCTTAAGCTGACTGCTTGGGGTTTAGGGGTGAGGGATTTAAGCTTTAAGGGTGCCAGGGGTGCAGCGTTTAAGATTTAAGGTAGGGGTTTAGGGGTTTAGGGATTTAAGGTTTAGGGGTTTCTTAAGATTCAGGGCTTGGGATTTCAGTTCCAGGGCTAGGGGTTTGTGGCCCACGGGTTCCAGAAGGGGTCTGAGAAGCTTCAAAAGATTAGGGCTAGACTAAGGGACTTCGAGGCCCTGATGACTACTTGGAGGCCCTTTTGACTTAGTAAGTAGGGTTAGTAAGGTCGGTTATGGGGATTATAATGGGGTTTATAGGGGATACTAAGTAGACTTACTAAGTCAAAAGGGCCTCCAAGTACACCTCGAACTCGAACTCTAAACCGCCGAACTTCAAACCCTAAGCTGCACCCTGTGAAAACCGATAAAGATCTCGACAACCCGGAAACCTAAACCCTAAATCACTAGAGCCCTAAACCCTAAACCCCTAAATCCTAAACCCCTAGCCCCTAAACCCTCAACCATAAACCCCTAAACCCCTAAACCCTAACTCCTGAACCCTAAACTTTAAATGGAACCCGGGTTGAACCTCAGAAGGCTCGAAGAGCTCGACGATGACAAACCTCCGCTCGAAGGCCTTGTCCTGACGTGCGGAGGGTTTCGGTGTGTGAAGTATACCGTATTAAATGATGCTATATTCTATCATGCTATATTGGATTGTATCATATTGTGTTACATTACATTACATGATATTACACTCTTTGAAGAGGTTTCACTTTGGGGGCTCAGGGGTTTTCCATGGTTGATCCTTCGGCCTGTCAGGCAATCTCAGGGTACGGCCCAGCTGACAGCTTGCACGTCTTTCTTTGGGTGGTGGGGGGTTCATAGTTCATCCTGGGGTTCGGGGCTTTGGGCTTAGGGTTTAGGGTTTAGGGTTTAGGGTTTAGGGTTTGGGGTTTGGGGTTTGGGGTTGGGGGCTTTGGGTTTAGGGATCTGGGTTTAGGGTCTTGCATTTTGGCTTCTGGGTCTTGGAACTGCCAGTTCCAAGGCAACTAAAGGAGGATTCATGAACAAACCATAGACTCCAATATCCCTTAGTTAAGTATTTCCTTCAATCATATTAGGGTTCTAGTTTTTTAAGGTACATTCCTTAATTAAGGGATATTGGAGTCTCTGAAGAGGCGGGTTTGGTCCGGATGCTGTGCTCTTTTTGAGGAGCTTGATTTAAGTTACCATAGTTGGGATCTATAGTAAATAAAATGGTTTCTTGTATTACGGTAACTTAAATAAAACCCCCAAACCCCTAAACCCTAAACCCTAAACCCGAAACCGAAACCCCTTAACAAGAACCCAGGATGCCTGGTTTTGGATCAAGCGCTTGTACTCCGCCGTGGTCGTTGCGCCTGGATATCGTTCGAAGCAGGCAGGAACCCTGAATTCCCGGATCGTGCAGTTTAGGTTTAGGGGGGTTTTTAGGGTGTAGGGGCAGGATCCAGGGTTTAGGGTTTAGGGTTTAGGGTTTAGGATTTAGGGTTTAGGATTTAGGGTTTAGGGTTTAGGGTTTAGGGTTTCTCTGGTTCCAGCAAAGCAGCTTTCTTGCAACATGAGCCGGACAGCAGCAGACGACTAAACTTTACCGAGGCTCATGGGTTCAGGGTTTCGAGTTCACGGTTAAGGATTCTTTGTTTTAAGGTTTAGGGTTTAGGGTTCAGGGTTCAGGGTTGCGATTTAGGGTTTAGGGTTTAGGGTTTAGGGCCCAGGGTTGCGGGTTCAGGGTTAAGGATTTGGCGGTTTGGGTTTGGGGTTTAGGGTTTAGGGCCTAGGGTTTATGGTAGGTAGTAGCTAGCTAGAAAGAACCGCCAGCATAAGGAAATCAATCCAGACAAGCTTCCTGGTCTGCACATAATAATAAAGCCAAAACAGAGATTGAGCCCCTGCCTAGAACCCTGCTGATTCCGCAGTCCTCGACAACTAAGTGCTCAGGAAGCCGACTTCACCCTTAAAATCTTTATAGGCATTGCAGGCACCTTTAAGCTGCAGGCTCGGAAGCCTTTAATTCATCGGCCCCAGGAATTCCGCATCCCTGAATTAACGAGTTTGCCCTTCAAGGTCAAGAACGGCTCCTTCAGTCTATAAGACTTTGTGAAATTTCTGGGAAGAGGCACATGACGTGTCTCCCAAACTCTAAAACGATGAGCATGGCGGGATGATGAGTTGAGGCGTTGATGCCGAAGCCGAAGCCCTAAGCCCAAACCCCTTCGAGGCATCAGTTAGGATCAAGGTGGAGGTTGACGATGCCACCAGGCCAGCAACCCCAAACCCGCCAGCAAGCAGCCGCCCAGCATTCAGTAAGCGTGTCACAAATGAGAGGGCTGCAGCAGCACTGGGCGCACGATCCCCAACTCGCTTGTACATCCAATCAAGGCGGCGCATTCGCTCCACCCCAGGGTCAAGGGCTTGACATGCTCGGGTCGCCACGCTAGAACCGCTTAGAACATACAAGAATATCGAGGATTTATTGCCAGGGGATGGAATTTTTGATAAACCCCTTGAAACCGCTGCAATCGCTTCGGGCCAAGGGTCAAGGGTTTCGGGAGTTGGGGTTCAGGGTTAAAAACAGGATTTACGGTTGCGGGTCGAGTTTCGGGACGGCGGGTGCCTTGACAAGTGCCTTGTGAACGCATCCAACTCAACGCTAGCCGTCAGCGTCGTCCTACGGCCGTAAATCCCCTAACACCGTGGCTCGAAACCCCAACTCCCAGACCCCCTAAACCCTAAACCCTAAACCCTAAACCGTGGCACAGGATCCTCAATTAAGCACTCTAAGCCCCACACCATCAAAACCGAAAGCCCGGAGTCAACCCAGAAACCCGTAACCCCAGACCCCCTACAGAAACCCCGAAAACCCAAAACTCCAGGCTACTAAACCCGAAACCCCTAAACCCAGTTACATCCGTACTTGGAGGATCATGGGACTTAGTAAGTAAGGTTATAAGTACATTAATCGGGGCTATAAGTAATCATAAGTATAATTACTCTAATGATAACCTTAGTTACTAAGTCTCACGATCCTTTAAGTAGGACCTAAACCCTAAACCCTAAACCCTAAACTCTAAGCCCGTAGGACCCCCGCCGATGCAGCGGAGCTCGCCGCGAGCCAGAGCGGGCTTCAGGAGGTTTGCCTTGCAACGCGGCTTGGCTTGGCCTTGTGTTGGGGTTTAGGGTTTAGGGGCTTAGGGTTTAGGGGTTTGGGGTTTAGGGGTTTAGGGTTTAGGGGTTTAGGGGTTTAGGGGTTTAGGGGTTTAGGGGTTTAGGGTGTGTTAGGGTTTAGGGGTTTAGGGTCTAGGCTGTTTGGGTTCAGGGTTTCGGATCTTGAGGCTTAGGGTTTGCAGTTTACGGTGGTTCTGTAAGGGGTTCAACAAGCGCTCTATGCGTGAATTTCTGAAAGTGCTATCAGGGTTCTGTTCTATGAAGGATCTACAGGGTTCAAGGAAGGAGGTCTGCAAGCTGTTACCAAAGTTTGTTGGCTTTGCTGGGAGAGTAAAGTGGATTGAGGCTTTTGTGGTCTTGGGGTTCATGGTTCAAGGCTTTGTGAGTTAAAGGGGTCAGGGTCCAGAGTATTGGATTTTGCACTGTGGTGTTTTACCCATTCAAGGCTGAGAGTATGGAGGGAGGCTTCAAGCCTGCACAGTTTAGGGTTTAGATTCAAGCACTTGGCGTCTTCGTTTGAAGGGTTTTACTTGGAAGATCCTGGGACCTAGTAAGTATGGTCATAAGTACCGTAATTGGGGCTATAAGCAGTTATAAGTATAGCTACCTTGATAATAACCGTACTTACTAAGTCCCATAATCCTTTAAGTAGCATCTATCGGGACGTGAAGGGGGTGGGCGCATGGGCTTGCCAGTGCGCCCAAGAGATCTCGCGCTAGCGGTGTTTTTGGGACTTGGGTTTACGCGTTAGGGTTTAGGCCTTGGCGGATAAAGCCCCCTTGCAACCGCAAGCCCTAAACCCAAGCTTAAGCCTTACACCTCGAACTTCGGCTGGGATAGAAGCCTCAAAAAGAAAAGAAAAACACTTACAAAACCCTTAAGACCGCAAAAAACACCGTAAATCCTGAAGCCCTTAACCCCTAAGCCCCTAAACCCTAAACCCCTAAACCCTGTACCCTGAACCTACACCCTAAACCCGAAACCCTAAACCCCCCCCTAAAAACAAAAAAAGAAGAAGGCAGCCCTCCCCTAATCAACTCTGATCTGCTGAGCTGCCGCATCCATGGAGCTGCCCTTTTCCGTCTCCCCGGCACCCAGGGCCTGGACTTGGGGTGGATGATATAAATCCTAGGGGCGCCTTTAAAGGGTATAAATCCTACGGGTCCCTTTAAATGCTATAGATCCCAGGGGTCCCTTTAAAGGATATAAATCCTAGGGGTCCCTTTAAAGGGATATAAATCCTAGGGGTCTTTTTAAAGGGATCTATAAGGGTTCTATACAGGGTTTAGGGTCTAGGGTTTAGCTGGGAGTTTCCGAAACATAGGGGTACCTGATTTTGGGGTCCTTATAAATTAAGATCCTAGTATTCAGGGTGCTAGATTAGGGTCCCCGATTTTCGGAAACTCCCATATAAATCCGAAGGTACTTTTAAAGGGATCCATAAGGGCACCTTCAAGTGATTCCTTTAAAGGGATCCATAAGGGTTTAGGGTTTAGGGTTATAAATCCTGCATTACCTTCATGAACCTAGACTACGGGGATTGTGGCATATTCCTGATTGTGGGTAATGCAGGATTTACATCATCAACCGTAGGGAGGCTTTGGGCCTTGGGGGTTGGAAGAAAGTGCTCTGAAGGTCTTGCGAAAAAATGAAAGTTTTTCAGGGCTGGTGAGGGTTCCATACCATGGGCTTGTTCAAGGATGGGCCCTAAACCCTAAATCCTACACTTTGAACTGTAAGCCCTAAACCCTAAACCCTAAACCCTAAACCCTACAAGCCCTAAGCCGTAAGAAGCTTAAGAGTTCGAAGCTTTAGGGTTTAAGGGTTTTTTTGGGGTTCAGGCTTTGGGGTTCCAAGCTGTAGCGTTCAGGAGGGCTAGGGGTTGAGAGTTTAGAGTTGTTTGGGGTTTAGACGTTCGGGCTTGGGGTGTTAGAATTATGGCTGTCAAGAATGTTTTGAAGGGACTTGTGGGGTAGGTAAAGCGGTTTACAAAAGTTTACCGGCTGCAGGGTTTTATCGAGAGGATTTACCATGCAGGAACGATAGGGGAGTCAGGGAGGTTTCGGAGTGTTCCCTTTAGGGCGGGCTGTCTTAGGGCTTAAGGGTTACAGGTTTTTCGGTGCTGGTGCCTTCCTTTCATGGGGAATGTCCAGTATCTTGTCGGCTTGCGCCTGGCTCCTATTCGAGGGTTTGGAGTTGAGCCGGCCCAGACAACTTCAAGGTCAGACCCAGGATTCATAATCGCCATTCTCCAACGCCCCACTCTGGTGCAAATGTACGAAAACATGTCTTACCAGATGGAGTCAGGTCCGAAGGCTCTTGCCCGTTGTGCAGCATCATGACGTTGTAGTTCAGCTGACATCTGTGCAGACATTGCGGCGATGTGAGTGTCTACAGTCTCCCATTCAGATTTCGCATCAGGGGCCTTGCACACTAAACCCTAAACCCTAAACCCTAAACCGTCGATAGTAACGGTCGCAGCATCCAGCAGACAAAAGGTTCGAGCCTTCTTCCCAGCCTTTTGCACATCGAATCTGATTCCACCTCTTGCATGATTTCGTATTCAGCTTCTTCCTGGCTTCGTGTAGCAAAGGCTTCCAAGAGCCTTGCGGAATGATTGACAAGGCTGTCCATGACCATTGCGACGTGAAATCTGAACTCGTGATCCTGAACCCTGAAACCTTGAACCCTGAACCCCTACATCCTTGAAACAAAAAATGAATCCTGACAATTCGTTCCTGTGCCGAGCTCCTAGCCGTTTTACATGTTAGGGTTTAGGGTTTAGGGTTTAGGGTTTAGGGTTTAGGGTCTGGGGTTTCTGCACTGGGGTTTAGGCTCAAGGGGTCAGGCTTCCGGGCTTAGGTTTAGGGGTTTCGGGCTGGGCCGTGAGGTCTTCGAAGTTAGGCGCCGCTAGGTTTACCCTGGACAACGGCATACTCCAAAAGGTTGAAATACAGCATGATTTCCGGGCCCAAAAGCCTTTAAAACCGAGTCCTGCGAGCTGGAAGCTTAGGGTTTGCAGCATGAGGGTTTGAGGGGTTCAGGGTCGAGGGTTTAAGGCTACAGGTTTTGCGTGGGTTCAACTGAGGTTTGAGAGTTGAGGGTTTTGGGATTTGGGCTTATCGTGTTTAGCGTTTTGCGGTTTAGGGGTTCAGGCTATGAGTCTTGAGAATCTTGGGCCTCTGCCCTTAATTAAAGGAATATACCTTCAATTCCATTCTGGTTGAAGGACTAGACCTTAAACTGTACTTTGGTTTAAGGAATATATACCCTAACTTATGTTATGAGTTGGTGTGTCTATAATTATATATATATATATATATATACACATATACATAGGTATACACATATAGGCCTTAATGAAGGGGTTCTGTAGTCTCGGTATTGGAAACTCCGATGCTGAGTGCGCTGCCATGTGGATCTCATCGATGAACAGGATCACCTCCCAAGGAACATCGGCAGAAGGTAAGAAGCCGCAACAAGAACAGTGCTAATGATAAGCATAGCAATGATGATGGTAATCATAGTGATGATGCTAACCATCACCGTCCTCATGATCGTGGTTATCAAATAAAAGAATAACACGGCAAATCAAAGGCCTAGAGGGGGGTGCTGACTGCCCTTTTCCTTCCACGCCTAGGTTTGACCCACTCAATCCCCTGGTTCCGGCACGA
The DNA here is from genome assembly GCA_905221615.1 of Symbiodinium sp. CCMP2592. Lineage (NCBI taxonomy): Eukaryota > Dinophyceae > Suessiales > Symbiodiniaceae > Symbiodinium > Symbiodinium sp. CCMP2592. The sequence continues at coordinate 62,891 of CAJNDT010006139.1, forward strand.
CAAAATAACAAGACGCACCCCGACCTCTACACCTCTGCCCCCTAGTTAAAACCGGCGGAAGTCCTGAGTTCGAGCCTCAACTATAGCCCCAAGCGCAAATCCGAGACATTCTCTGTTGGCACCTCGTCGCGAAGGCCCGCAAGCTCTTTCAGCAGCTTCTGCATGCGCTTCTCGAACTCTCCTCGGTACCTGCAAGGGCTCACGCGCCCTAGACTGATGCCACTGCACGGTCAAACCTAAAAAAAACACAAAAACCCACTTCTTTGAAGCATGTACTGAAATATGTCGGGACGTTGTGACGGCTTTATCCAAAAACCCTAGAGGAAAAGGTTTTTTGGCGATCCCATGCAGGTATGCCTTACCAAGGGCGATCATGCAGAAAATTGCCTCGAAGAAACGAGCATGCATGTCGTCGCTCTCACTATACCCACAGCTGCCCCTGAAGGGCTGCCGTAAGATGGGCTGCAACCTTCTGGCAGATCTTCTTTGCCAGGGATTTCCCGAGACCGCCACTGCGAGCAGAGGCCAAATCCTGCTCTTCTGGCTGCAGTGCATAGCTCTCGATCTGGTGTGAGAGAAGCTCATCAAACAGCTCGTCTTGTCCACATGCTGCCGTCATCCCGAATAGCCTGGTGGAATGAGCTGATCGCTGAGTCGGTATCTCGGTGTATGCCATGAGGGCGAATCTTCAATGGTCCCTGGAAATGCCCGAGCCATAGCCACGGTTTAAGGTTTAAGGGGGTTTAGGGTTTACGGCTCCGGGCTTAGAGTGAAGCTGATATTCTGGTGTAAGGGATTAGGGCTGGGCGGTTAGGATCTGAAGTTCAGCGACTGTTTAGGGCTTGAGGTTTAAGCGTACGGGCGGGCTTACTGGGGGTTTAGAGCTTTGGACTTGGGGCTCATGGATGGTCTCAAACACCATATATGGATTCTTTTTTGACCCTCTTTTCCACCCGCCAGTTACGGATTCAGGGCGTAAGGCATTGGTGATTTGGGGTTTAGGGTTTAGGGTTTGGGGCTTGGGCTTAATGGCCAGGGACAAACTGGAACACCGGCGTAATCCTCTAAGCCATATACCTCAAACTCCAACGAACTCTACCAAACCAACACAGCCCAGAAGCCCCGAAATACGATGCACTGACCACCGTGCATCCTTGACCTCCAAAGCACCTGGCCTAGATCGCTAGACTGTAACCTCCTGGCCCCATAACCCTAAATTCCTAAATCGCTAGACTGTGACCTACTGGCCCTATAATCCTAAATTCCTAAACCGTCTTAGCCCTCAAACCTCAGCATCGTATCACCCTCATGCCCCAAACCATCCAGACCCTGAAATCGTAAACCCTTGGTACTAAAAGCAACCCCTGAGAGTAGTGCAAAGAAACCTCATAAGCCTCGAAAGAAACGCTTATACAGTAAACCTCTAAAACCTAAACCCTGAACCCAAAGCCCAGAAACCAAAAGCAGAAGCCCCGGGGCTCACCGGGTGCCACCCACCAGCGAGCCGAGGCTTAGCTGGATCAGCCGGCGGCAGGGCTGAAGCTGCCTCTTAAATAAATCAATTTGGAAAAGGAGGGACCCTTAATGGGGACCCCTACCCTATAATGGGCTATATAATGGGTATATAGTAGCTATAATATTAAGGGTTCTTACCCAGGGGTCCTTATTAAGGGTCCCTCCTGTTCCCCTTTGATTAAAGTGGTCCTTTACAGGAACCTTTAAGGGGTCCTCCAAAGCAACCCTTAAGGGTTCCTTGAAGCGTCGCTTTTTTATGTTTCTTTTTGAGGGTCTTTAGGGTTCCTTCAAAGGAATGGTGGGAGTTAGGATTCGGGGGACCCTTGGGGATATAGACCCTCTCAAGAAGGCCCCTTTTAAGAGAGCCAGAAGTAGGGTTCAGAAGGGGTACCCTTGAAGGGGTCTCCCTAATAATACTACCTAAATGAAGGCTTCCTGTTGAGGGAGTTTGGGGGTTCCTGTATGGGGTGCATTGGAATCCCCCTCAAGGCGGTGACTTCCGCGGGTTCGTTAAGCTCTGGGGCTTAGGATTCAGGGGTTTAGGGCTTAGGGTTCGGGGGTTTAGGCTTTAGCGGTTAGGCTCCATACAGGTACTGCCAGCTTCTTCTAGGGGTCTTGAGACAAGTCGCTTCCCGGCTTGAAAGGCCCTATGAGGGTTTTAGCCTTCAGGACGGTGCCTCTCGGCGATGCCTTTCGGTCATTTCGAGCTTTGCGAGGCAGATTGTGAATGCCATCCAGCGCAACAGTCCCTCTGGGCGTCATATTTAGGGGCCCGAAGATTTCGGAATAGGGTTTCGGGGAACGCTATACGACAACGATATCAGAAAGTCAAAGGAACCATATCACCAGCTATTCTAGTATTGCACGCTGCATTCTGGTCAGGATCCGGTGCGGGGCAGGGAATCGAACAGAATTGCACGCGCTGCCCCTGGATCAAGCAAAAAAAATATATGTATATGTACGGCCCCCATACAGTAAGAGTCTATAATAGGGCTACTATTAATGGCCTTATATATCTATATTATGCATATTATCCAACTGTTACTGAGTGGGGGCCGTACCCAACATATATGCAAAGATAATCGAGGCTGCCTGCAAAGTTCAAGGAACATTACCGCAGAGATCCTGGCCCAGCAGCTTCCAGAGACCCCCCGGACCCCGAATCCAGAAAAAGACAATCCGAAACCCCAAACTCCTAATCCCTAAACCCTGAATCCTAAACCCCTAAAGCCGCTAAACCTTAAACCCCTAAACTCTGAAATCCTAAATCCCGCGAAGCCGAAAAAAATGAAAGCGATTCAGGCCTCGGAATGCCCTCTCGCAGGTGGATTCGCCTTGCAACCTCTCTTCGGGAGTTTGCAGATCGGGGTTGTTTTGAAGGATTTCGGGTTTAGGCTTTAGGATTAGGGGCTTAGGGTTTTAGGTTTAGGGGTTAGGGTTTAGGACGTAGGGGTTTAGGGTTTAGAGGTTTGGCTTTATGTGGGGTTTAGGGGGCTCATTTGCTCACTGCTGCTGTGGAGTTTTTACAGTTCAGGCTGCAGCTTGTCAGCGGTCGCGTTCGGATAAGGTTTGAGCTTTGCGGTCTATGGGTTAGAGTTTGGGATTTGGGATGCTGAATTTAGGTCGGGGATCCTTCTTCGCCTCCTTGCTCGAGGTCCACTGGGTTCAGGGTTGAGGATGTTGAGATGTGATGTGGGCATCAGGATTTGGGATGTGAGGTTTAGGATTCAGGGTGGCCAAGGCCTTCCCTCTAGCATTGCCGACAAAGCCTGGGTCCGCTTTGTAGAAGAAACCACCATTTCTCATTGGTGAGCTTGCGGGTTCCCTCCATCCAGCTGGCGCCGGAAAAGTCTGCTCCAGAATGAGACTTTGTTTTCAAAGTCGACCCGATTGGATGATTTTGCCTGCTCCTTCCCTTCGGTGGCCAACATAACTGCGAAGCGGCCTTTGTAAAAGGAGCATTGAATGCGTATAATATCAGCAATTTTCCTTGCTGTGAATCTCTCCATTTGGCAGTTAGCGAGGACGGGTTGGCTAAAGCTGGTGACTGTTACGGTTGATGATATAAACCCTGCATTACCCATAATAAGGCACATACCATAATTCCCATAGTTTAGGGCCATTAAGGTAATGCAGGATTTATATCAGCAACCGTAGTATCCTCCCACCCTGGCTTTTCTTCTGCAAGGTACGCGTATTATTAATCAGCGCCAGGTGTGCAGGGAAGCCAAGAAATGGTCGAGAGCGCAATCATTGCTCCACTTCTACAAAGGCTGCTCCTAGGCCGCGATCGGAACCCCAAAATTCCTTGCCGCCGAATAGTGGTCAAAAGAAACATAATCCCCGGAACCACGACAACTCAAAATCTAAAAAAGCACCCTAAACCCTCAGCCCCACAGACGACAACCCAGCCCTGCAGGTTTGGGGTTTAGGCTTCCGCGCTTGTCGTCGGGTTTAGGTTTAGGGAACCCAAACCCTGCACGACCAAGCCCGATTTGCAAAAGAAACTGAAGCTTAAACCCCCCAATCCCCTGAACCCTAAACCCCAAAAACGAAACAGATGGCCGATTGCCAGACCTCCTCCACCAAAGCTGTTTTGCCCACTCCGGGGGGCCCCAGCAAACAAACCTGAGTGCGCTCTGGGGTTTAGGCAAAGGGTGTAGGGTTTGGCTTTTCAGTCTACGATCCTAAGGATATCGGGCGTGGGGGCTCACAGTGCAGGGTTTCATCGCGTGCGCGTCGCTGTCTTGGAGGTTTGGGTTTGTCCGGCGCACGAGGCTGTGGGTTAAGCTGAAGGTGCAGGGATTCAGGCTGTAGGAAGTGGCTTTTTGGCGGAGGCCCCTAAACCTCAAACCCAGCTCGTAAGACTGATAGCATGTTCCCCCCCAAACTGATGGAGCGTTATAGCTATAACGGCTCCTCAAAGACTCCAATATCCCTTAATTCATTAAGGAATAATCCTTACATCATAGTAGAGATCTTGTGAATAAGTCAAGGTATATTCAGTATATTCCTTAATTAAAGGATCTGGGTAGCCTCCAACCCAGACCTAGAGCTGCAAACCCGGAACCACGGAGCCAGGGCAGCATAGCCCCAGGGTACACAATTAGGCCCCAAAACCCTAAACAAAAAAACTACAAACTAACCCCTAAACCCGACAAACTAAACCCTAAACCCTAAACCCTGAAAACTAGACCCTAAACCATAAACCCTACTAACTCGACCCTAAACCCTAAATCCTACAAACTAAACCCTAAACCCTACAGGGTAGCTGCATGGGAGCCTGGTTCTCGCTTGCTGATGCAGTTTGCCCATTGATGCTCCCAAGGCCCTACACCTTAAACCCGAAACCCTGCACCAAAACCCCAAGTCCTACACCCTAAACCCTACACCCTAAACCCTACACCCCAAACCCCCAAATCCTACACCCAGCACCCGAAATCCCATACCCCCCCCGGACCCCGAAATCCTAAACCCAAGAGTTGAAGGCTTTACATCTCCGGAGGGCCTCTTAGAGGCGCCTAGGCCCAAACCCAAAACCCCAAGCCAAACCTTTAAGGTTTAGGGTTTAGGGTTTTAGGTTTAGGGTTTAAGGTTTAAGGTTTAGGGTTTAGGGTTTAGGGTTTAGGGTTTAGGGTTTAGGGTTTAGGGTTTACGGTTCAATGTAGGAACCTGATTCAGAAAGCTTGGGCCTTTAGGGTTCCTTTAAGGGTTCCTTTAAAGGGTACTGTAAGGGTACTATAAGGGTTGTGACCATTTAATGAAATGTAGGAACCTGGTTCAGAAACCTTGTGCCTTTATCGGGTTTTCTTAATGTGAATCCGACTGATTTGGCGTCATAGGCCCAGGGTTTCTTAATCAGGCTCCTACATGAGGCCCAAATCCCTGAAACCTCCGCAACTCCTAAACCGAAAACCCTAAACCCTAAACCCAACCACTCACACCAACCCTGCTGGGTCTTTGAGGCCGCTGAACTCTCCCACTTGGGGCTTCAACGAGTCATCTAGGGGCCTTAGTAATTAGAATAGGGCTTTGGGGCCCCTATCCAATAATGAGGACAATGAACCAAATAGTATAGGTAATTATTGACCCTATATTACAGTGTTCCGGCTGGGGGTTGCATTTGGAGGCCCTTCTTCGGTTGAAAGCTGCTTGGGGCGTAGGGTTTAAGGAGTTTGGGGTTTAGGGTTTAGGGTTTAGGACTAAGGGTTTCAGGGTTTAGGGTTTAGGACTAAGGGTTTCAGGGTTTAGGGTTTAGGACTAAGGGTTTCAGGGTTTAGGGTTTAGGACTAAGGGTTTCAGGGTTTAGGGTTTAGGGATTTAAGACTTTTGTTGATTAGGAGATAAGGCTGCGAGCTTTGCAGCTTCAGGGGGCAAGGTCGAAAGATCAGAGCTGCCGGCTTCGAGCTTACCTACGGTTGATGATATAAAACCTGGGGTTCCTTTAAAGGGATCTATAAGGGGTACCTTTAAGGGGCTCCTTTAAGGGATCTCTAGGGTTTTAGGGTTTTGGGATATAATTCCTGCATTACCCATAATAAGGAATATACCATAATTCCCATAGTTTAGGGTCCTTACGGTAATGCAGGATTTGTATCATCAACCGTAGCACCCACCCACGACTGGGCTTGCCACATTGGGCTTGTTCCGCCTCGCCAGAACATTCAGCACTCGCTGCACCTCCTGGAAGTACCGGTTGGGTTTTGGGTTCTTGGCCCAATGATGTGCTGACAACTTACCATACAACCATGCCCAAAGAGTCCGATTTCTAGAGGATCAGAGGAAGTAGTGAGAGGAGTGTGGTCCCTTCAGAGAAGCTTGTACAGGGCTTTAGAGAGGTTGTCAGAGGTTCATGGGAATCAGCTCAATGATAAGGCTCGAAGTACCTAGTTCGGTCTACAAAAGTTTTCTAACTAAGGCTAGCTGCATTTCTTATAACACAAGCTACTAAGTCCCTCGCATAGATACTACTATCAAACGGGTTTAAGCATCAACACAGCCGAAACCCCACAACCCTCAACACCCACTTCGTTCGTGCTAGCTTGCTTAGAAAGCTTTGAACGTAGATGTTCTTGCCCTTTTCTGGGATGTAGAGGGTCTGGGACGGCAAAGGTAGGGTTGGTCCAAATATGACAGCCTCTTTAGAAAGTTGAAAGTACAACTATGTCTTTGTAAGCTCGTCGTTATCATACCTCTGGCATAAGTTGCAAGAAAGCCCTATTGAGTATCATTTGCGCTCTGAGCTGCTAAACTCAACCTCTTTCAAGAGCAGGATTGCGACGCGTCTCTTGGCTTCAGGGCGACAGTTACAGCCCAAGGTCCGAGGCGTTGGCTGCAAACCCAAAAGCTTTACTCAAACCCGGAGATCAGTTTCGGGTTCACATAAGTGAAAGTGAGTGAGCCTTTAGGGTTTAGGGTTTAGGATTTAAGGTTTAGGGTTTAGGGTTCACATGGCACAGTTAGTAGTCGTATAGAGCCGAAAAAGCCGGGCTGGGGGACAGTTCTTTGCTGTGACTACAGGACCACAGCAGGCCCACAAAAGTATACAAAACAAAAGCCTGAAAAGAAAGCCCACGCCAAGCTCCCAAAAACCCTAAACCCTACCCAAAAATCGCTGAGACCCTTTCAAGCAGCCTCCATACCTACTAGAACGACCTTTGGCAGTGGGCCTTCTCGCGGCCGAAAACCGTATCCAGGCGACCAGCCGCTGCTTCGGCCACGAGGTCCTGGACGGTTCCCTTTTTAGGGCTCCTTCAAGGAATCGATAAGGGTTTCTATAAGGTTTCTATAGTTTCAAAAAGGATGAAAAATGATTCGTTACAAAAGGGGCTTTGATCTTGGGGTTTTTTAGGTTATAGAATTGAGGGGGACCCACCAAAAAAAGCAGGTTTTGGTAGGAGATTGGCAGTTCGCTAAATTAGGTCCCCGAAACAATACGGCATCCTTATAGAAAGGACCCTGAAAGGAACCCTAATGCAGACGAAACTATGGGGGCCTTAATCTCAGGGTTGTTTAAGTTTAGGGTTTAGGGATGCATGTTTAGGGTTTAGGGTTCAAGGTAAGCGCCACAGGCGCGACATAATGGCCTTAGTCATGACAAGCGGGTTGCGGCGTGGTGACACTGTACGTATAATCGAAGCTCAGGACCGGCAATGTGGACCCCTGATTCATACTATAGCGGCCAAAGAATTACCAAAACTATCTTGGGGGTTCCTTTTTTTAAATATAATATACTGGGCCCCAAAACCCCATTCTACTCAATAAGGCCCCTACGGTACACTCCCCAAGAGCTTCTTGGGATGTTCAAGGCTTGGGAGCTTCGGGTTCAGGGTTTTGGGTTTCAGCTTTCAGTTTTTGACAGGTAGAGGTTTAGAGGTTTAGAGGCTTAGGGTTTAGAGGTTTAGGGTTTAGGGTTGAGGGCTTAGGGTTTAGGGTCTTTTAAGGCTTCTACGAGATGCTCAAGGATGGTGTGGCCTGGTTCGGCTTTTGCAGGTTTAGGGCTTTCGGGGTTGAAGGGGTTCTGAGGTTTTAAGGATTCTAAGGTTTCGGATTTACGTACTTCCGAATTTTATCCGTGTTCTTTGAGGATCTTGGGGTGAGGAGGTGTTCGGGCCTAGGGCTGAGAGTTTCGTCCAGACTTTCAGAGTTGGCAAAATCCTTGACATGGATCACTGGGCTTCTTTGGACCCTAAACCCTAAACCCTAAACCAAAACCCTAAACCCTAAACCCTTGCACTGCTAAACCCTTCACAGCCGAGATCAGGAGCCCCAGCCTATACCAGCCTCTGCGCAGAATCACAGTTAAAGGATCATGGGCCTTAGCAACTAGGCTATCATTAGGGTAGCCATACTTATAACTACTTATAACCCTAAAAAGATACTTATAACCTTACTTACTAAGTCCCATCATCCTCCAAGTTTGGAAGCTCAGGAGGAAAACAAATCGGAATCCCAGGGCACCCGGAATCCGAAGCCGCCGTAAACCCTAAATCTCATAAACCCCAGACCCGCAGCCCAAAGCCCCGAGCTGTGAAGCCTCTGTCCAAACCCTGCAATTCCTGAAATCCTAAACCCGAAGCCCACTAGGGTTGAGTGCTTTTCAAGGCCCGGTACTAAACCACCCCCAAGTTTCACCTCGTACATTGTTTGGGGGGGTTGCAAACATTGTTTTAATTGTTTGAAACATTCTTTAAATGTTTCGACAATTGTTTGAAATATTCTTTAAATTGTTTGAAATATTCTTTAAATTGTTTGAAACATTCTTTGGATTGTTTGAAACATTCTTCAAAATTGTCAACAGCTGATTGAACAGCTCATAATGGTCGTAAAATGTGTCCGCCCTAATGATTAGGGCGACAAATGCTGACAACTGCAGTACCCTGAACCCTCCACCCGGAGGCATAGCTAGCATGCATGTCCCCTGATCCTTCAAGCAAGCCCTTACGAAAATCTCGGAGAAAAAGTCTGCAAAGCCCTACAACCCTTCTACTCAACCCTGCCCCTTTCTAAACCCTAAACCCTTATAGCACCCTTAGAGGAGCCTGATAGAAACCGTAGCCCCCACGGTTCCGAGACCCAATTTCTCCAGTAAACGTCCTTGCCGAAGCGTTCGAGGATGGAGCTGTCGTCATCCTCCATTCCGGGTTTAGGGTTTAGGGTGGCCTGGGGGCTTTCAAGGTTTTGGGCTCATTCTAGGGCCGGCAATCACCGGAATTGGTCTTTAAGGGTATGTTGTAGTATCAGTACATGAGGGAGGCCACCTTTGCTGGCTTCTGCACGTGGCACTTGCTGTTCCCTTCTCTGGGACCTCAACCCCACACCGCAGTACCTGAGCCCTGCGCTTCCTAAGCCCTAAGCGCTCCATGCAGATTGCAAACGTCGGACACAGAACGCCGGTACGAGAATGCCACTAAGTATCCGAAAAGGCGATTCATGAATCCAAAGTCTGCAGTAGTCCGTCAACAACAACACATCATGGTCCAAATACTCAAAAAGCACATGACTTGTGACCTCAAGCGAAGTTCCTAGACCCCTCACCAAAAACCTTCTACAATAAAACCCTCCGAGAATCTTACAAAAACCCTGAAGCTGCGTTTTGAAACAACCATAAAATCTTGACACCCCTTTGCCAAATTGCCCTAAACTCGTAACCCTAAGTTCCATGCACTAAACCTGAAACCTTCCCTAAACTCCAGCTAAACCATATAGACCCGAAACCCGCAACCCTAGAGCCCCAAAACAGTAAACCCCCAAAACCCCTACACCCTAAACACCTACCCCTAAACACCGAAAAGTTGGGCACCTGCTCTACCACATAAGTCCACAAGCCATAAACGACAATACTGAAAGCCCGGCAAGGAAGGTGGGAGGAATGTGGCTCACCGCGCGTCTGGAGCAACGAAACTGGGACGATCTCGATATGAAGGGCGCGTTTTGTGGGCATCTCTCTGTTAAGGGTCCCAGTACCCAGTGCGTTCCACAGGGTCATCTGGTACGGACCATCAGCCATTGCAGAAAACACCCGGAGCAAAGTCATACTCATCTTTGAACATTTGTCTTTGTGCTACCTTTACTCCCGTAAGCTACCTGAGAGACCTGCTCCTTCTCATTTTGGTGGTGTGCCATCAGCACGAATTTGGTCATCAACACGGCCTTTTGGGTATGCCGCCCTGGGAAAAGCAGTGTGGTCGCGTGCTTCTTTCGGCTCGGGGATTCATGGCTGCACCGGCCCTCAGTTCAACGCGGCCTCCTTGCAATGCCAGCATCCGGGCAGTGGCGCCCGCGTGGTTGGCTAAGATTATGTCGGCACTGGCATCCACCTAAACCCCCCAATCCTCCAGTGCAGAAACCGCTAAGTGCATTGAATATCGGTCATTTCTGCCCCTCAAACCGGTACTTTCAAAAATTCACGGTCTGTCAGCGTTGAAACTCCTCACCAGCCTGCTGCTGGCCCGATACTACGACGTGCCAAGCACATGTTTGAGTATCGGGGGCTTGTGGCTTCTCTGCATTCCCCCATTTGGTGGCCAGATGCAGATACCAAAATGCTGTCGCCTAGCTGGACGCATCCGTGCTCCAGCTTTGTGATACCCTGCTGTAGTTTTCATAGACCACTAACCTTGCTGTGTGGTGTCGTGATATTTGCATAGGTACCCCGCAAACAAAACAACAACGATTCAACTGGAGACCGGGTGGCCTTGGGGTGGGGTTTTCGCTTCCCCGCCCGGTGCGCCCTGGACGACCGCTTGGGTCGAGGCCGGGCGCTTCAGTTGGCAAGTCCACTGACTAAGCCCTAAACCCCTAAACCCCAAACCAACCGAAACCCTAAACCGCAAAAATCCCAAATCTAAAACCTAACAAACCCTAACCCTAAAGCTAAAACCTAACAAACCCTAGCCCGTCCCTAAAGCCTGAAGCCTAAAGCCTAAATCGACCTGCTCAAGAGCCCCAGGTACACCGGAGCTCCTCCTCGTCGCCTCTCACAGCTGCCTGAGGCCTGGTTACCGATGCAGCGGTTTTGAGTTTAGAGGGGTTTAGGGCTTAGGGGTTTCATAAGGGTTTAGGGTTATTTGGGTAGTTTTAGGCTGCTTTTAGGGTTTAGGCTAAGGGCTTTTTTAGTGCGACAGAAGCTTCAGCGGTTGTACAGGGCTCGCAGCTCTATGCTGAGACTTTGTCTGTGCCACCAAGACAGGAGCCAAAAGAAGAGCCTAAACATAAGCTTCCCAAAATCCGGGGCCCGTGTAAGGGGTCTGAGATGTTCTATATACACGAGATGTTATTGTAAGGGTTTGTAGGTTGCACTCACGCTTATTCATATGGGATGAGGCCGGATATCCATATGAGGATTGTTCTTTCTGAAAAGGTCTGTTTGCTGGAGTGCCTGATCTTCTGAAGCTCCCACTGGGGGCCTTAACAGTTTTGAATAGGGTCTTTAGTAGAATGCAGTATACTTCTGATCCTGACAATGCAAGATGCCCCAGCACGCCCCTGGCGGCCCACATTTCAGAACAGCCGGATCCTTACGGTATGATTTAAGGCTTAGGGCTCCTTTTCCCAGTACCGCAAACCCGATGCCCTTAACACAGCCGCAAAACCCCAAGACCCTTGTCGACACCCTTTGACGACCTCAAGAACCCAAACCCTGAACCCTACACCCTGAACCCTAAACCCTAAAAGCCCTGAACCCTACACTTTAGAGGCTTAGAACCCTGAGGCCTAAGCCTCAAAGTGAGCCCTAAGCCCTAAACCCATGAACCCTAGAGCCCTAAACCCCTAAACTCTCCAAGCTCCATATGAAAGCCCTAAACTCTACAAGCTCCATATGGGTAGTTGACAACCACCCATATCAAAACCCTAACAGCCCCAAAAGCCCTCAGAGCCCTAAGAGCCTTAAATCCCAAACCGCCTAAACCCTAAACCCCGAAATGGGTTTAGAGTCTAGGGTTTAAGGTTTAAGGTTTTGGGTGAGTCCTGAACCCTAAACCATAAATCCTAAACCCTGAACTCTAAACCCTGAACCCTGAACCCTAAACCCTAAATCCCAAAGCGGAGTTCGGGTGCCTCTGCCGCTGCATCAACCCTGGCATCAGCGGCGCAGAAGCTCCTGGCCTCACCAGCTGGTTCCCAGAGACTCCAATATCCCTTTAAGGGGATCTACAAGGGTTCCTTTAAGAGTTCTTTTTAAAGGGATCTGTAGGGTTTAGGGTTCCCAGAGACTCCAATATCCCTTAAAGAAGGGATATTCCTTAAATTATAGTAGGATCCCAAACAGGATTTCAGGAATATTCCTTAATTAAGGGATATTGGAGTCTCTGGTTTGTTTTGAGCACCTGCTTCCATACATCCAGCACAGAGAGCCTCGGTAGCTGTTTGGGGCTTAGGGGTTCTAAAAGGTTTGGGGTTTAAGGTTTTTAAGGCTTAGGGGTTTTAATAAGTTTGGGGTTTAGGGTTTGAGGGTTTGAGGGCTTAGGGTTGCTTTAATAAGATTTAGGGTTTGTTTATACGGTTTGGTGGTTTAGGATTTGGGGTGCTTGTAGGGTTAAGGGTTTAAGGTTCAGGGTGATTTATGGCCTCTATACGGTTTAGGGTTCATACGGTTTGGGGTGTGGGAGTTTGTAGGGTCTGGGGTTTACGGTTGAGGGTTGGGGGCTTAAGGCTTATGGGATCTATACGGTTTAGGGATGAGAGCTTAGGATTTCTACAGTTTGGGGCTTGCGTTTTAGGGCTTGGGGTGTCTACGGCTTGGGGCTTAGAGCTTTCTAAGCTTAGGGTTGGATCTCCGAGGGCCTCGGTAGGCTCTTGGGTTCAGAGTGCGAGCTGCAGGGTTTAGTTTAGGGTTTAGGGTTTAGGGCGTATGGGGCTTGGGGTTTATAGGTTTTAGGGGTCGAAGTTCTGACAGGGAACTCTAGGGTTTAGGGTTTTTAAAACTATGTTGACGGGTTTAGGGTGTTTTTTAAGCTCCTTTTTGATGTCCGCCAGGCAGTCGGCCGGCCTCACGGGTTAAGGGTTTAGGGTTCAGGGTTTAGGGCTTAGGGATCTATCCAGGCAGCTGTGTAAGGGAGTTTCAGGCTGTCGGTTTTCGTCTAATATCGGTCACATGCTGCACAACGCGCATAACTGATTCGATTGTACCCTGACCTGGTAGCTGTTAGAATCCCCAAATCCTAGAATTCTATCATCCCAAACCCCTCAAAAACTCGTAGCTGTAGACCAACTTTGAGGCCTTAAGCTCTAGGGCTTAGGTCTTTTTAAGGTCTCAGGTTAAAAACCCTAGACTCTAAACCCTAGACCCTAAACTCTAATCCGCCTGAAGCGAAGGCCTGTGAGTCTCGCAGGACAGGGGTTTAGGGTTGAGGGGTTCAAGGATAATGTAGGAACCTGATTAACAAAACCTTGGGCCTTTAGTAGGGCTCCTTATATGAATCCTACTATTTTGGTGTTATAGGCCCAGGGTTTCTTAATCCGCTTCCTACACTAGTGGTTTCGTAGTGTTGCAGTCGGCTTTCCTGCTTATGTAACTCTGCGCTGTGGGGGTTAGGATTCAGGCTACGGGCTTTCACCCTACACCCCAGATCCCAAGCTGAGGGTGTCACAACTGAACACCCTGCCACGAAACCAAGCTTCCGGCGGAGGTACCAGACTCTGCCCCGAGGCCTGCGCATTGCTTCGATTTTTAATGAAAGGCTTTTGCTTTAGGAGTTTAGGGTTTAGAGTTTAGGGTTGAGGGGTTTAGGGTTTTGGGTTTTGGGTGGTGTGTTTTGGGTCACTTCCGATGCTTTCCTGGCTTTGACTTGGGTGGCGGCAACAAAAATACTCATGAGCGTCTTAAGATGATTTTCTCAAGTGCTACTAGGGCCTGATCCCACATTTCGAGTTTATCGACTTCTGTGCTGCTGCGACCACAGATGGAATAGGATTGTCTCTTGTGTTTCGGTCTGGAAGATTTCACGAATCCAGGGCCTCTGCGGCATTGGGGCGCATTTCCTGCTGGGAGTGGGGAGCTTAAGGTAAAATCCTATTTGTTCAAACCTTACAGACTCCTCTACAAAGCCCCAAGATCTTTATAGAAAACTTGACACTTTCTCCCGCTAAAAGTTTCCTCCCGTCTCGCCTGCAGAGCTGCCCGGAGGCCTTCAGCCGAGAGGCCCCGGCGTTTCAACAGCTCTGCCAGGCCTTAAAAGGTGCTGTTTAGGGTTTAGGGTTTACGGGTATACAGTTTAGGGTTTAGGTTCAGGGTTTAGGGTCTAGGGTTTAGGGTTCAGGGTTGCTGTTGTCTTACTCTGGGCTAGGGCTTTTTCAGGTTTAGGGTTTAGGGTTAGGATGTTTTAGAAGAGTGTTTTCATAAGTTGTATGAAGGCTTTAGGGTTTTAGGTTTGTCTATGAAGGTTTTTGAGGCTTTTGTGACGGCTTTAAGGTTTTAGGGTGCGCATGCGGGTTTTAGGGTTAGGCTGAGGGTGGTTCGGAGATGAGGGAGTGTAGGATCTAGAAAGGAAGTGCTTCTTAAAGGTTCCATGAAATCTAACATACAAGCCTACATATTACCCACACTACTCCTCTGGGTCCCAAGCTAGCGACAAACCCTACTCTAAGTACTAAGGCTGCTCTTTTACAAGGGCCCTACCGCGGTGGTGTTTTGAGGCTTCTGCGAGGAGCGCTAGTTTTGTTTGGGCGTGAAAGGTGGGATCCGAGCTGGCCGAGTCGATGCGGGTTCGGTTTAGGGTTTAGGGGTTTAGGGCTTAGGGGTTTAGGGTATAGGGGTTTAGGGGTTTCCTACGCGGTCCTGAAGGGTTGGTTTCGGGTTGGTGTTCAGGATTTAGCGTTCAATCTAGGGGCCTTAATAATTGGAATAGGGTTTTGAAGTATATTATACAGTAAGTATAATAAGGAACGACCAAGATAGTGTCGGTAATTGCTAAGGCCTCTATATTGGTGTTGAGTGCGATTTACCGGCATTGAGCTAGTGGGCTTGGGACGGGATCTGGTCTTGGTATTGGGACTGGTAGTGGCTCTGCGGTGGCTTTCGAGCCCTGAGCTCGGAAACCTGCAATTTAGGGTTAATGGTTAAGCGTTTAGGCTTTAGGGTGGGGTGATCAAAGAGTTGCAAAGTAATGTTTTCGGTGGGCATCTGACGTCGTTTTGGAGGTTAGGACTTGGCGTGTTAGCGGGGCTTTGGCGAATTCTGTTAGAGTGCTGAGGAGATCGTTTGGACCCTGGGTTCAGCGATCTGCGATCGTGAAGCTTATGGTTTAGGGCTTAACGGTTTAATGGTTTTATGGCTTCAAGTATAGTGCGGCGCTCCTTCCCGCAGCACACTTCGTCGAGTCAAGGAAAAGATGGGGCGAGGGAGCTTAGAGACATACTTGTGTGCTGTTGAACTTGCAGACTTCAAGCATTGAGGAGGATGGTTCTAGGATTTACGAACCCCAAACAACAAACCCCGAACCCCAAACCCTAAACCCTCAACCCCCTGGATGCTAATCCTTAAAACCCTAACCCCCAAACACCCGCAACCCTGAAGCCCCAGCCGTCCCTCCTGTTCCCTTACCGGGCCTACGTCGGGTGCATACAGCCCGGCACAAAGGTCTCGGAGCCCCACCTCTCAAGAGGAGCTTAACGAGATTTAGTAGAGGGCTTCATAGGGTTAAGAACTAGAACCGGGTTTCAACGTTGTACAGTGACCCGTGCAAGCCTTCAAGGGTTGAAAGGGAGCTTGAAGCCTCCAGATTTCGTGCCAATACTCATACGTACGCCAACTATTGCAGCCGATGCATCGACTCAACTGCAACCAATCAATCGCACATCCTGAGCCGTGGTCCATGAACCCAACTTCCAAAACAGCCTCTACGACCAGAGAGAAACGTTTAATGTGCACATTGAAGATACGGAAACAAATCATCCAAAAAACAATCAAATATGTCTTATATACACATATAGATGTATGTACATACGTATGTATATGCGATTGTGTGTATGTACATGCATGCTTCTTATACGAAGCCACGATGTGTGAATATGTACATATTCTTGTAGTAGTCCTTAAGACAAGAGCATTACGGGTTTACATAAGCCAAGCAAGCCAAAACCAAGTCCAGCCAAGCCATGTAAAAATCAGGACTCTTAACTCAAGTCTTAAACCCTCGTCTAACAGATGACCCCTGCATATCAAAAGAGCCTGTGTCACAGAAGACCCTGTCCAGCAAAAGACCCAGTCAACAGAAGGCCCCTGCATAACACAAGACCCTGTGTACCAGAAGACGCTGTCTGGTCCTGAAGGATTGGCATAGAACTCATAAAAAAAAAACAACATACTCAGATGACACTACAAATAGAAACAGTTGGCATAGTCGGATGTTTGTTGAAAAAGACTCTCCGTAGACCCGACCCTAAACGCCTAAACCCTAAACCCCTAAACCCTAAACCCCCAAACCCCCAAACCCTCAACCCTAAACCCTTAACCCGAGCACAACCTGCGAGCCTTTGCAGGGGCACGCTGCTCGCTGGCTGCGTCTAAGAGACTCTGCAAGGCCTCCCAAGCATGGGGCGTTATTAGTTGGAATAGGCTTTTGGGGAGGCTCCTTATCATAGCTTTCGGTTTGTTTAAGGGTTCCTTATGATAATTACAGGGCCTTGGAGGCCTCTAAGGATCTTAAGGGCTAGGGCTTTCAGGGTATAGGGGTTTTACGGTCTTAACCTAGGTGTCGATCTCAAGAGTCTCCAAATTTATGCATAACTAGAGCTCTTCATTAAACAATAAGGGAAACTTCAAAGCTATCCCCAATCGATATCCAGTAAGAGGGTAGAGAATTTAGACTGAGGGTTGAGGGCTTCGGGTTTAAGGTCTTGGGTTTGGAGTTTACGGCGGCGGGGGATTTTCGGGACGTGTGTCTAGGAATCTGAGTTTCGGACATGGAGCTCAGAGTGTAGCGGGAGTGCATCGCCAAGCGGCCCCCACCCCTGCGAAAACCCTAAACCCTTCCAAACCTGCTCGTTGTCAGTCGCCTTTTGTTGCTCTAGTCCGTGTGCGTTACTTTGTTGCCATGTACTCAGCCTACTTCCCAGAGACTCCAATATCCCTTAATTAAGGAATATTCCTTAAATCATATTAGGGATCCTACTATAATTTAAGGTATATTCCGTAATTAAAGTATATTGGAGTCTCTTGGTTCGGCGCCTGGTTAAGTCGCCACAGAGGTGGCGTTTGCACTGTTTTTGGAAGAGCTGCTATACGAATTATGCCCGTTCCGTCCCTCTGTCTCTCTCTCTACCTTTAAACTTTTGTATACTGTACAACCAAACATAGCGAATACTGAAAATATTGATTGTAAAAAACCTAGCAGATAGCCATGTCTTTGCACGGATTCCTTCGTGTGTGCATTGAAACTTTTGGTTCAGTTCTGAAATACCGACACACCCGTGAACAGAAACATAAGCAGGTATATAGCTGCACATATACAAAGAAAGATGGACAAGTGTGTGTAGAACCGTGGATGTGGCTATTGATTAGAAGGCAAATAGGTGGACAGACAAACAAATCGATAGAAACGGAGAGCCGGAGACCAAAAGACACAGGCTGTGTCTTGATACCCTAGACCCTGCCCCCCCCCCCCCCCCCCCCGAAACTC
Organism: Symbiodinium sp. CCMP2592; assembly: GCA_905221615.1. Lineage (NCBI taxonomy): Eukaryota > Dinophyceae > Suessiales > Symbiodiniaceae > Symbiodinium > Symbiodinium sp. CCMP2592. The sequence continues at coordinate 80,527 of CAJNDT010006139.1, forward strand.
TGGGCCATCAACCCAAAACAGATCCCGAAACCTCAGCTCAGACCCCAGGCCCCAAACCCCAAGCTCTCAACCTGCCTCAAGCCCAAATCCCAAGCTCAGACTCCAAGCCTCAGGCCTTAAGCCTTAAGCTCCAACCGTACACAGATCCTGCAATGTACTCAAAACCCTGAATCATAGACCCTGAACCTTCAACCCTGAACCCTAAACCCTAAACCCTGAACCCGAAGCCCGAAACCCTGAACCCTAAACCCTCAACCCTGAACCCGAAACCCTGAACTCTAAACCCAATAAGTCGATACTCCCTGCCTGCGCTCCCGAACCCTCCTTTGCGAGCTCCAGTAGCTCTGAAGAGGCACCCGGCACATCCGCGCCTTCAACTTCTAGTGTTAAGGGCTTAGGCTTCAGGGTGTAGGGTTTAGGCCTCAAGGTTTAGGGTTTAGGCTTCAGGGTTTAGGGCTTCGGCTTCAAGGTTTAGGATTTCGGCTTCAGGCTTCAGGGTTTAGGCTTCAGGGTTTAGGGCTGTTTTGCCTCAGGTGAGAGGGATGTGGCTTAGGCTTTGGCCTTGCAAGCTCAGAGTGAAGGTGTAGGTTTAGGGCAAGGATAGGATTTTCGGGTTCAGGCTGGATTTAGGGTTTGGGTTTCAGGCTGTGGCTTTAAACCCTAAACCCTAAACCCTACTAAACCCTAAACCCTAAACCCTACTAAACCCTAAACCCTAACCCTAAACCCTACTAAACCCTAAACCCGAAACCCCAAAGCCTAAACCATAAACCCTACCAAACCCTAAACCCTGCTAAGCCCTAAAGCCTAAACCATAAACCCTACTAAACCCTAAACCCGAAACCCCAAAGCCTAAACCATAAACCCTACTAAACCCTAAACCCTGCTAAGCCCTAAAGCCTAAACCATAAACCCTACTAAACCCTAAGCCCTGCTAAGCCCTAAACCCTAAACCATAAACCCTACTAAACCCTAAACCCTGCTAAACCGAGACAAGAGAGACAAAGAGAGCGACAAGAGAGAGATGTAGAAGAAAAGGAGAGAAGCCAGAGAGAAAGAGAGCGAGCGAAAAGGAGACAACATAAGGCAGAAAGAGCCGAAACACCTACAACTACAACACAGGAGCGTTCGAAGCAGGGCACGGCCAACGCTGCCCAGTCCGGTGTGGAGAAGCCGCCGCCGCACGGCTCCTCGTCGAACGCCTCGGCTTGAGACACACGCACACAAGCAAGAGGACAAGAAAGGAGAGCAGAGACAGCAACACGGACGGGAGAAGCAGAGAGAGACAGAGAGAGAGAGAGTAAGACGGATAAAACAAGGCGCATAAGCGTGGGCATCCGCGTCGTCGCCGTCCTCCACAGCAGCCTGCAAAGCAACGAAAGAAGCCAAGAACGTAACCCGAGAAACCCAACAGAGGAAGCAAAAGCGAGAGAGAGAGAGAGAGAGAGAGAGAGAGAGAGCGAAAGAGAGGGAGAGAGAGCAAAAGCGACACAAGAGAGAGGACGAGCGTGAACGACAGAGAGAAAACAAAAGAGCAGAATGAGAGCGAGAGAGAGAGAGAGAGAGAGAGAGAGAGAGAGAACGAGAGAGAAACAGAGGCGAACTCAAGCCACGAAACTGGTCCAGAGGGTGCTGCTGCCGGCTCCGCCTAAGACTGTGCACGGCTGAGGCACTAAGGACACCAGCAGCAGCACAACAAAGTTCTAGGCAGGACACGTCCAGTTCCCCCGCCGACTCGGGCGTGGGGTAGTAAAAGCTCTGCTCGTCCCACTCCTCGGCTTGAGACACACACACACACACAAAGACGGGAGAAGCAGAAAGAGAGACAGACACAGAGAGAGTTAGACGGAGAAAACAAGGCGCGTAGGTGTCGGTGTCCGCATCGTCACCGTCCTCCATAGCGACCTGCAAAGCCACGAAAGGGGCCAAGAACGCAACCCGAGAAAACCAGCAGAGGAAGCAAGAGCGAGAGAAGAGAGAAAAGAAAAGGGACAGAAGGAGAAGGCAAACAGATAACGGCGAAAGATTAACAGAGGCCAGGAGACGCGGCGGTCGACCGCCTCGGAAAGAGCACGGAGGAGGCTCTCTTGCAGCAACAGAGAAGCACGGCGGGCAAGACGCCAAATAAGCCGAGCATCCTCCCCGTCAGAACGTGGCTGGGCCTTGGCAAATACAAACCATGCAGGAATATATATGCTGGAACGCGACGGCAATCGGAGAGGCAACGAATGAACAGGCTAATACGATCACAACCCAAACCCGTAAGGTACCAAACCCGATGAACCAGAGCCGCTGTCAGAATCCAAGGCACACCAGCCAGGAGCAAAAGGGCGCCCATCAGAAGCCAGCACATCCTCCAGGACGAATGGGGGGAACAAATCACCCTCCAACAAAAGAAAAGGAACTAGTCAGAGGAAGAGAGGCAGAGGGAGGAGTGCCGGGCGCGCCTTCCCAGGCGGTAAAGAGTGTCGTGGGCGCGATGATGCTCGATACAAACGGCTGCCACCCAAAGAGGCAATGTAAGCCGAATCAAGAGTTCAAACCGTGCGTCCCAAGATTTGATGTGGATAGTTGGCACGCGAATTGGCCCCGGGCGGAACCGAAGAGGCAGAAGATCACGCAAGCACCTCGGACGAGAAACCAGGAAACTGCGAAGCCCACGGGCTCAAATTCGACCTCCCGTCTGAAACGCAAGACCTTCCTAGAAGCTTTGTACATTTTCAACATCCAAAGTACAGGCTGTCGTACCACGCTTGTCCAGCTCCAACGTTAACAACGCATGGTGTTGGAAACCCTCGCCCTGCGTCAACATCAAACCTACAAGCTCCTTTGCACGCCCCTGCCCTTCCTAGACATCGGGTTTGCAGGTACTGCACGGCACAACACAAGTAACTTTCCGCACGTGTGTTGATGCCACCCAAGATTGAGGGTAGCGCTGTTGGATCTCTCCTTTGTGCCGTCTCGGCTCTAGGCGAAATCAGCTCGAAGATGTCGCCTACAACCACACCCTCCAACCTCCGAAACGACCCCGAACAAAACCGAAACCACGCGCACTCGAACCTTGCAGCCTCGGAACACCCAAACCACCTGAGAATCCCTGAAGCCTAGGGGAAGAAGGTGCCCGGCGAATCGAAGCGAGGAGGTCATAACCTGAGCGCGGGAGGGTTAGGCACAGGGAGAGGAAGCAGGAAGGGTAAGGAAGCAAGGAAGGGCGGGAGGGCTTCGGATTTTGGGGTTTAGTGTTTTAGGGCTCGGGGTTTTCGGATTAAAGGCTTTAGGATCTGGGGATATAGGGTCTTAGGATTTGGAAGTTGTTGCCGTTGGAACGCGGGGCGGGTTAAAGGTTCGAGCTTTGGGCTTTCGGGGTTAAGGAGTTTAAGTGTTTGGCCAACACCACGCAGGGCAGGCAGAGCAAGAAAAAACAGGACAGAGCGGGACAGAAGAGGGCAGGACTGGACAGACCAGGACGAGGCAGGGCAGGGCAGAACAGAACAAGGCAGGGCAAGGCAGCACAGAAACTCTAAGCGCCCGCACTCTAAGCCTGGCTGCATCGGAGCCCCACACCTTCCAAGCTCCGAAACGACCCACAACAAAACCAAGCCTTGCGCATTCGGACCTCGCAGCCTCGGAAAACCCAAACCACCTGGGAATCCCCGAAGCCTAGCAAAGAAGTGCCTGGCAAACAACGCGAAGAGGTCCGGACCTGAGCGCGGGAGGGGTAGGCACAAGGAGAGAAAGCGGGAAGGGGGAGGAGGCAGGGAAGGGTGGAAGAGCTAAGAGTTTGGAGGCCTAGCGTTTCAAGGCTCAAGGTTTACATAAGGTTAATGCTTTAGGCTTTCAGGACGTGGAGTGTGCAGGTTCGAGGGTCGGAAGCCCTTATGTACATACGAAGCCCAGCAAACCGGAAATCCCAAGCCACAACCCCGAACCAACAAACAACAAAAACCCACAACGGCGCAACCAAGTTCCCGGCGAGCGAAGAGGCCACGACCTGAGAAGGCAAGCGAAGTCAGGGAAAGGTGCACAAGCCATGCAGTCGACAATGGCATGCAAAAAGAGGCACTGCAGCTGCGCAAAGGTGCAATCTATTTTACCCGCGAATGCAAAGGAAGGGTGAAAAAAAAAATATGCCGACCCCAGCCCCCGAGCCACCGATGCTGGTGTTAGGCGCTCGGCAACAAGAGATTAAAAAAAGCAAAAAGGGCAAGGATTGAATTCATTAATTACAGCTCCAAAAAAAGGCCACGCATTAACGGGGCGCATCCCGCAGGGCTTTGCATCTATAGCACCTAAACTAAGAGCTGCCGTAGCAGATTAAGTAGAAAACAATTACAACCAACAACAAAACCAAGTGCGATGCAAAGCCCACGGCCCGTGAAACGGGGACGAACCGAACTAACCAAACCCCAACTAAATCAATCAAATCCAATAACTAAACCCAATAACCAAACCAAGTTACCGTCCCCAGTATGTACAAGGGGCGCTCTGGTCGGGGGGTTGTCCTCGGCATCTGGAGGCGAGCCTCGCTCCGGACAAACCCCCGACCTTACTACCCCCGGGTCCCCGATTGAAACAAACTAAATTAGCGGCGACTTGCGCGTCTAAAACCCCATAGACTCCCAACAAAACAACAACAGAGAACCAAAGTATCCAACACAAAACCCGAATCGGGGACCCCAAGAAAAAGATGTTATTAAAAAAAAGCATGCACATGCAATAAGGGAAAATGGCAAACGGCCAAGGCCCCGCAAAAAAAAAAAGATATCAGTATGTTAGATAGGATGCAACAAGGCGGACAGATGGATAATACCCTAAGGTTAGACAAAACTACATAGGTAGTTACATACATACACAAACACACAATATACCGGCCTACTTACGAGGCGGATTCTGGTAAAACTGGGCCTTGGCCTTGGCCTCGGCCTTAGATTTGGCGTTCGCCTTAGGCGCAGCACGCCGAATCTGTTGAAAAAGATGATTGCGAGGCAACGGTGCGTCACAACGACTGCTCCGCATGGGGTAGCCTGGCGGCAGACAGGAAGAGAACAACCGAGATTCCCCCAAACGCCCGAAATCCTATAGACCCCAAAACCTTACATCCCCGAGCCCTAAACCCTTAAACGGCAGACAACAAAGTACTAAACCTAAAACAACCCTAAGCCCCGCAAGCCCAAGCGCTGAAACCCTGAACCCTAAAACCCGAGACCCCGACCCTAAGCCCTCGCACCCAAAGCCCTCGCACCAAAACCACTAGACCCAAAGACCCCAAACACAAAAAACTAAAGCCCTGAACCCTAAAACCCCTAAACCCAGAAATCCTACGAACCCGAAACATGTAAAACCTTAAACCCCGCGAACCACAATCCCTTAACACACAGAACACCCAAAGGCCTCGAGCCCGGTTGGCTAAGCAACGCGCCCTAAACCCTAAACCATAAACCCTACTAAACCCTAAACCCTGCTAAGCCCTAAACCCTAAACCCTAAACCCTAAACCCTACTAAACCCTAAACCCTACTAAACCCTAAACCCTAAACCCTAAACCCCACTAAACCATAAACCCTACTAAACCCTAAACCCTGCTAAGCCCTAAACCCTAAACCCTAAACCCTAAACCCTACTAAACCCTAAACCCTACTAAACTAGGGGTGGCAGGCCGGTGGGCCCTGTCGGCCCACCGCTGCCGAATCCCCCCCAGCAAGCGGCTTCCATAGCATCGCACATACAATACGCCTGAACAGCGCTTCAACTGTCTTACCAGAGGGTCAGCCGTGCCACCGCTAAGCAGTGGGTCGCCGTCAGTACTGACCTAATAATATAATTAAACCCCAAACCCTGCGCAGAATGACCCCCAAACCATAAACAAGTCGGTGCTAAACCATAAACGTTTAGGGTTTAGGGCACATTTTGGCCGGATTTTGGCAATCCCCGTTTAGGGTTTAGCCGGATTCGGGCCTAAACCATAAACGTTTAGGGTTTAGCGTTTAGGGTTTAGCGTTTAGGGTTTGGCGTTTAGGGTTTAGAGCCAAATTTCCCGGATTTTGGGGTGGGCGTTTTGGGTGACAAATTCTGTTCATAAAATAGCACTTTTAATGAGGCCGGGGGCCGATCTTGGGGTCCCCCCCACTCTGGGCCTAAACTACAAACGGAACTGGGGCCTAAACTACAAACGTTTAGGGTTTAGCCGCAGACTCGGGCCTAAACTACAAACGTTTAGGGTTTAGCCGCGGACTCGTGCCTAAACCATAGACGTTTAAGATTTAGCGTTTAGGGTTTAGCGTTTAGGGTTTTGCGTTTAGGGTTTAGAGCTAAATTTCCTGGATTTTGGAGTGGGCGTTTTGGATGACAAATTCTGTTCATAAAATGGCGATTTTAATTAGGCCGGGGGCCGATCTCGAGGTACCCCCCACTCTGGGCCTAAACTACAAACGGAACTGGGGCCTAAACTACAAACGTTTAGGGTTTAGCCGCGGACTCGGGCCTAAACTACAAACGTTTAGGGTTTAGCCGCGGACTCGCGCCTAAACCATAGACGTTTAGCGTTTAGGGTTTAGCGTTTAGGGTTTTGCGTTTAGGGTTTAGGGCCAAATTTCCTGGATTTTGGAGTGGGCGTTTTGGATGACAAATTCTGTTCATAAAATAGCGATTTTAATGAGGCCGGGGGCCAATCTCGAGGTACCCCCCATTCTGGGCCTAAACTACAAACGGAACTGGGGCCTAAACTACAAACGTTTAGGGTTTAGCAGGATTCGGGTTTCGCGTTTAGGGTTTAGCGTCTAGGTGTCTGTCCCCCGTCCGCGCGTCTGTCCCCCGTCCGGCCGCTTTTCCTTGTGAGTGGGCATTTTGGGTGACAAATTCAGTTCATAAAATAGCACTTTTAATTAGGCCGGGGGCCGGATCTCGGGGTCCCCCCCATCCTTGGGGACGCGTCTGTTTCCCGTCCGGACCCCTGTGTCTGTCCCCCGTCCGGCTGCGTCTGTCCCCCGTCCGGCCGCTTTTCCTTTTTTTGAGTGGGCATTTTGGGTGACAAATTCTGTTCATAAAATAGCACTTTTAATAGGCCGGGGCTGGATCTCGGGGTCCCCCCCATCCTTGGGGAAGCGTCTGTCCCCCGTCCGGCTGCGTCTGTCCCCCGTCCGGCCGCTTTTCCTTTTTTTGAATGGGCATTTTGGCTGACAAATTCTATTCATAAAATACAATTTTTAATTAGGCCGGGGGCCGGATCTCGGGGTCCCCCCCGTCCTTGGGAATTCCTTTTTTGAGTGGGCATTTTGGCTAACAAATTCTGTTCATAAAATAGCACCTTTAATTAGGCCGGGGGCCGGATCTCGGGGTCCCCCGACGCGTCTGTCCCCCGTCCGGCCGCTTTTCCTTTTTTGAGTGGGCATTTTGGGTAACAAATTCTGTTCATAAAATACAACTTTTAATTAGGCCGGGGGCCGGATCTCGGGGTCCCCCTCATCCTTGGGGACGCGTCTGTCCCCCGTCCGGCCGCTTTTCGGATTTTTGGGTGGGCGTTTTGGGTGACAAATTCTGTTCATAAAATAACATTTTTAATTAAGCCGCGGGCCGATCTTGGGGTCCCCCCCATTCTGGGCCTAAACTACAAACGGAACTGAGGCCTAAACTACAAACGTTTAGGGTTTAGCCGCGGACTCGGGCCTAAACCATAGACGTTTACGGTTTAGCGTTTAGGGCTTAACGTTTAGGGTTTAGTGCCAAATTTCCCGGATTTTGGGGTGGGCGTTTTGGGTAATAAATTCTGTTCATAAAATAGCACTTTTGATTAAGCCGGGGGCCGATCTTGGGGTCCCCTCCATTCTGGGCCTAAACTACAAACGTGTTTTTTTTGGGGAACATCTCGGCCAGCCCGAATCCCCCCTTGCGCGACGCTCGAAACTTGACCCTCTTCATTGTGTTGGCCATCAAAGCAATTTAACATCAAACCAAGGAATCAAGTAAAAGACTTGTTTCCATAATTGTGCGACTGTTCGTAAAATCAGACTTTAATCAGGCCGGGGGCCGATCTCGGTGTTACCCCCCCCCCCCCATTCTGGGCTTAAACTACAAACGGATCTTTTTGGGAACAGCTCGGCCAGCCGGAATCCCCCCTTGCGCGACGCTCGAAACTTGACCCTCTTTATTGTTTTGGGTTTAGCGTTTAGGGTGTATATACGGTTATGCTGAATGCTTGGCCGTCTTTAATGCTTTGGCCATCAAGCCATAACTCAATCGGGCAACCACCTCTTGTAATTTTGGGCACATGCCAATTACAGACATCGAAGGAGTGTCCAATTCCAATTGACCGTAAACCGACCAATCAAACTGAACTCCACAGCTTTTTTCCCGCTCTGCTTCCGCAACCTGTCTTCTGTACGGGGGCTGGGCCCGCACCGCACAGGCCTCCACCATCAATCGCATCTAGCGGGCACGCAATGCTTTCTTTCAATGCGGCCGAGGAATTGCCAACTTTCGTCCTTTCGCACTCGAGAGATAGCGACGTACGCCGCCCCTCTAACGAACGGAACATCTAGCCAAATCGTGGCATGATCCAAAGTTGCCCCTTGAATTTTGTGCAGAGTGCTGCTGTACCCTAGTCTCAGAGGCAATGCTGTGACCCGTCGCACAGACCCGTCTGCCAGCTCGTAGTCTTGAGTGACGGCATGGACCAGTGCGACTTTGCCGTTGTCCAACAAGACCTGCAGCCCACTGCGGCGCATCTGCTGCACAACTCCACCCATGCCATTGACGAAGCCGTGCTCTTTGTCTTCGTTTTTTGTGATTGTGACACGCATACCGGGGAATATGGGCATTCGGAAAGGTTCTGCATCCATTCTAGTCTGGCCGTGAAAGTTGCGATGGTTCTCTTCCGGATCGGCAGGCACATAACCCAGCAATTGGGTCTCGTCGAAAAGCGCTTCGATCGCCAGCTGGTTCAAGTGAGCCGAAGCTCGTCGGGAAATGGTGACAAACTGAGTTGTGGGAGTCCTTTGCAGGATTTTCGCCACATTATCTGCCGTTGGCATGTTGTCCGAGCCACAAGCACTATGTTTCTTCAGGATCTTGCGAAGTTGCCGACCGGAGGGTGTGGCGCTGCGGAGTAACTCCAGCTTCCAGCGAAGCTGACTGCATTTGCAGCGTCTCATTGTGCGAAGATATACTTTGCCCACCTCCGGCCACCGTGCACTCTGCTGAGCCGTCGTTCCGTCAGGCCCCGTCAACTGGCAGAAGTCACCAACCAACACCAGTGCAGGACGACGGTCAGCAGCGTCCCACAATCGCAGGATACGTTCGAAAATCCACAAAGGGACCTGCCCAATCTCGTCGATCACCACCAAGTCGTATATGTTCATCATTTCGAGCGTGGTGACTTCGTCCTTGTGCAGCGCGAACATGCCGTGGATAGTGTCCACATCCAGGTCCGGGTTGTCGATCCTGTACTTGGATGCCAGAAGCCCCGTAGGGCAGGCAACACCCACGTGCGCCCCGGCTTCCACCGCTCGGCGGATGGCTACTTGCACGGCTGTGCTCTTGCCACTTCCGGCGGGGCCGAGGATGGCTGTGACACGCTCCCCTGCAGATTGTCTGTCCACCTGCAGGTATTGCCACCAAGAAGCTTGATTGTTGTCTTCCGGCCACCTGCATGCGAGCGATGTGTCGACTCTCTCAGCGATGACGCGTGCTGCTAGCTGCTGCTCTGGTGCCAACCTATCGAAGTCGGGCAGCACGGCGGTCACGCCTGCCGCCTCGGATCTTGGCAGTCGCGCCGGAGCAGGGACTTCTCCTGCAAAGTATGCGTCGATGAGCTCCGTTCTGGCCCGTATCACCTCCAGCGCGTTGGTGATGTACAAGTCGGTCCTGGCCTCCAGCTGCAGTTCGCTTGCGATGCGACGCGGGTTTCGCCAAAAGTCCGGTCGGCGTAGAAGGCAGAGGCCAAGGAAGCGAAGCTCCTGTGGAAGGCAGGTAGCTCGGTCGTCCCAGAGGTCGGCTACGTCTCGGAAAGGTACGTGCAACAGTAGCCACTGTCCGAAATGGAAGTCACTGTAGCAGGAGTACATGATGCAGGCGACCAGAACTTCTCCTTCCGCTGTAAGAGTGTTGATCCAGTGCGTCAGCGGCATTTCGACCTTGCGAGCCTTGTGTAGCCGCCGGTAGCGCTGGGCAATTTGTCCACCCGAGCCGGACACCCGTAGGTATTCGATGAGACTCATGCTTCTTCGTCGCCAGGAGCAATCCATATAATTCCGAACCTCCTGCGGCATCTCCTTGTTCCAGGGCACCGGCACCACGAACTTGCGGACGACCGCCGGGCACAGGAATTGAGGGTGCTGCTGTGCTGCTAGCTGCATGACCATTTCAGGTTGCAGTGGGTGATAGTCGGACAGGATGCGCCTCGCCAGAGCGAAGCCACTGGCTTGATCGTTGAGCAATTCCTGCGCGAAGGAGCTGGAAAACTTCGGAAGGTAACCTTGCGGCAAGGCAGTGCGTTTCATTACGAGTCTATCATGCAGGCTGACTGCGTGCGTCCGAGGGGCTTGCGCAATACTTCAGGATCATTGCTCGGCCGTCAGACGCAACCACGTCCGTGTGGCAGTGCAAGGCGGCGAGCACGTCTGTGAGATAGGCTCGACAGTGCTGGTCGTGAGCATCTTGCGGATGTCGAAGTTCCAGCAACCCCGAGCTTTCGGATACCTTGGTGGGTTCCCTGCGAACGGGCCAGCCACTGCTCGTCCAATCCAACTGCGAGCCACGCACCAGATCTCGCAACTCCGGCTCCGACTCATCGGGAAGATCCGCCCGGATGTTTTCGGAGAGGCTCATGGATGCCATGTTTTCCAGCCAGAGCAGTATGTGCACGTGCACGGTTCCTCGACCATGATAGGCTTGGGGCTCCTTGAACTGTCCTCGCTTCCTCTTCCCGTCCTGGAATTCCAGTCGTGCCACCCACTTCCGTACACCTTTGCAGGAGCCCGCAGAAAAGATATGCTCTTGTCCCTCTCCCTGCAAACCTTCATTGCTGCCCGTGAGAAGGCCCTTCACTGCTTGTGTGAGGACGTGTGCAATATGGAGGGTCTCGGCCACCGGCAGGTGCAGGCGTGCTTTCAAAGCCTTAACCAGCTCGTCCTCGTGCCAGACATGGTAAGGGAAGCTCCACTCGTAGGGCGCCATGGTGATGAACAGCTGCGGCCAGCCAAGCTGTCGCTGCAGGTCCACCAAGGCGGCATGGTAGCCTCGCCACAGTTCTGGCGAATATGGTTTGGACGCCAGGGCCTCCCTGATGCTGCTGCTAGTCGAGCTCCGCGCTGCCCCAACAGTAGTGAAGAGCCACAAATCGTAAACGAACTGCAGCAAGGTGGGGTCGCCGTTGTAGCCAATGACACAGGAATGGGCTTTGGCCAAGAAGCTGGCTTTTGCACTCTGGCGCCCGCGCCCGGTCTCGTCCGCTTCATCTGAACCGGAACTTTCCCAAGCATCATTACGGTGTCGGCGCTTTCTTCTTCGAACATCCATTGAGCGCGTGTGGGTTTCCGTCATGTCTGTTTGCCAGTACAGGTGTGGCCACAGGCTGCATTCTAGACCCACGGTCTCAATAAAATTCACTGGCAACCGCTTGACGGGAGCCCCAGGCCCGATGTCCCCTCTCCTGATCTGCCGCTTGCGTTTTGCGAGAAACCTATGATGCAACTGCCAGAAGCGGTCGTACGACGACAGATCCGATTTCAGCAGGTACTCCAATGCCTTCTCGCCCTTCTCGCGAGCTTTCCGGGGTAGCCGCGCCAGGGCTTCTTCCACAGACTCCGTCTTGAAGGAGAAGCGAAGCATGTCCATGTGCACGTCGTATCCATTTGGCGCGCGACACTCGCCGCCCTTGTGAATCTGAAAGGGCCGCAGGGCCTCGATGACCTTTGGGGGCAAGTTCCGAAGTCTGTGGGGCACGTCGTCCTTGTTGGGAGCCCAGTATCCTTGGGCGCCATCGGATCGGCAGAACTGGCACTGGGGCAAGGTGTTCTCCGTTCGGTTGGTGCCACGGGCATGTTGCGGCTTGTAAGGTTGAGGCACCATGCGGCCGCAACATTTGCACATTCTCCAGGACGACGAGGTGCACCAAGTCCTGAATGCGCGAGCTCTGCGCGTCATCCAAGCTTGTTCCGGACGGGTTTTCGGTCCGTATACGGCCGGAAACTTCTTGGCGAGGCGACGGAGCCTTTCACGTTCGGCGTGCAGGTGTCGCAGTGCTTCTTCCGGAGCCGAGCTGCTCTGCCTATACTTCAACAACTCAGCCCAGCGGGGCCTGGCAGTGGCTTGTTTGCCTCTCCGCTTGGCATTGGACCCTGCAGGTGCTGGATTGAGGGGGATCCAGACCTGACAGCCCGCGGGGTGCGAGTATGGCACGGGCTCATCATATGCGACGACATCTTCCAGGATCCAGGCATGCGGTTTGGAGTACGGGATCTCTGTGAGATCTGCGATGAGATGCAGATGCTTTGATGCCTCCAAGTCTTCCACCGTAACAGCCCTAGACTCCTTCACAGTGGCCTCTCCGACCAGCTCGCCGCTGCCGACTTGTGCAATGCCAACTCGCTTGCCGAGATGCTTTCGACAGGGCGTGCCTCGGATCTCCCATGTCTTGCCTTCGTATAGGATCTTATTGCACCATTCCGGCCTGATCGACAGAGCCCAACTCAAGGCCGCTTGCCTCCTCACAGAGTCATCGTTCTCCGCATTGATATGAGTATCCACTTCTTCTGGCACTTGCAACGCACGTTCGTCGGAGAGCAGCTGGTCGACGGCAGCCTTGGTATGCTCATTGAGAAGGTGCATCTGCTCCACAACTTCGTCCATGCCCAGCGTCTCCTGGATTTCGTGCAAGCACCCGTGGAATCTCTCCGGCTCTGTCTCCGACATTGTGGCCAGCCGTGCCGTCAGCTCTCTCTGCCCAGCATCGAGATCACCATCGTCCTCTCGACTTGGCCTCCGCAGAAAGCTAGTAACTAGCAGTAGCACTCTTCAACCCGATTATTGAAGGACTGTGCCAAACCCTCGCCGGGGTCGCGGCCGCTCGCCGAGGACATCGGGTATTCCCCTCGAGCTTTTGCACCGATTAAATAGCCTCCCCGACCCTATCCGCGAAAGGACTGAGCGCGAGGCCAAGCATCCGGCGATTCGCTCTGCCACCTTCACGTGCTTCTTGATACCAGGATTGCTGGCTACTCACCTGCACTCCCGCCTCCATGATGCATCTTCCCCCTCTTCCCCGGGTGACGACGGCACGCCGGACCGAGAATTCTCGCCACACCTGAAGCTCGCGACTAGATCTGAGTGTTGCTAGACACCGACTTCGAGTTGAGCTCCCGGCGTGATTCCCTCCATGAGTTCACCTTCAAGAGGCAGAATGACAAGACTTCCTATGTGTCCAGTAACGTGCGCACGATTGAGCTGTCGACGATCTTGCGATGGCTGGCCACGGGCAGATACGAATTTGGCGCAATCTGTTTCTACAGAGTCTTGATTGAATCTTGAATCTTAAACAGCTTCGTCTGCACCTCCAAGCATGAGCTTTCAACTCCTGTTCCACACGCATCGGGCTTACTCTCCATGTCTGCTCATTATTGCTTCCATCTGAACTTAGCAGTGGCTTATAGTATGGCTCAAACTACTAAGCAAAACCCTAACTGCAGAAACTGCGTTTGCACTGCTGGACAGCTCGTGTTGTTGCTGAAGTGGTAGAGCATCACAACGGCATATTAATAAGAAAAAAAAACTGCCTGCGGCCGCCCAGTCTGTCCCCGCCGGGGCGCGTCTGTCCCCTATCTTGCTTTGCTTTTCCTCCTAGGGAAGAAACCCTGCTTGCCGCCGGCCTTTCCTGGGGGACGCGTCTGTCCCCTGTCTTGCCTCCTTCGTCTACTTATGAAAAACCTACCTGCGGCCGCCCAGTCTGTCCCCGCGAGGACGCGTCTGTCCCCCGTCTTGCTGCCTTCGTGTCCGTTTTAATAAGAAAGGAACCTACCTGCGACCGGTCCTCCTGTGTGCGGGGACGCGTGTGTCCCCTGTTTGCTTCTCTCCTTCTCTTACGAATAATAAAAGAAACCCTGCCTGCGGCCGGCCTGTCTGTCCGCGGGGACGCGTCTGTCCCCTGTCTTGCTTTGCTTTTCCTCGGATTAACAAGAAGAAGCCCTGCTTGCCGCCGGCCTTTCCTGGGGGACGCGTCTGTCCCCTGTCTTGCCTCCTTCGTCTACTTATGAAAGACCTACCTGCGGCCGCCCAGTCTGTCCCTGCGAGGACGCGTCTGTCCCCCGTCTTGCTGCCTTCGTGTTCGTTTCAAAAAAAAAGGGACCCACCTGCGACCTGCCCTCCTGTATGCGGGGACACGTCTGTCCCCTGTCTTGCCTTTTTCGTTCTCTTGTTAATAAGAAGAAACCCTGCCTGCGGTCGGCCTGTGTATCCGTGGGGACGCATCTGTCCGCTGTCCTGCTTGCTTTTCCTCCTATTAACAAGAAGAAACCCTGCTTGCCGCCGGCCTTTCCTGGGGGACGCGACTGCCTCCTGTCTTGCCTCCTTCGTCTACCTATAAAAGACCTACCTGCGGCCGCCAAGTCGGTCTCCGCGAGGACGCGTCTGTCCCCCGTCTTGCTGCCTTCGTGTTCGTAAAAAGGAAAAGGAACCTACCTGCGACCAGCCCTCCTGCGTGCGGGGACGCGTCTGTCCCTTGTCTTGCTTCTCTCCTTTTCTTACTAACAATAAAAAAAATCCTGCCTGCGGCCGGCCTGTCTTTCCGTGGGGACGCGTCTGTCCCCTGATATTAACAAGAAGAAGCCCTGCTTGCCGCCGGCCTTTCCTGGGGACGCGTCTGTCCCCTGTCTTGCCTCCTTCGTCTACCTATAAAAAACCTAGTTGCGGCCACCCAGTCTGTCCCCGCCGGGACGCGTCTGTCCCCCGTCTTGCTGCCTTCGTAGTATTACTTATTTTAAAAAGGAATCTACCTGCGACCTGCCCTCCTGTGTGCGGGGACACGTCTGTCCCCTGTCTTGCCTTTTTCGTTCTTATTAGTAAGAAGAAACCCTTGCCTGCGGCCGGCCTAACTATCCATGGGGACGCGTCTGTCCCGTATCTTGCTTTGCGTTTCCTCCTATTAGCAAGAAGAAACCCTGCCTGCCGCCGGCCTTTCCTAGGGGACGCGTCTGTCCCCTGTCTTGCCTCCTTCGTCTACTTATAAAAGACCTACCTGCGGCCGCCCAGTCTGTCCCCCGAGGACGCGTCTGTCCCCCGTCTTGCTGCCTTCGTGTTCGTTTTAATAAGAAAGGAACCTACCTGCGGGGACGCGTGTGTCCCCTGTCTTGCTTCTCTCCTTTTCTTAATAATAATAAAAGAAATCCTGCCTGTGGCCGGCCGGTCTATCCGTGGGGACGCGTCTGTCCCCTGTCATGCTTTGTTTTTCCTCCTATTAACAAGAAGAAGCGTCTATCCCCTGTCTTGCCTCCTTCGTCTACGTATAAAAGTTCTTATTAATAAGAAAGGAACCTACCTGCGACCGGGCTCCTGGGTGCGGGGATGCGTCTATCCCCGGTCTTGCTTTTTTTCGTTCTTATTAATAAGAAGAAAGCCTGCCTGCGGCCGGCCTGTCTATCCATGGGGACGCGACTGCCCCTATCTTGCCCTTTCGTCCTCCTATTACAAGAAAAGACTGCCTACGGCCGGTTCCTCCTGGGGGGACGCGTCCGTCCCCTGTCTTGCTTCTTTCCTCTTCTTATAAAGAACCACCTACGGCCGCCCGGTCTGTCAGCGGGGATGCGTCCGTCCCCTGTCTTGCTTCCCTTAGCTTCTTGTTAAAAAAGAAAGGAATGTATCTCCGACTACCTGTCCCACCTACGTTATATAACAAAACAATGAGAAGTTTGGAAAATACATTTTAGGAAGGCCACCAACCTCTCGTCACCCCTTGGCCGTATCAAAGCATTCATCGCGCAAAAAGCAATGTATCAGAAAAAAAAGTTTAGGATCCTAAACCCTAAAAGGCGGAGCTGGCTAAGGGTGGGAGCCGCACTCGACGGCGCGGGTGGGAAAATTATGAGATGATGCGGCCGAAACGAGGCCCCATTATCGATGGCTTCTAGCGTGCTCCGGAACCGAAGCAAAACTTCTTTAACTTGTAAGCACATCTGGCGAAATACGATGTCTGTGATCTGTCGCAAACCCTAAACCCTAAACCCTAAACCCCACTAAACCATAAACCCTACTAAACCATAAACCCTACTAAACCCTAAACCCCAAACCTGTGGAGGTGGGTGGTTTCAGGCTTGAGGATCCTGAGGCCCAAGGATTACTTGGAGGATCATGGGACGCAGTAAGGCTCCTTTAAGGGCTCCTTAAAGGGATCTATAGGGTTCCTTAGAGGGATCTATAGGGTTCCTTAAAGGGCTCCCTCCTTAAAGGGATCTACAGGGCTCCTTAAAGGGATCTATAAGGTTCCTTAGAGGGATCTATAGGGTTCCTTAAAGGGATCTATAGGGTGTAGGGTTTAGGGCCTACTTGGAGGATCTGGTTATAAGTGCCTTAAATGGGGTTATAGGTAGTTATAAGTATAGTTGCCCTGATAATAACCTTAGTTACTAAGTCCCATGATCCTTTAAGCATTTGTTGGAAGCCCATGGGCGGGCTTGCTTTCACGACGGGTACTGGGTAGATCAAGGTGGGGCCCTGAGCATGGCACTCATGGACACAACTATACTATGTAATGCCGATGAGGGCAGAGTGAAAGCTGCTAGCGGGTCAGGGTGCAGGGTATAACTTACCCATCAAAGTCCAACTTAGAGCAGCCTGCGCGATTCGGGACTGGGAGTAAGTGGGTCTAGCAACTGCGGCCTGCAGATGGCGGAAAGTCCCCTTAAGATCTACAAGGGTTCCTTTAAGAGTTCCGTTTAAAGGGATCTATAGGGTTTAAAGTACCCAGAGACTCCAATGTCCCTTCATAAAGGAATATACCTTCAATTATAATTAGATTCCCAATAATGTGATTTAAGGAATATTCCTTAACTAAGTTGGAATGCCTTATACCCTAAAACCTATAGATCCCTTATGGATCCCGTAAAGGAACCCTAGGTATTCCTGAATTTTGGGATGTTGGAGTCCCATGAGTATGTCTTAAGTAAGGGCCCCAAATTATGCGGCGTAGGGGTTTGGGGTTTAGGGTTTGAGGTTTGGTTTGAGGCTTAGTCTAGGGTTTACAGGATTAGGGGTTCAGGGCTTTGGGTTTAGGGTTAGCGGTTTAGTTTAGCGCTTAAGGTTTAGGGCACCCCTAAACCCCTAACACACTCAACCCCAGACCCGGAACCCGTGAACCTTGAAGCAACACCGATAACACTCTCCCTTCTAGTACTCTTCAACATGGTATCCCTGGTCCTAAACCCTAAACCCTAACACCCTAACACCCTAACACCCTAAACCCTAAATCTCTAAACCCTAAAACCTAAATCCCTAAACCCTAAAACCCTAAAACCCTAAAACCCTGAACCCAAAATCCCTAAACCCTGAACCCTAAACCCTAAAAACCCTAAACCTGACTGCGCGGATCAAAGCTCAGGGGGCACCCCAGGGAGTGGGGGCTCCAGTTGTCCCGAGCACCTGAGGCTTGTCGTTTGAGGTATAGGGGGCTTAGGGTTAAGGATTTATAAAGTTTTAAGTTTATAGGCTTAGAGGGCTTAGAGAATAAAAGATGCGGGGCTGCCACACCCCCCCTCCCCCCTGTGGTGGTACTCTTTTTGCCGCGACGTTCTTATGTGTTACTCCTTGTCTTCCCTCTTGCTGTGGCATCGGTGATACTGCTCATGATGTTGTGATGCTCTAGACCGGGACACGAATCGACAATCAGACCATGCTCAACATCATCCTTGTCGTCATCATCTTCATCATTAACACCTTCAAAAGAATATCTGCCACCATCACCATCGCCATACAACCCTCATAATTCAGCATCGCAACTCATGTCAGATGCTGGAAACTACTGCGCCGATTGCCGCTTTCCGCACACGGCAAGGCATAGCGCGACACTCGATCCGCGCACAAGGTCAAGGGGAGGGCAAGGTGCGGGCCGGGGGCGGGCCGGGGCGGGCAGGGCGGGTGGGAGCAGGGCATGAGGGGGGTGGGCGGGGATACCATTGGGGGGGGGGGGGGGGGGGGGGTGGCGGCCCGGGACCCGAGAGCATATGATGCAGGGTTTAAGGGTTTACGGTTTAGCCGGTTTAGGGTTTAGGGTTTTTGGTTCAAGGGTTTCGGGGATTAGGTTGGCTCAGGGCCTGCAGTTTAATGCTCGGGGTCTGAGGGATTTGTGGGCTCGAGTTCAAAACCTGCCTTTCTGGGACCCTAAACCCTAAACCGTTAACCCTAAAATTTTCAACCCCTAACCCCATGGCAAACCCCAAACTGTAAAACACTGAACCCTAAACCCGAAACCCGAACCACCTGCCCGAGAACAACCTGAGTCTCGGGAGCCTTCTTCACCGATCTTCGTAGAAGAGCCTCAGCCCTCAGCCCCTGAACGCGGAAGCATTCACCCCAAAACCCTTCACCCCAAAACGCAAAAACCCTAAACCCGGATAAGGGGAGGGTTTCGATTTGTGGGTCAGAGGAATCTTTGTTTCTGCTTCCGGCAGTTTCAGACGTGGAGACTGACAGTCCAAGGCTCATGCGAAAAACCGTAGATGCCTACCATGCTTTAGGTACCTTGCTGTATATTATAGGGCTAGGGTGGGTTTCACGAACCTGCTTCAGTCGACTGTAGTATGGACCTCACGTCAAACTCGAACGGTTTTCTGCTTGGGCTCGCACCTCTGCCACCAGAACATAGCCCACATGCGCCTGAGGCCGTAGCTTCCGACCAGATGAGCGCATGGAAGCTATCAATCTTACGCGTTCTGTACAGTTTCAGAACTCTTGGACGAGTTTCGTCTTGCGGGGTGAAGGGGCCTGAACTCAAGAGCAGCAGCGGACCTCCCCAAAAAACACACTGCCAAACACCAAAAGCGCCTTTAAAGCTACAAACAACAACACCCAGCAATTTGCTATATAGATGTGAATACATAAATAAATATATATATATATATATATATATATATATATATATATATATACACATAAATATCAACATATATATATATATATATGTATATATAATATGTATATATAATATGTATATATAATATGTATATATAATATGTATATATGTTTTTTTTATAGATAGGGTTTAGGGCCTGTCTCGGGTTTAGGCTTCAGGGGCTCTGGAGCCTGAACCCTGGAGCCTTCGACACGGGAACCCTGAACGCTCAAAGCCTCCAACTTCCCCTTTCAAGGGATCTAGAAGGGTTCCTTTAAGGGTTCTTTTAAGGGTTCCTTTAAGGGTTCCTTTAAGGGTTCCTTTAAGGGTTCCTTTAAGGGTTCCTTTAAGGGTTCCTTTTAAAGGGATAGGTTCAGGGGTAGTTAGAAGTAGGGTTATAATAAACATAACCGCTCAAAGCCTGAACCTGAAGCCCCCGACCATTGATGCGGAAGCCCTCAAAGCCCAGAGACTCCGACTTCCCTTTCAAGGGATCCTTTAAGGGTTCCTTTTAAAGGGATCTGTAAGGGTTCCCTTGAGGGTTCCTTTTAAAGGATCTAAAGGGTTTAGGGCTTAGGGTTGTTTTTAGACACTCCAATATCTCTTAATTCAGGAGTACCTAGGTTCTTTTAAGGAATCTATACGGGATCTCTAAGGTTTAGGGTTGAGGGGACTCCAATATCCTTTATTTAAAATTTAAAAGAGTCTACCTTAAGTTATAATAGGAGGATCCCTACTATGGTTTCTGGAATGTTCCTTAGTTGAGGGATGAAAGACCTGAATGCCACAGCCTACGCCCGGAGTCCTAGGCCCTAAACCTTACATCCAACAGCTCCGCACTTCCCTGGTACACCCCTTCTACAGCCGCAGCGAACCCATATGAACCATCTCAGGCTCCTATAGACGCCCCAGAGAGAATCTCTTTGGAATCCCTATGCTAGAGCCCTGCCTAAGTCTGTAGTCGAAAGCCCTGCTAGACCTCCTGCAGACTCCTCAGAGACCCTCAGACTTCAACCCCGAACCAGAAACCCTAACCGTTAACCGGGCCTAACCCAACACCTCAAACCGTAAACCGCAAACCCTAAACAGCCCCAAGCTCGAAACCCAAAACCCAAAAACCCAACAACCCAAAGGCCTGAAGGCTTGAGGGCTATTAGAAGGGGGGTCCCTTTACTACTTGGAGGTTCATGGGTAGTTATAAGTAGGGTTACAAGTAGGGGAACTATACTTACAACCCATTTTTAGGTAACCCTACTTATAACTACCCCTGAGCCCCCAAGTAGTAATTATGAGCATTATTATTGCTACTCTTATTTTTTTACTCTGGTTATGGTTTGAATATAACCCTACTTATAACTACCCCTGAAGCTCCAAGTATGGGGTTCCCTTTAACGGCTCTGCGCGCAGCTCCCGAGGCTTCGGCTGCGCTGCAGGGGCAGCCCTGGGAGGAGGCCAACTCCTCCGAGCGCCGCAAGGCCTGGCGGAGGCTTTAAAAAAGGGGAGCTTCAGGCGTAGCAGGATTTAGGGTTTAGGGTTATAGGGTTTAGGATCAAGGGTTTGGGGTTTAGGGCTTAGGGCTTGGGGTTTAGGCTTAAGGGTTTAGGAGGATTTAGGGTTTAGGATTTAGGATGAAGGGTTTAGGTTTATAAGTGCTAGGGTCCCTGGGTTTTGGCCGAGAGTCTTGACAGAATTGGCTTTTATTGCTCTGGGCTGGGCTGCTACGGAAAGACTGCTCGGGAACTGGCGCTGGCTGCGTTTGAAGAACTGCTGGTGTACCGCGGCCCAGGCCGAAGCTTGCAATCTCAGCCGAATGGGCGCAGCAGCGCACCGTGGCATCTTCTCGATCTTCAATCATTTGAGGGCGAACATAAGGTACTTTCAATTCAGGGCGAACAGAAGGCACGAAGCTTTCCTCTCTGCGTTCAGGTGAACATAAGGTAAGGCGTCTTCTTGTTCGTGTTCAATCAGGTAAGGCCAACATAAGGTATAAGTGCGAACATTCAGGTACATGCCTTCTTTCCGTGTAGTTTTCGGGTAAAGGCGAAAACAAGGTACAGAGCCCTGCTCCCAGTACCCGGCCCATGAAAGGCGAGCATAGCAGCCCGAACCAAGGGATCAAAAGCTTTCCTCTCCGTATTCAATCATTCAAGGGGGGCGAACATAAGGTACAAAGTACTCTTTTCCATACTCAATTCAATTAAGGGCGAACATATATAGTACATGCCTCTTCCTCGTAGTCCTTGAAACAAAGGGGAACATAAGGCACAAAGCGCTCTGCTATATGCTCAATCAACTAGGTGTGAACATAAGATAAACGCTTTCTTCCCTGTAGTCCGCACTTAGCCCACGACAGGCGAACAGAAGGAGGCCGAATTAAAGGTACAAAGCTTTCCTCCCTGTATTCAATCAGGTAAAAGCGAGCATAAGTTACGAAGTCCTGTTTTCTGCATTCACTCAGTTAGGGGCGAACATAAAGTACCGGACTTCCTCCCTGTAATCCTTCCGTTAAAGGCACAAGTAAGGTGCACGTTGAATTCGCTCCAGTTCCAGCTCGCCGGTTCAACAAAAGATGCGGTTTCCATGTATTGCTGTCTTGAGGGTTCAGGGTTTAAGGTTGGGTAGGGTTTGGGTTTAGCGTTAAGTAGAGTTTGGGTTTAGGGTTGGGTAGGGTTTGGGTCAAGGGTTTAGGCTTTAGGTTTCTTTCCGTCCGCCTAACGGGAGCACGGCACTTCCAG
This sequence comes from Symbiodinium sp. CCMP2592, assembly GCA_905221615.1. Taxonomy (NCBI): domain Eukaryota; class Dinophyceae; order Suessiales; family Symbiodiniaceae; genus Symbiodinium; species Symbiodinium sp. CCMP2592. The sequence goes on from CAJNDT010006139.1 coordinate 102,348, forward strand.
ATTGGAAGAGACTGGGCTTAAGGTTTAGGGTTTGGGGTTTAGGGCTTAGGGTTGCTGGGGGCGTTTAGGGGTTAGGGCTTGGGGTGTTCGGATTTCGGGTCTAGCCTGCTAGGGTGTAACGGTTTTTGCAGAAGGGTTTTGCGAGGATGTTAAGAACTCTACCTCGGGGTTTCCGTGGTGTTAGTCAGAGAGTTGCTCAATAAAAATTTAGTTTTGTCAGTTTCTGCAAGCCTAAAGTCTAAACCCTACACCCCTAAACCCTAAAGACTTCGACCCTCAACCCTTCCAACAAGAGCTACAACAGCGTTTGCCCTTCTGTTTCGGAGGAGTTGGGGTGCAGGACTTTAGGATGCGGGGTTCAAGGAGTGAAGAGTGTTCTTAAAGTTAGGGTTTGAGTTTAGGGTTATCGTACTAGTTGGAGTTTGCATTCCAGTCCCTTGTGTTCCGAACCTTCAAAAATCATCTTCCTTCCGGATCTTTGCCCTGATTTTTGTTCGTGTCTTTGATGGATTGAGGATCTGGGGTTCACGGCTTGGGTTCGAGGGTTTGGGTATAGGTTTTCGGGCTTGGGGTTCAGGCTTTGGGTGTTTAGGCTTCTGCTGTTTGGAGTCTAGGGCGAGCTTCCGATGCGGCCTGAAAAGCACCTACTCCAATATCCCTTAATTAAGGAAACTACCTCGAATGGTAGGATTCGAAAAAGGAATTTTCCTTAATGAAGGGCATGAAGGGATGTTGGAGTCGCCGGGAGCACGCTGCAGCCTTCAGGGCATCCGGAGAGTAGTCGCTTCTCTGGAGGTCTTGGATCCAGACCTCCCAGAGACTCCAACATCCCATAACTAAGGAAGAAACCTTGAATGATGTTAGGGACAAACACTCAACCCTAAACCCTTAAGAAGTACACCTTAAATCATATTAAGGATTCTACTACAGTTTAGGGTATATTCCTTAATTCCCCTATAGAACCCAAACAGGTCCCTTGAAGGAGTCGTCAGGTCTATTCCCTAATAAAGGGGATAATCTGACCCAGACCTTGCAGAAGTCAACAGGCGTTGCGGGCTTCTTGATAAGGGAGGTTACCATAATGGGGCATCGGGTTTAGGGTTTGGGGTTTAGGGTTTATAAGGGGTTTAAGCTTTAGGATTTGGGGTTTATGGGTTTAAGGTTTAGGGTTTAGGGTTGCGAGTATGGTAACTTCAGCCGAAGTCCTTAACAAGAACCCAATCTTTAGGAAAGGAACTTCAGGGCGTGAGGCGTGGGGATTCCAGGTTTAGGATTTTGGGCTTCGGGTATATCATCAAGCCACTCAGGCAAAACCCGAGGCCGTAAACCCTAACTAAATCCATAAACCCTAAACCCTAACCTCTAAACCTAGGTCCCAAAATCTAAATCCATAAACCCTAAACCCTAACCCCTAAACCCAAGGCCCCAAAAAACCTACATCCATAAACCCTAAACCCAAACCCCTAATCCCTAGGCCCCAAAACCTAAATCCATGAACCCTACCCAAACTCTAATTCCATAAACCCTACCCAAAACCTAAATCCATACACCATAAACCCTAACCCCCAAACCCTAGGCCCAAAATAAACCTTAAACCCTAACTCCTAAACCCCAGGCCCCAAAACCTAAATCCATAAACCCTGAACCCTAACCCCCAAACCCTGGGCCCAGAAACCCAAATCCATAAACCCTAACCCCTAACCCCTAAACCCAAGGCCCCAAAAAACCTACATCCATAAACCACTAAACCCAAACCCCTAATCCCTAGGCCCCAAAACCTAAATCCATGAACCCTACCCAAAATCTAATTCCATAAACCCTAAACCCTAACCCCTCAAGCCTAGGCCCAGAAACCTAAACTCATGAACCCTAAACCCTAACCCCTGAACCCTAGGCCCCAAAACCTAAATCCAAAACCATAAACCCTAAGACAGCCACTAGCCACCAGAGTGCCCGGCCGGTGGTGGAATCCGCTGGAAGGGGCCGGAATAGCTCCTGGGCGCTGCGTTTGAGAAGGCTTGGCCGCAAGCTGCAGGGCTGAAGACTGAAGGCCTAAACACCCTGCGGAACCCTCATGGAAGCCCGAGCCAACTAAACGGTACTTGGGGAGGCTTCCTCTAAGGGGTTCCTCTAAGGGCACCATAAGGGACTTTGCAGGTTTAGGTTAGGATTTTAGGGTTTAGGATTGTAGGGTTTAGGGTCCTGGTAGAGTTTAGAGTTGAGAGCAGTTTAGGGCTTCACGTCGAAGGTTTGGGTTTAGTTCGGGGGCGAACGCATGATTCAGCGTCTTGGGTACCCGAGGCCAACACGGAAGGCACTGTGAAACTGAAGGGATATTTAAAAATCAGCCCGAGATCCTCAAAGCGTCTGATAACACCCTGTTGTGTCATAATACAGTACGTTAAAGTATATGATGGTACACTATAGTAACGTATGATATCGTAAGGTATGTGATAGAACATCATAAATCCTCAACCCGAACACATTCAAAACAACTATTTGCTGCCAACTGCAAGGCTGTAAGCAAAGGCTCTCCTACTCAAGCCTCATGCCTCTTTGGGCCTCCAAAAAAACATGTAGCCACGGGCAGCCGATTTGGAGTTTGCCCTAAACTATGGGAATTATGGTACATTCCTTCTTATGGGTAATGCAGGATGTATGTCATCAACCGTCGTTCAAGCCTCGACTTGCCCAATGGTGATCTACAAGGGCGCGTTGCGCTTTCGGAGTGCTAGCCAACTTCGGGGTCGGACACCCTAAACCCTAAACCCTGAACCTCTAAACCCCTAAACCCTAAACCCCTCATCCTAAACCCCCCTAAAAACATCCCCAAATCCTGGTGGCGCAGAACCACCTGAGCTCACCCTTATAGATCCCTTAAGGGGGCCCTGGAGGATCTCTTGAGGACCCCTTAACGGAACCTGAAGGAACCACCCTAAACCCTAAACTCTCAACTCTAAACCCTAAACCCCAAACCATAAACTCTAAACCCTGAACCCTAAACCCTAAACTCTAAACATCTCTAAACCCTAAACCAGCCCTTACCTAACCCTGGGTACATGAGCTCACCACGCGTCTCGTCGGCCAGCCCACCCTTCGTCGTGGCCCATGGCAGCTGCGATGCAGACTTGGCTTTCGGCGAAGCTTTAGTACATTCTAGGTCCATTTTAGGCTTAAGATAGCTTAGGATGTTTTAGGGTTTAGCACTTTTATGTTTGGGGTTTAGGATTTTAGGTTTAGGATGGCTTCGGGATTACTAGCCTGCAGCTCGCTGCTAGTGAGTTGAGGACGGAAGGGCTTCACAACCCAGGGTTTGCCTCGTGATGTTATCTTGAGACTCTTGAACCCAAAGCTCTTGAGCATCATGAGCATGTGGGCATCTTAGTATCTCTGAAAGTGTTAACTTCCTGCAGCACGGCACTGAAATTGCCAGCATGTCAACCCATGCACCTGTGCAACTTGCAGCGTTCAAGGCGTGAAGCAAAAGTCTTGAATGCCATGCATGCTTCTCTGCTTGAGCTTTCGTGGATAAACCAAGGGCTGTGAAACACAACACTGGCTCGCCAATCTTGGCGAGCCACGATTGGACTTGCAAGCAAGGGGGCAAACGCCGAAATGCGCACGACAAACTCAACAATGACATGTCACGAACTGCCGTTCAGTAGCTCTCGGCGGGCTTGCTCAACGGCCTTTGCCACACATGACCAGCCGGCCGAGTCCTTCGTGGTGGCCCATGGCGCGATACAGTTTTTTTGACAGACTGTGAGTTTCATACTTACAGCTCAAAAAAGCTCAAACACTGCTAGTCTGCTAGTCTTGATCGTTGACTTGCTGAACAACAGAAAGCTTGCCTTGAGCCTGTACCGTGTGATTCTTGAACCAATTGCTTCGATCGTCATGAACATGGGAGCTTCTCAGTTCTCGGCCAGATGTTCAAGCATTCCAACCGAACACTGCCTGTCGATTGCTGCCTGTGTTTTCATGCCACGGATGCGCGGATGACGTGGCAAGGGTTCGAGATCCTACTACGGCCTTCCACAAGCCAAGTAGGGAAAACACGACCTGGGCCTCGGCCTCACTCATCCGTTGAAGACCCCACTGATTCTTCCAACAACCCTCGCCCCGCCATAGTAAAGCATGGAACTGTTGTATTGCATAATTTCATAATGTAAGAGGACATATTCCAATACAGTACGCACGAACTTGCCTGAGATTTGCCTTGAGGCCAGGCCCACGCCTTCTCACGAAGAGCTATCGGAGGCCTCCCGTTCGCCCCCCATCCAAAACAGAGCACGGTCCGACGTGCACACCGGAAGAATGTACAGCGATTGCTGCATTTGCGGTGTAGCAAGGCAACCAAGAGACTCCAATCTCCCCTAATTAAGGAATAGAAATTGAATTATAGGAGGATCCCTTTAAAAAACCCTAGAGATCCCTTTAAGGATCCCGAATATGATTTGAGGAATGTTCCTTAATTAAGGGAATCTTGGAGTCTCCGGGTTTAAGAAGAGAGAAACGCAGCCGCTCAGCGCTCAGCGGATCTCGGTGACCTTCTGGGCTTCTTGTTTTGGGATTGAGTTTTAAGTTTAAGAAATCTAGAAGGGTTTAGGGGTTTAGGAACTTAAGCTAACATGCCATAACAGGGATCTATGGTAAGTAATATGGTGCCTTAAATTAAATCCTTTAACAAGCACCCAGCCTTGCAGGGCGTGAAGGGGCGGCCCACCGTTGTGTCAGCGTTGCCGCCTGTTGGGGGGGAGATGTTCGTCACGCTCCCATCTTCCTTGTAGACGACGATGGTCTTGTCGCTCCTGTCGTTGCCATCTCGCAAACCCACATGCGCAATGGAGAACTTCTTTCCATCGACATCTCCGAGTCGAAAATTGCCAATCTGCACGAAGCGGTCGCCAAAGGTGATGCCCTTGGGCGGGCCGTAGGCACGATTGAACAAGCCGCCCGAAGTCATGTGTACAGTCTGACCAGTCCGGGAAAAGGCCAAGATTGCGAACTGTCCTCCATGGAAGAGCTGGTGCGATATGGTGAGGTAGTTCGTGGTGGTCCCCAACATTGTCATTGACGGGACGTCAGCCTCGCCAATGCGAAAGCCATGCAGCTCGATGAAGCGATCGCCAAATCTCAAACTGGAGGCTGCGAGAGATTCGAGGCCCCAAGTGCTAAAGCCTGTCCTCGGTTCCGGAGTAGGACCTTTATAACAAGGGTACCCTTTTTCCTACTCTTCGGTTATTTAGTAAGGGGGCCCTAAAACAAAAAGGGCAAAAAGGTGCTACTCAGGAACCTAGTGTCCCTCCCGATGCGAGGATGCCATCCCTTCGCACGATCTGCGCGGTCTTCCCCAGTCGGTGGGAGAAGGAGAGGTGGACCAGGTCGGAGGTTCCAAGGCGCCAGTCCCCGAACTGCAGGAAGCCGTCACCTCAGCTCGGAGACTTGCGGGGGCTTCTGAATGTTGCCGATACCCAGCCTAGAAAGCGTCGCCCCCCACCTGCAGTGATCCCGGGACAGGTGCCAGTGGTGCTCTGGATGGCGCCACAATGCGATTGCGTCGGCCGATCGGTCACCTGCCAGCCCCATCCGGCAATTTCTCCAAACATATGACCATCCGCCCTGTAGATTCGGATTGTCCGGCTCGTGGAAGGCGAAGTGTCGGTGCTGTGCGTTACCAAGAAGTGACCTCCATCCGCGTCTCCTAGTCTAAAGTTGCCGAGCTGGAGGAAGTGCTTCCCATACAGAACTCCAGCTGCAGGCCCAGCAACGTCTTGTTCCCTGCCCTTCCAGGCGTTCCAAGTTGTCGTCGGCCCAGAATGGATGGTGGCGTCGTTCCTGAAGATCTGCGCAGTATTCCCAGAGTTGTGGGAGACGGTCAGGTGGTTGTCGTCCATCGCTGCCAGGCGGAAACTGCCAATCTGCAGAAAGTTCTTCCCGAAGGTAATGCCGTGAGGAAAACCGATGGGCCTGTCCCACGACGAGCTGAAGTCCGTTCTGGGTCCTGGGTGCAGAGTCCCGTCGGATCTGAAGATTTGGGCGGTCCAGCGACTGCGGTGGGAGATGCTGAAGTGGTTAGAATCAATGGCCGCCAGGCGCCATTCACCCAGCTGGACAAAGCGGTCTCCCCAGGCTCCAAAGCCGCGATCGCAGGTGCCGAAGGCGATATCACCTATCTGGGGGCACGGCCACTTATGTGGAGGACGGTCGACAAAGGTCTTGCGAAGATTTGGCTCGTCGTCGAAAAATCTTTTAGAATCGCCATTGCTGCTGAACTTCTCAATGATCCTGTTCGGGTACGTGCCATCGGCATTGAGAATCACTAAAGAATCGCCAGTGTATCCGATGCGGAACTTGCCAATTTGGAGATACCTAGGGTCAGTCAGGGTGCGGCAGGCTTGTGAACAGCCCACCTAAACTGAAAAAGCCCAAAAAAAGCCTTTAAAAACTCCTAAACCCAGAAACTCTGAAACCCTAAACCCTAAACCCTACTAAACCCTAAAACAAAACCCTAAAACGTCCGAGCACCAAAAGCCAAACTCCGACATGGAAGTTTCCAAAAATGGGGGCACCCTACTATAGTACCCCAAATAGTAGGATCCTTATTATAAGGACCCCTAAAATACGGTACCCCTAATTTTCGGAAAATTCCCACATGGCTGAATGGGCTTCGGCTCGGGATCTATAGCGCGCTTCAATAAAAGAGGGGGCCCACGACACCTGAGCCCTAAACCCTAAACCATCTAAACCCCGAAACCCTAAACTCCGAAACCGAAACTCGGGTTTCGATTTTTCTAATCTTTTCCGGCGGGATGCGCCCATCCAACGCTGATGCCTGTTGGGGGCCCCTCGGCGCGGTCTCTCAGGGTCCGATCCTTGGCCGCGGACCGGGAGGGGGACGGTTGAGGGTTTAGGGTTTAGGGTGGTTGAGGGGTTTAGGGTTTAGGGTTTAGGGGTTTAGGGGGCCGAGCCAAAATTGGCTGTGAGGAGTTTGGCATTTGAGGGGCCCGGTGAATTGGCTGGGTCTTCGCAAAATGCAAAGTGCTGACCTGCCAGGTGTCTGCTGTGTCCCAAGTCGATCCGTCGTGCTTCCACTCCCGAAGGACCCCCTTGGTAGTGGGGTCCATGTGCCTCAGCGGACGAGGAGCATGGCGTTTGCAAGACAAGATCACTTCAATGCATCGGAGCATATCGGAGCCATTGCGAGTGCACCGCAGCAAGTTTGCAGGTTGCACTCTATCCTGCACTGCTGGCAGGCGGCCTTCAAACACATTCACACAGCCCTGCAAGCTTCATGAAGAGCGTTGCAACCCTATACACCTTGACCCCTAAACCCAATCTTTGCAGCCACGGCTACGAAACCATGAGGCACCAGTCGTCCGCGCCTAAGCGGAAGTTGCCAATCTGGATGAACTGGAAACCCATCTTGATGCTGCCTTTGACGTGTTCGATTCCTTTGGGCCTCCCGGCAGGCATTCGTGAACTACTTAAGATCCCACTACTCGACGGCAGCCTCCTGCACTCCCTGGTCCAGGCCTGCCCCAAGCCTCGTTCCTCCATTTGCCATCGTTGAGCTGATTCGAATCCTGGTTGACGCGAGACCAGTCCTTTTTCAGAATCATGACCGCCTTGGAGAGATCCTGGTCGGATGCTCAGCTCGGCCAAACCGTAGCTCCAAAACAAGCGCTTGGAGCTGTTGGCTTTGGGACCTCGACACTGGACCCTACACCCCGGAGACCACCCCAAGAGTCCCTGTGCGTGATCGTGAAATGGTCCCCATCGTGGTCGGCGATGCGGAAGCTGCCCATCTCAAGAAAGCGATCTCCGAAGGCAATGTGCGTAGGCCGGTGGTTGCACTGCTGCTCCGCCGCACTCTGCCCAGCCGTGGTGGTCGAGGTCGTAGAGACTTCCGGGGGCATCTCCTGGGTTATTCTTCAGGTACTGACTTTTTAGCTACCAAAATATTCTTATTCTTTACGAGAGGTCCCTATTATGGTAACTCAACATAAGTCCCTTAATCCCCAAACCCTTATAGATCCTTTGAAGGAACCCTTATAGATCCCTATTATGGTAACAAAACCTAACTTCACAAACAACAACCGAGTCTCCATGACGCCAGGCTCTGGGAGACTTAAAAGGCCAGTGCCGCTGCAACCAATCTCCTTTGCACACTCGAATGTTAATATTCCCTAAACCATATTTGGGATCCTACTACAGTTTAAGGTATATCCCTTAATCAAGGAGTATTCGCTAAATCATATGATTAGGGATCCTGCCAGAATTTGGGTATATCCCTTAAGGAAGGACTATTCCCTAAATCATATTATTAGGCATCCTACTACAGTTACCACAATTTAAGGGATATTCCTTAATTAAGGGACGTTGGAGTCGCCGGGCTCCTCTGCACAGGGAGACTGCTCGAAGCCGTCCGTCTTCCAGGGCTCCTCGCAGAACAGCTTGTCCGAGCCTGGGCTCTTGCTAATTTAAGTTACCATAATAGGGATCTACAAGGGTTCCTCTAGGGATCTATAAGGGTTTAGGGGTTTAGGGATTTATTTTGAGTCACCATAGTAGGGATCTATAGTAAATAATATGGTTTCCTGATTTTGGTAACTTCAACCCACCGTTGTCCTTTTAGAAATAATAGACAGAGCCCTATACCTATATCCCTTCGTAGGAAGTATTTAAGAAGGTCTACTAGCCGGTCTGTTTATTCTTGTGGGGGAACCATGAAAAAGGACAAGGCTGCTTCAACCCAGGAGCTCAGAAGCTCGACCATCTGCAACTGCCAAGGGAGCTGCAGGGCCGTAAGAGCGCTCGCCAGCAGAGTCGCAACTTTGCTGGCAATTCTGTGGGCCAATGTGCCTCTCACTGGCCCAAAACCCAAGGAAATAAAAACTGAAACTTTCAGAATCGACTACCTTATAAGAACCCCAAAAATTGAAGAAAAGTTGAGTTAACAGCCAATGTGCCTGCACCTGGCACACAGTTCGCGACGGCGCTGGCACCGGGGCCGAAGGCCTTCTCTGCGCCTTCCTTGATGGCTTCTGTCAGCATTGCCTTGACCACGTCGCCGTCCAGCAAGTCCTCCAATGGGGGAGGTAGGGCGAAGCCGGTGATGCCCAGGTCTGCATAGATGCTCATGACCTCAGCGAGGGCACTGAGGGACTAGCCGGGCCCATGAACCGAGCACCCTTCCCTGAACTAAGCATGAGCTCAGGATCCATGTTCCTGGGTTCCCGGCTGCCGCATGGCACATGTTGAGCGGAGCTTTGGGGGCACCGTCCTGCCGGATCGCACACCCACACACTCCCACCACGAGGCTGAACGGTCTACATTCTCTCGTGTCAGGCCAACGGCGGTCCGGCCCGCTGCGGCGGCGGCGATCCCCGTTGCCCTGGGGATACTCGATCCTGCCCACGGCCTCTGCCTGTGCGTGGACTTGGGGGAAGAAGGTCACCGGAAGTCCCGGAGTGGGCCAGACCTCATTCTTTCGGCACTTCGGCACACGAACAGCATCGGTTGCCCAGCGCAGGACACTCTTCTGAAGATACTGAGACGGCTGCCACAAACTTTGGCCCGACACTCACGCGCAAAGAAGCGGTAGCCTCCGCCGCGGCTTTGATGCCTTCCTGCTTCAGAGCAAGGGCCCAAAACCCACAGCAGAGCACTCAGACGGGGGCCCCTGGCCTCGTACTTAACGTCCTTGATATCAGCGTAAACCAGAGACTCCTGATTCGTGTCGGTGTTCATCACGGCCCTGCCTGACCCAAAGGCAGCTGACTAGCACTGCACTGAAGACTTTGCTCATGGTGAGGCCTGTCACGAAAAAGTCCACGTCGTAGGATTGTGTGACCGTTCCTGTGAGGGTGCCCTCCAGCTTGAGTGTCGCAAGCATCTGCATTGCCAAGATGATGCCTCGGAAGCCACAGGGCATGCTACACCGTGAGTATCATGCAACAGGAAGGAAAAAGGTACCCATGCTCAAGAAAGCCAGGATGCACACACCCTTGGCGCAAATCATCTTCTTCTTGGGCTGCTTGGGAAACCCCCTTTGAGCTTCATAGGAGCAAGTGCCTTCTCCCTTCACCCAGGCTTGCACCGATGCGCGTACCCAACCTTCGACCTTGGCCTCTGTCTCGACTGTGGAGCCACTAACCTTCGTCTTCACCTCGATGAGGTCTGGGTTAAACGTCACGACGGCATCGAGGGCCACGCTCAAGTCCCCCTCGCAGGATCCACTAGGCTGCGGTGTCGCAAGGGCCTGGGTTGCCCTACGAGTCTAAAATCCTCAAGAACACATAAGCCCGGTGCCGTAAGTGATCCCGATGATGCCTTGATGTTGTGAAACCTAAGAATATCTGATCTGAGCTGCTTCCAGTGCTTGCTCGGGGCTCGTCCTGATTTCCTTACTTGTGTCAGCCGCGGTGGCCTCCATCGTGGAGACGTCAGCGTAATCAATTTCTTCCTGCACGATTCTTAAACATTACAGGTACCATTTTTACTCCTTACCGCAAGCATCCTATCCAGGGACCCGAGCCGTAGACCCTCAGTGCGTAACCGCCCTAACCTAAAGACCCCAAACCCTAACCGAACCCTAACATAAGCCCTTAAAGGCCCTACCTAAATCCAAAATTGGCTTCCGAAATTTCTGAAACTCTCTCCTCGGTTCCTGGCAGTGGCACCCCTCCCACTGGAGAGGCCTCACCACTGCTGCTTGCCGAAGCTTTCAATCGAAACCTGGGCATTTGCTTAACACGCTGAGCTGAAATCGCTACGGAATGTACGGCAAATTATATATATATATACATACATACATACATACATACATAATTACATACATACATACACTCTTTCCGTCCTCACTCCGGCAGCTTGAAAAAAGTTCCTTGACAAGAGCCCAGGAAACCCTTTGGCAAAGTCGGAGGTCTTGCTGGGCACGCACTTCATGTCCATGCCAAGTCCGGTGGTCTTTAGATGGCCTGGGTTGTGCTTTAAAACCCCCTAAACCCTAAACCCTAAACCCTAAATAAGGCAATAAGGGAAATTAAAAATCCAGTGGCTCTTCGCCTTGCCGTTCGAGTCAAGACTGCAGTCACACTGCTTGCCAAGGAGTGCCTTGCACATTAGGCTTAGTGCTTTTGGTGCTTAGGATTTAGGCTTTAGGGGTTTAGGGTTCAGGTTTAGGGTTCAGGGTTTAAGGCACTTTAGGGTCTTGTTTGCCAACGAGTGCCTTGCACCGGCCTTGCTCATCGGTTGCTGCCAGTGCATCCTCGGCAATGCACTTCACGAAGCTCTCAACCGCGTTCGCCACCTGGCATGTGCGAGCACCCCCGTTTAAAGCGCCGAGATCTCAAAAAAACTTGGGCGTAAAACCCTCATAGGTGATTCAGCTTGTGCATCAGGGTGCAGGGGGTTCTGGGCCTAAGGGTTTACGGCTTCAGGGTTCGTGCTTCCCAGAGACTCCAATATCCCTTAATTAAGGAATATACCTTAAATCATGGTAGGATCCCTAGTATGATTTAAGGAATATTCCTTAATTAAGGAATATGGGAGTCTCCGAGTTTGCAGTGCTTCGTGATGCTTCCATGATGCCGATACAGGTGGGCCGCCTGGGTGGCTATCTCCTTGGCTTTGTTGTAGACCTCCGTCGCTAAATCCAAGAGGTGCCCTGCCAACTTGTATCTTGCCTCGAGCGTAGTTCGGGCCACCCCATGCAGAACATTGCCCACATCCAAGGCTTGGTCCCCGAGTTCGTCGGCTAAGTCTTTGAGCTCAGAATCCAGCTTGTCAAACCTCATTTTTGGAGCGTTGATGACGCGGTTCCCGACTGCAGAAAAAACGTTTCCGGCGGCCGTGCCGAGGGTTTCGCCTCGGGTGTAGCTCTGAGAGATGTGCCGGGCAAAAGAACTACAATCATTATAGTGGTTCAATGACAAGGTGTCCCTGTGTGCACCGGTGACAAACAGCCTTGACGGCCATGCTGCCGGCATCCGCGACCGCATTGGCCAAGTCAGAGAAGGTTCCCACAATGGCGGAAGCGGCTTTTCCACTTGCCACGGCGTCGAGGGACATGTCGGAAGCATTCGCATGCTGCCCCATGGAGGTTTTTGAGGAACGAGCGATCAAGGCACCGTGAACTGCGGCAACAGAAGTGTTCGAGTGCCCAGCCGAGTCTGTAGCATACTCCCACATCGAAACGTTTGACTCCTGCTCTGGATCAAGGACAGCCAATGACAGCCCCAAGGTGCAAGGGCAAAAAACTGCGGCAGCTCTTATCCACAAGCGGGTGACAGCACATGCACACTCAAAAAGCAAAGGGATGCAGAACTACCAGGCCAGCAACCGCACCTGCGTGAACTTCATGGCAGCAGCCATTGGCAACATGGCCCTGGCTGTTCAGGAACTTGATTCCACAAGAATCTTCTGGATATGCTCACGCAACCCTAAAGCTGAGCCAAGCGCCCAAGCAAAGCCCAGCATGGTAGCGGGGGCCGCGTGGATTGCTTCATTGCTCTTTAAGAAAATATGTAGAACGGCTAGCACAGCTACAAAAGCGCGAGCCACGCCTCGCAGCACACAGGAGTACAAGTTGGGTGAGCCGCGCACAACTGCGCACACGTGTGGAGCTGTCCCTACTTAAAGGATCATGGGACTTAGTAAGTAAGGTCATAAGCACCTCAATTGGGGTTATAAGTAGTTATAAGTACAGCTACCCTAACAATAACCTTAGTTGCTAAGGCTGCTAAGTCCCATGATTCCTTAAGTAGCAGCCCCACATCTTGACAATTTAGCAGGTGCTCCGCAGCACAGATGCTTTGATTTCTGGTGCAACTGCCCAGTCGAAGGGTGGGACAGGGCATCTGCGACAACAGAGGAGCTCTGTGCCAAACAGTCCGCTACATGCACACCCTGCAACCCTGAACCCAAAACTGTAAACACTCAAGCATCCAACAACTTAAATGCTCAAAGCACCCACACCTTCCAAAACCCCTACATTAAGGAATAGAACTCGAATCGTATCAGGGATCCTACTACAAATAAGTTGAAGTATACTCCTTAATTGAAAGCTGTTGGATGGTCTGGGCACCAGTAGCCGCAGGATCTCATTTCTTGTTTTGCTTTCCCCCGCTGCAGCTGCTTTGAAGCGTTACCGCCGGGCCAGGTGTCGGAGCTTCATTCCTACGAGAGTGGCTTAGGGCTTAGGGGTCTGGAGGCTTTAGGGCTGCGTTTCGGGATTTAGGGTTCAAGCTTCACGCACCCTTAAAGTGTAGGGTTAGGTGTAGGGCTGTGTTAGAAAGGCTGAGTTTTGGTGACACTGGGCTGGGTTTAGGGCTTGGGGTAAGCTAAACCTTTACACTGAAAGCTGCGAAACGCGCAAAAGCTGCGACACACTCCGAAAGCTCTTCATGTAAGCTATACAAGAAGGGGTTAGGTTCCCAGAGACTCTAATATCCCTTGATTAAGGATTATACCATAAGTTATAGTAGGATCCCTCATACGATTTAAGGAACGGTGCCTAGATTAAGGGATATTGGAGTCTCTGGGTTTAAGGTTTAGGGAGCTGAAGGAAAACATCAACAGCTTTCGAAGCTTCGGCGCATCTCGCTGCTTGCGGAGCTTCTTGCGGCTTGCGCAGCTTTGGGGCAGGAGACTAATGATTAAGCAACCTTGGGAGGGCTCAGAACACGGACAAGAGCGTCCGATAGCTGAACGCCCCAGGCGCAAAAGCGTCGATTAGGAGCCATAGGTCCTCCCTCTCCGGCCTGGCACCGACACCTGCGAGCACGCCGAGCCCGCGTTCGCCGCCGCATACGGCAAGGGCAGTCTTGTTCTGACTCCCGTCTCCGCTTGGTTGCGGAACATCACGGCTCTGCCCCGCTGCAGAAGCAGTGTGCTTTCCGCATGGGCCGCCGACCGCCATGGAAGCGAGAATCGGCGCACGCCTACTCATATTGGTCTGGTGCGGATGCCTACCGATCGCCCAAAGCCAAGGCGGCTCCCAAGAAGAAAGGTCCTGCCTTTCCTGCGTACGACGACATCCCTGCGGAGGAGCTGGCGATTGTAGAGGTCTCCACCAGGCCGGCCCCGGCGAGTGGCTCGCAGAAAGGGGGCATGGTGCAGGATGTGCAGCAGGCCGTCAATGCGGCCAGGAAGATCGACCAAAAGCTGGCGAAGCTCCAAGGAGAGCTCATCGACAAGGACAAAGCTTGGGTGGCCTATATTCACAAGATGATTCGGTCCTTCAAGGCGGAACGCTCCCGGCATATGCAGCATCAAGCCAAGCTGCGTGCGGAGATTACCGACCTAGAGTCTCAGAGAGATGGGGCCTACCAGAATGTCCAGCAAGTGGCCCTCGTAGCCACGGGTGTGATTCCCAAAGGAGCACAAGTTGTGGGCATGGATGTGGAGGCCGAGGAGGACGACTCCGCCTTTGGGGCGGAACTGGTTCGCATGCTGCAGGAGGCTGTGGCCGCGACCGGGACGGCACCCGCAACGCCAGCGCCGGTTGTGACACCGGCTCGCCCTACGCGGGTTATGCCACGCACTCCACCCCGTTTTCAGGAGCCACCTGGAGATGTTCCTGCTCATGTGTCGGATCCTTATCTGACCTCTCCTGGAATGGCGCACTTCGGGATACATTCGTCTGCCGGTGGCGAGAACAGTGCGCCCCCTCCTACAGCGCCGGTTCCCATGCATGGCGATGTGAACGCTGGGGCACCTCCCGGCCTTACCGAGCGTCTGTCAGAAAAGCGACGCCAGCAGCGGCGTGCTCTGGCGCCCTTTGGCTTGCCTCCGCCACCGGAAGCCTCCACGGTGGCCAATGCCGACGATCTCTCTGCAGCGGCTGCTTTGCCTGTGCGAACGCCCGGAGGGACCCGCATCATAGACGACGACCTGGACGAGGAGCTACAGACAGCAACATCCCCGGGCCTGGGCAATCTGGAGTGACATCTGTCTTGTGCTATGGCAGCACCGGGCCCCTGACTATCCGTTTGTCTTGCCCTAGACAAGCCGGCCTGGCGGGAGGTTGTGAATCGCGATTGACTGTGGTGGAGTCAATCCTTTTCACCAGCCCCTTCGGGTCCGACAAGTTTAGGAGCTGGACGCGGATTGGTCCCCTGAGTGCAAGTGAGACAGCTGCGGGTAGTTGCTTTCTGTACATAGTGGTCTCCTGTCGAGCTCTCTCTGGGCTCACTGTCTGCCCTGTCCATACTGGCAGCCTCCTCTCCGCGACGTGCCTTGGCGGACCTGCCTGGATACAGCATTGGCTTTGTGCTGTTTTCTGGTGCAGGTCTCCGCAGTCTTCCTCGCGGGATCTTCGTAGTCACTGGGCTTGTGACCTCGAAGTATCTCCCCCGCCTGAGCAGTCTCTCTGCTCCGCATATGGCCTTTCGCAATGGGAATGCCTTTCTCCCTCTGCAGGGATTTTTCGACCGTGGTTAGTGGCGTGCCGAAGAGAAGCATCGGTGGCTCTGGGGCTTCCACCCACTTCATGGTCCCTTTTCTGGCCCTTGGTTGTCCAGGCCTTTGTTTGTGCCCTGGGCTTTTTGTGTGCTGGGATTTACTGTGCATCAGCACGCAATTTTGAATATGCACCCTTCGAGGATTTCTGCGTGAGGTTTGGGTCTCGCCTTTGGCCAACGCTTGACCCTGTCAGACCCGCCTTGAGTCCCACTTTTTCGCACCACATACTGCTCAAGCGGTTTTATGCGGTGTTAGCTTTGTTCCTCTTTGGTTGCCAGGTGGGAAGATGCGCAAGCTCTACTGTGCCCCTTGACTGGGCTGAAGAACAGGCTGGGTCGGTCCTCTGCGGCCTCCGTTTCATCGCCCTCTCTTGCCTAGTTATATTGTGGGCTGATCAGGCATGTCGCTTGCTGGGATTCAGGTCTCTAGGTTGCTGCCGCCCGGCCCTCTTAAGGTTAGCTGGTGCCGGTGTTTTGCTGCCTGTAAGGACCACTACCTGCTCAGGAGGCCGTCCTTTGCGTCGCGGGACTGCCTTTCGGGCCCCGCCAGCAGCCAACTTCCAGGGGCGTACGTCGCCCAAATCGCTTTTTCGGTTCACGGGGCTGGCTTGGCTGTTCGGGTTTGTTTCCCTACCTCAGCCAGTTAGCGCAGCCTGGCTTCCCAACCCTTCTTCGATTGTGCTGGCCGGTTGCACTGGACCGGCAGGGCTTCTTCACCTTGCGTTGGCAGCCCCTGCAGCTGGTGTCCGTTCGACCCCATCACGCCCGCACGACGTTGACCTTGCTGAGCTTGCGCATCATGTTGGCCCGCCGCTACTTGCCGCTGGCCCGCGTGCTCTCCCTCCTTTTGGACGTGAGACTGTGCATCTCCTACGCATATGCGATGTTACGGCACTTCCGGACCCCATTGGCATTGCTGATGCACGTTGGCTTGGTGTCACCGTGTACACGCCGCATTTTGTGCCACTCCGCCTTGCCGTTTTGTGTGAACCCGGACAAGGCCTTGAACACGTTGCATCCACCATATTCCGAGAAGCACCGGGCGCGGAGACCGGTTTGCTTGACAGGTGCGTACCTGCCAACCCACAGCGATTTGAGGGCTGGTGCACTATGGTACGTTTCCCATCACTTGCTGCCCTCTCCCCAGACGGACCAATGCGTGCCGTCCTTGTGGACTTGTCGTCGGTGGGCGGACATTATTTTGCCTGTCTGCTGCCAGAGCATATGGACTATGCGGAGTTGCTTCATTTCGCACTCATGCAGGCGTCTTATTCTGAGGTCGACATGCTCCTACATGTTGGCAATCAGGCCGAGCCACATCCTTTTGATGCCCCTGTCATGCTACGCGATGGTGATGTCCTCACCTTTCGCCGGCCTCCACAGCATTGGCTGACACGGTGCCAGGCTGCCCAACTTTTTCATGCAGCAGCTACGTGGCTTCCTCCTCTCGACATGCCTCGTTTCTCCCCTGCAGTTGGGGTACTGGTGCACCACGGCGCAGAACGAGTGTTCATGCCCAAACATCACCACTACGGCCAAACCCCTCTGTCTGCCATTTCCTCCATGTGGGATTACGGTGAAGATGAATGCACTGTTGGGGTTTTTCCGGTCCACGACCTTGAATACAGGGGAAACCCTTGTTGCCAAGTAGCTGGTGTCGTCAGCCTGCCCAGTTACCAGCTGCATGCTCCCGCTTCTCATCGCCGTCGAGATTTCTTCGTATTATGTGACTTTCGAGGCCTCGGATTCGGCGTGAGAGTTGCCTACTCCAATGTCCCCTGGGTTCATCTGCCCTCTGTGGCTGGAATGTCAGGCATCAAGATACCCCCTCGCCTGCGCCTCGTTGCTTTGGGTTGGGAGCATTTCGGGGATGAAGTAAGGCTTTATGGACATGACGCTCTGGTTATTAGAGTTGTGCCCGGCTTTCCTCCCATCACCCACAACATCCAGGTCGATCCTCCTGACGACCCAGATGAGGGTCCTGACGACAACAACTCCCACCGCAATCAGGGACGGCGTCATGTCTACCCGTTCCTTGTGACCCCGGGTGCGGTTGTTCGCCATGTGCTTCGACACTCTGTCCGCAGCAGGTCACGCTCCAGGGATAGATCTGCTTTGCTTGTTGGGTGCTTTCATCCCTTGCGTCAGTTTGATGTGCGAAGGCGGGAAGGTGTCGAGCCAGCTGTATGCCATTCCTTCCTTCAGGTTGGATCATGCGGGAATCGTCATCTAAGGCCCTCCTGCCTGTTTGCTCCGTCTCCGATTGCGGATCTAAAGCTACTTCGGGAGCCCACGTCCCGCAGTCTTGCTGATCGCGATAGGCTTGACCATGCAAGAGACTTCACTAACCGTGCTGGCCGTCAATGGGGCTTCCTCCCTGCTGAGGATGACCCTGATGCTTTCCACATTGTCGAGGAAGGGTCCGAGTCCGAGCTTGCACCAGGTGAAGAGGGTGAAGAAGAGTTCACCTTCTTCCTGCTCAGGATTGATTATATTCCAGAGATTGTGACCCTGATGCTTGTGGCACCCGTCACAGTTCAGGATGCGCTGGCGCTCATACCTGCAGTACGGGATCCTGTCAGTTCTCGGCTCTTCCCATTGCTTGTGAACGTGGACCCCCAACCCTCTCAGGAGTCAGGGCTTCTGCTGTCGCTCCCTGGCTGGGCTGGCACCGAGATCGCTGTCTGCTGTGATTTAACTAGTTATGACGGCCGCATTTTTGCTGCCTCGGCACCTGCCTCCGCTTCGCGGGAGGCTCTTCTAAGCATCTGCGAGTTGCCGTCTGATGCGGCCGTTGATGTATATGTTGGTGCCCAGGGTTTCCCTCTTCAAGGTGAGACTGTGCCTCTGTATCTGGGCGCCTACATCTCAGTGATCCGCCGCTTTTCATTGCCAGGCCCACTCTTCGCCCTGCATGCCGTGTTACAGGACTCCTCAACGTGGGATGCGGAGCCGCCGCTTCCGATTGGCCCTGCCGGTGGAGGTTTCTGTGCGGTTGGCGAACAGGGGCACCGTCGCATACCGGCTGCTGCTGATTCCATCTTTGTTGACGGAGGTATCCTCGCAGAGGCATTTTCTATTCCTCTCACCGAGCTCACTGTCCAACCAGCCATTCCGGTTTTAGGGGACGTTGCCTTGCGTGGTATATACTGTCGCAATGTGTGCGCGGTTGCTACAGCGCGGGATCCACGCACTCTCCTGCCGGCGCCTGACCTTCTTGCAACGGTCGTAGACTGCCGAGCCTTGCTTCAGGGTTGGCTTCTTTTGACCTCAGTGGACGGTCGTACCAGTCGTGCGGACCTGGAGACTGTGCTTGCGACATTTGCTCCGGTCGGATGGTCCCTTCATCTTGAAGGACTGGTTGATCAAGATGAGGATTGTCATTTTGTGGCGGGCCGACCCGTGTATGCATCCTTCGTGCCTACCCCAATGGATGAACGGGCTATTGAAGGGACTGAGCCTGGAGATAGTGAAACCCTCTCCGACGACGAAATGGCGGTTGATGACGCCCCCGAGGCCCATCCTGCAGATTCCCCTCCTGGACCGGCCGAGCCCGGGTCTTCCCTCCTCAGGGACAATCGCCATCGCAGCCGCTCCCCGCGGGGTCCCAACATGCGCAGTGACCCTCCGTTTCTAACCAGTTTCCTAATCCTGGCTCAGGAATATGCCCCTGAGGTTGTAAGCCTAGATTTGGAACCCTGGACAACCACTAATGAGGTTCTGCGTAAGGTACGGGAAGGACGTGCTCCCCATGCCCAACGCAGATTCCCCAAGCTTTGTCCCGTTGAACCACAGACTCTAGAAAGCTATGCAGTCCTGCTTGCCAGCCCCCTATGGTCCACCCACGTCAGTATTGTGCTCGACTGCACTCGCGTCGGTGGCGGCATCTTTTGTTGGATAGCCTCCCCAGCCCTGGATCGTGAATCGATCGTCGCCATATCCGGGGTGCCGAGCACCGAGCAGTTCGATGTATTCGTCCCCAATGTTGACGCTCCGTTGCAGCCGCGACAGGAGTGCCGCCTCGCCAATGGCAGCTGCATTACCCTTTTGCCTACCCCTGGACCAGGTTTTAGGCCCATGTCGTTTGAGGCCAGGCTTGCCTCCTGTCCGCGGGGTTCTGACGATACCTTGCTAGTTGTGGCGGGCGATTGGGTGCATGTCATCACTGATGCAGGACCGGAGACCTTCCAGCATCCCGCTAATCGAAGGCGCTCTTTGGGAGATGCGATTGCACGCTTTCTTCGGCTACAGCCCAGTTCTTTCTGTGTACAACCGGCCTTTCCGCGAGTGCAGGACTTTTCGGACTCTGGTCGCCTGGCCCACGAGGTTTTAGCGGTCACGCAGCAACATTTGAGGAGCCCCGTGACCCGGGAGGATGGCTGCCTGTATTTCTTGGATCTGCGCCCGTTGCTTTGCGGCGTCACTTGGGCTTTTACGTCGGATCGCACTGTTTCCCGGTCTCTCCTTCTTGCGCAATGCGCCCGCGCCTTGCCTGCCGGCTATCGCCCCACTGTCCGAGGGGGACGTATGATCCCTGATGACACTACTATGCTAGAGGTGCACCCAGGCGAAGTCCTGACCGTCGAGGCTTTCCAGGCAGCGGAGCCCCTCCCTGTCGGAGACAGTTCTGCATCTCAACCTAGCGCTCAGGAGGCGCCCAATGAGCCTCTCCCCTCCACAGGGACGGGCTCCGCCTCCTCCTGCCCGCCTCATACCAGAGGCCATACAACTGCCGTTTATGATACCCATAGGCAGGGTCGTGCTATGTTCATCTTAGGTAAGCTTCGTCCTGCCGCAGCTACGGCCCCCATGGGCCCACATACGCTGTATCCCAAGGTAATTACCAGGCTACATCTGCATGGCGATCGAGTTATCATGTGGCTAGCTGCTACGCGACATCACGCTCTTCAGGAGAGCAAGCGGCTGGTTACCTCTGTACTCTCGTCACAGTGCCCTGTTCTGTACACAGGGGACAGTTCGAAGGACGTTGCATTTCCTATGGCCCCCTGCTGCAATGGAGATGACAGGAAGCTTGGGCTTGATCCTGATGACTCTAGCCCTGCTTTGGCTGGGCGGTTCCCCATCACCGGTACCTTCGCCGTGCCGTCCCTGCTGAGTGGCCCTAGCGCTTCGTGTCTCTGTCCCTTGAGCCTACTCTATGTAGGGGATCAGGTTTCACGAGTACAGGGTTCCTTGACCTTTTCTGGCGGTGTCTTCGCTGTCCATGCCGCGACCACTGCTAGTTCTGTGCCCGAGCTGACGGCGGTTTTCTCCTCTTCGCAGCTTGCGCAAGCCTTCCTTGAAAGGGTTACTGCTCGGCTGAGTATACGGCCCTCTGGCTATGTTGGTGCCTACATTGTATGCAAGTGGCTGGTCGAGCCCACCTCTTCCTCACAAAGCTCGCGCCTGGCCCTTGCATCTCTCCGCCGTGTTGCTCCACAGCTTGGACAGCACTGGCGCTATCTCCCTGCTGAGGATGCTGAATTCCTCTCTGAGATAGATGCCTCCGAGGACTCCAGCGAAGACGAAGCACCCGTCCTCCGCACTGCACATTTTGGGATCCTAGTAGGGGGCTATACGGTTGAGCACGTTAGCATCGAGGTGTACTTTCCTGCAGTTCTGGCTGAGGTGCTGCCCCTGGTGCGCCACGCGCGGGCGGCACCCGCCTCCGAAGACTTCCCGTGTCTCGTTGCAGCAGACCCCCAACCATGTTCGGGGGTTGGGGTCCTGTTAGGCCTAGCGCAATGGCAACGTTCCCAGAACGCGGTCTGTCTCAACTTACTGCCATTTGATGGCAGGCTCTTCTCGGCCTTTGCCCCCGACTATATCTCTCGCCAAGAGATCCTCGCATTAGCCGACGTGCTGCCGGGTTTAGGGGTTAATGTCTTTGTAGGCAGTGACCTCTTGCCTCTGGATGACGGTGTATACTGCCAAACCCGCACGGGCCTTACCATCACTATTACACCGCCTGACGAACCACTCCCAACGCCTTTCTCCTTGCCGTATCTTTTACGGTCTAGATTTGCATGGAGTGACACGGACACTCTCCCCGGACAACCGGCAGCTGACTCATACTGTCTTGTCACGGAGGGGGAGACTGTCCTCTTTATATCCGACCCAAGAACACCAACAGAATACCGGCGACAAATTGCCAACTGCCTTGGCATACCTTTCTCTACCCTACACCTCACCCCTGCGTCGCCTAGAGTACATAATGCTGCCGTGGAAGGTCTAGCTTGCCGCACTGTTCTAGCGGTGTGTGACGCACCTGCCTTACAGGGCGGCCTCTGTCATTGCGTGCTCTTGGATCAACGGGCCTTGGCTCTAGGCTGGCGGAATATATTGGCTTTTCGAGGCCACGTTTTCTGCCCTGCTCTCCTTGCAGAGCTTAGGGACCTAGCTCCAGGCGGATATGCCCCTTACTTGGAAGGGGTTCCAGCAGCGCGCAGCCATATTGCTGTTGCTGAAGGTCAGGTTCTCGTAGCTCGGCTCATGCCTATCGCTGACTCTGCGCCACCGCATGGTGCAACTTTCTCTGCCCCATCTGATGGCGTTGTCCAGCTTCCCCTGGATGATGCCCCTGGCCACACTGCTACGGCCACTGAGGCATCCAGCGCATTACGATCGGGTACCCAATCTGCCAGCGCCTCCTTCTCTTCGCCGGCTAATGCTGCCCGAGCTAGTGGCCCTCCTTCATCGGCTGACCCCTCTGCGCCCGTGGTCGCAGATATGACGCCTGCTTTCCGCAACCTCTCTTTTGTGATACTGGTGCCTGACTATTCCCCTGAGTTAGTGTCAGTCCGTACGGTCATGCCGGCCACCTTGCACGCCACTTTGGCCCTGGTCTCTGCTGGCAGACTGCCTTTGCGAAGACTACGGTTTCCAAGGCTGCTGCCTACCCTTTTTCAAACCATCCCAGGTATGGCAACCTTGATCGCCGTCCCTCCCTGGGCACACAGCAATGTTACCATTGCCATCGACTGCCGAATGTTTCACGGCAGTTTCTTCGCGGCTTATGTGCCTGCCTCTACTGCAGTTGCGGCCCTTTTGCGTCTTGCTAGGGTGCCAACTGAGGCTGACCCTCTGGTCTTCGTGGGGGATGTGCCTTGGCCAGCGAATAACGCGGGGTTTGCTAACCTTTCTGAAGGCGACATGGTCCAGATTCTCCCGCGTAACCACGCGCCATTGGCTGTCACTACTCTGGAATCCATGCTGCAAGACGCTGACTGTTGGCATGCTCCCCCTGGCTTGCCGGAGGCGTTCACTGAGCATGTTTGGGTCGTCAACGCCAATTCTAGCTTTCTTCATGAGGTGCGCCCAGGAAGATGGGATTTTCTCCGTGTTGACATTGCGGCCCTTCTAGAGACTCCTGCAGCTACACTGCGATTCCGTGTGGCGGCACCAAGTCTTGACAGTCTATCGCGGCACGGGTTTGATGTCTGTGCTGTTATTTCGGCAGACTATGAGACCATCGACGCTGCGGGATCTCGTCCCGAAATTTGCTTCTTAGACATGCGGCCAATCCTCCTCGGCGTCTCCTGTTTCCCTATCAGTGGTGACTGGCTGGACGAGGATCTCTTGATAGGCCGCTTTTTGCCTCGGTGCCCGGAAGGCTATCGGGTAGCACTTTCCACTGGCGACCATCCTCCCACCCTCCCGAGGGCGGGTATCCGCATTGTTGAAGGTTTGGTTGTTACTGTGGATTTTGTGCCTCGCAACGTCCAAGCCACTGACTGGATTGTGCTCAGCTCTGCGGATCCCGGTTCCCCGGCACCTTCTACCGGGTCCCATGGCTCGCCTTCTGATGCAGACCAGTTGGACCGGGACCGCCCTCATAGGTCTGGGCAGGATGCCGGCACCGGTGGCTCCGGAAGTGCTGGAGCGGGCGTGCACCATCGGGCCTTACCCCCCATAGCGGCTTCTCGGCTGAGGGCATTCCTTAGCCCCGTTTTTCTTGCGCAGCACCCTAGCCTTCCCTTGCACCGCATCGACGGGACAAATAAGCGCGTCTTCTCCCTCTGTGGAGGTACTCCTGGCTTTCCGGCATACAAAGGGGGTTTGCGCAGGATTGCCCTCGCCTGCCTAGCCTGTTTGTGGACGCCTGACCTGGTTCATGTATGCTTGGGGATTGCCGCTAAGCTTACTGCCCTGATAGGCGTCTGCTTCCTTGCAGGTTTTCTCTGCCTTGTACGGGGCCGGGGAGCCTTCCCAGTTTTTCTTGTTCTCTGCCTGTGGGCTGTTCTATCCCTGCCAGGGACGCAAGCTGTCCAAATCCCTTCGCTGCTAGAGACGGGCAGCGTCCCGTGCACCGTCGACACGCGCAGGCATCTGCCTACCCCATGCCGTGCACTGAATGCGCAGCCTGCCCTGCCGCTATCTGTGGACTCCGAGCCCTCCCCATGGATAGATTGGGCATTGGATGATTTCGAGACATTGCTAGAGGAAAGCTTACGTCAGCCTGACAACGAGGCTCTCTTTCTGGCCTCCACCCTGCTGCAGACACTGACCGAACACTTCGAGGGGCCCGGCTCACCTGCGCAAGAGGGGATGCGCATACCGTCATGCACGGCCCCTGTCACTGTCCACCTCGCTCATTTGCTGTGGCCCTCCTTGGACCCCCCCACCGCCTGCGACCAGGATTACGCTGCTGCTGTACCCCTGCCCGACGCAGACAATGATGATGCTGTCGCCCCCTTCGAGGCTCTGGGGCCGGTGGCTGCCCATGCTGGCCCAGAAATCTTTGACCTGGATGCCCGCGCATGTCAGATTCCTGGGGGTGTGGATTTGCTCACTGAGGTCTGCCGCGCTCTTCCCTACAACAGGTTGCAAGGGCCTACCATGGAACTCCCGCACCCGGAACGCTTTGCATGCTGGATGCGACAAGGCTCCCCTGGTCGCAGTCCCGCGCCAGAGGAAACGATCGTCCTCACTACGGACGGCTCTTTCTCTCAAGCTGGCCTCTATGCGGGATGGGCAGTCGTCGTGAGTTTCGCGCCCTTTGATGGTCGCCTCCCGGGGCAATTCATAGGCTGCATCTCGGGTTCTGTTGCCCCCCTTGCCCAGGCTATCGGTCCCGCCTTCGGGGACCCTGACGCCTACCTTGCTGAAATAGCTGGTCTCTTCTGGGCTGGCCTGCTTGCCTTTCGTCTGCCAGGCCATTTTCCTATAGTTTTCCGGGCCGATAACATCAGTGCGCTCAACGGTGTTGCCGGTCAAGCGCAGCTCCGAGAACACCCCCTGTGCAGTGCTGCCGGCAACATCCACGCGGCTTTCCATGTATATAAGGGGCCCCCTGCCTACCAGCATGTCCATGGCCATTCTCAGGAGCCAGCCAATGAACTAGCGGATGCCCTCGCTGGCGTGGCGGCTCGATCCGCGGGTCTTCCTCCCTTCCCTTTTGCCTTCGATACTTGGCTTGGTGATCAAGGGAAGGCTTTTGCGTGGCTCCCGCATTTATGTGCCATGCAGCGATGGCCGCATGCCTTTCCCGCTATGCGACATGATGTCCTCTCCTGGAGCCGTTCAAGTCTTGATTGCTCCATGTCACCGGCACAAATCATGCGGCCACACCTGCGCGTCAATGAAGACAGCATTACTGAAGTAGGCCGCTCTGCCCAACCTGAGACCCGACTGGGTCTGGCGTCCTTTAATGCCCTCTCCCTGCTTGAGGTTGATCCTAGCTCGCATAGTGCTGGACTCCACGGTAGCACAGGCAGAGTCAAACTCCTGGCGGCTTCCCTGATTGAGCAGGGTATTGATGTAGCTGGTTTGCAGGAATGCCGGACGCCGAAGGGGTCGATGGAGTGCTGCGGTTTTCATCGCTTCTCCTCCGGCCGCGACAAGGATGCTTGCTTCGGTGTCGAGCTCTGGGTGCACGAACACTCGGCTATCGATTGGCACTCCTTGCTCATCTTTCATGCTGAGCCCACTTTCTTGATCGCCGGCCTTGCTTTCCGGGGCAAACCCTTGCGTTTCCTTGTTGGACACGCACCACACCGAGCGCACCCTGTTGCTGTCAGACAGGCTTGGTGGCAAAGGGTTACCCACACCTGCCAGACCTTCTCCCGCTCTGCTGCATGGGTCCTCTTGTTAGATGGTAACTGCAGAATAGGGCAGTTTGAGGGGCCGGGGATTAGCTCTCACCAAGCAGATGTCGAAGACGAGGGCGGCGAGTGCTTCCGCTCCCTGACCTCGGCGCTGAATTGTTGGCTTCCTGCCACTTTTGCCGCTCACGCCCACGGCCCGGGCGGGACCCTCTACCAGCGCAGGAGCGGCCTCTTCGATAGGTCCGACTACGTAGGGTTACCCTGTGAATGGCAGTTATCCTCCTGTTGTGCTCAGGTAGTCCCGGAGATTTCGGCCGGACACCGCTGTGTGGACCATTTTGCTGTTGTGGTTCACTGCGTCTTCCATACGGCCGGGCCCCTCCGGCGCTGCAAGCGGGCCCCTCGCATTGACTCTGCTGCCATGTGCTTGGACTCCAACCGTCACAAGGTTGAGGCTATTATACGATCTGCACCCATGCCGCAGTGGTCCGTTGATGCCAGTGAGCATGCTGCTGTTCTCACGGATCACTTATATCGTGGACTTGTGCGTGCCTTTCCTCAGCAACGCCGCCGTATGCGCGGTGAACATTTTTCGGTTGAGACCGGGGCCCTTCACCATCAAGTCTCGGATTTCCGCCGCTCCTTGCGGCGCCGCTCCCATGCCCTCCGGCTCACGCTTCTCCGTTGTGCGTTCGCGGCATGGCATTCGACACACCCTTTTGGCACCCTTTTCCAAGGCAGATGGCTGTGGCAGTTGCAAATCCGCAGGGCCTTTGATTGCTTTATGCTACACCGGCTTGGCCGTCATTTGCGGACTAGCTGTAAGCAGGACAGACGTAGTCGCCTGGTTGAGCTTTCGGAGCAAATCGCGGTTGCTCCCTGTGCGGCCTTGCACCTCGCCGTCCGCAAAGTCATGCGCCCCAAAAAGTTTCGACGCTCTGGCCCTATGCCCCTGCCGATGCTCAAACGCAGCGACGGATCGGTCTGCCAATCCCAGGCGGAGATCCTGCAGGAGTGGCGCGAGCATTTTCGAGTACTCGAAGCGGGACTTGAGGTTGATGCTGCCTCTCTGGCGCAAGTATGCCGCCAACGACAACTGGCCTTTGAGGGCACCGATTCAGTTGTTGCAGATGATGTGCCTTGTTGGCGGCGGCTTCGCGCGGCCTTTCGATCTACTGCTCCGCACAAGGCGTGCGGACCGGATCTGCTTCCACCATCCCTCTGCACTTATTTTAGTCAACCCTTAGCGGAGGCCTTCTGGCCTATCATGTTAAAGGCCGTTCTCAAGTCGAACGAACCGATCGGCTTGAAAGGAGGAGTCCTACACAGGATAGCAAAACCCAGCGCGGTTGATAACACGACGGCCGGATATCGAGGTATCCTGGTGCAATCCTGTTTGTCAAAGGCCTTGCATAGAGCAACAAGGGACTTGACCGTGCAGCATTGGGACAAACATGTCCTCCCCCTCCAACTTGGCGGTCGTCGTGGTTGCCCAGCTGCTTTCGGACACTTTTGTTCCAGGGCCTTCCTCGCCCATGCGCGCACCGTCCATAAGAGCGCTGCCGTGCTTTATGTGGACATTGCCGCTGCCTACTACGGCGTCATTCGTGAGGCGGTCTTGGGCGCTCAGCAGCACAGCCGCCCGGTTGAAGCCCTAGCTAGCTCTCTCGGGCTCACTACTTGCGACCTCCAGAAGCTTCAGGGCTACATTGCGGATGAGCCGGTACTTAGGGAGCAGAATGCTAGCCCGCTGCTTCACGAGATAGCTGCCGAGCTCCACCAGAGTACCTGGTTCGTCATGCATGGCGACAAGCAACTCATTGAGACCTACCGAGGGACTCGCCCCGGCGGCTCTCTTGCTGACATCGTCTTCAGCATCCTCTTTTGCAAAGTCCTGCAGAGGCGTGATCTCTCAGCATTGCAAGCATGGCTACCTCGTATCCCGTGGCATGGTAGAAGAGCCCCCTTCCCTTCCACGGCTACGGATGTGGCTGCACAGGTCGAGGCCAGCGATGTGGTCTACGCGGATGACCTAGCTAGCTTTCTTCTAGCCTCCCGGGCCTCCGACCTTCCCCGAGCTGTCTCGACTGCTACTGCGGAGACCGTCGATACTTTCTTGCCTCATGGGCTGAACGCGAACATCGGGCCCACTAAGACTGCGGCGGTTGTGGCCCCGGTTGGACATGGCTCCCGGGACGTACGCAGGGCCCTCTTTAGTGCGAGCAAGGGGCGCCTTGTTGTTTTGCCGGAGACCAAAGGAGGTTTTAAGCTAGACCTAGTCCCTGTCTATCGCCACCTCGGCTCATATGTTACCCACTCGGGGTGCATGCTCACGGAGATCAAGCATCGTCTTGCTTTGGGGCGTACGGCCATGCGGGAGGGCAAACAGCGCCTTTTTGCGTGCCGACAAATCCCCCTTGCTCGTAGAGCCGTGCTCTTCAAAATGCATGTGCTCTCCTCTGTCTATTCTGGCGTTGGCACATGGCCAACTTTGAATGCACAGGAGTGGCATGCCTTTGCAGGTGGAGTCCTGAGCCTCACAAGGCAACTGTTGTGCCTCAGACAGGAAGGGGGCTTCCGGTGTACAGAAGCACAAATCTTTGCCCGTGCCGGCATCGCCCTACCCCTCAGCGCCCTCCACGCAGAGAGGCTACGCTTCCTGGGGCAACTTGTTGCCCATGCTCCGGACTCAGCCTGGGCCCTTCTCTCGTGGTACACCGGTTTTATGACAGCGTTGCAGGACGCCTCTTCTTGGTTTCTCACCGCTGTACGCTCCACTTGCTCTTTGGGACCCCTGCTTGAAGATTGGCCTGCTTGGGAGGCCCTCATCCAGCGGTCCCCAGGTAGGTGGAAAGGACTCATAAAACGCGCCGAGGCTTGGCACATTTTGCACAATGAGCAGCAGGCCGCTTTGGACACCTTTGTCCGTGACACCTGGCCTGTAGCAGAATGTCAGGAGTCTTCTGACCTTGCTCTCTGCCAGCATGCTTGTCTACAGTGTCGCAAGGGCTTCTGGACCCGACAGCAGTGGGGAGCCCACGCGCACAGGGCTCATGCCTACAACTCACGGGCGCACACTCTCGCTGAGGGACGCTATTGCCAGGCCTGTGGCCTCAGACTCGCTACTGGCGCTAAACTTCGCACCCACCTGCGGCTCAGTCCAGTTTGCGTACAACGCCTCGAAGCCCTTGCTGAGGCGAATCAGCTGCAACCGGACCTCAGCTCGGAGCATGCTCTCGCTCCTGCAATCCCGGGAATTGGCAAAGCTTCCCTGGGACCGCTTACTGAGGAGACATTTCCCCCGCTACGCGCGGCATTGTTGGAATTTCGGGCACCGGAAGTAGACATTGACCAGGCCATTTTTGACCTTGTTTCGTCCTTTGTGGCTCCCTTACCCGTGTTGCGCTCGACGCTCTCTTGCTGGATTCATGGACTTCCCGATGGGCCTACAAGAGCAGCTGCGGATGATGTTCTCCTCATCCTGCACCCGCAACACCTCTGTGAGGCTGTTGCTCCTCCGCCGGGTGGCACCGTGGTCTCTGGACTGCCCTACTGCCCCCGCATTGATGTGCCGCATCTACGCCCGGGAACGCATGCAACTCGGGTCCTGGTTTTCGGAGCAACCAGAGCTTGCCCGACTTGGCTAGCTCGGCACGATCTACTAGGCAGTGCTCAAACTTCGCTTGAATTTGCGGAGCTCCAACGCGGCCTGCCTTCGGATTGCCACGGGGTCTTCGTGGTTTTCCCGCCTCTTCCTCAGCCTGGACTTCTCCCCTTTGCCCCTGTGTCCTGCCCCCTTAAGCTGCTTAAAGGCCTTCGTCTGTGGACCGAGGCAGCTTTGAAGGGACTCGGTGTTGCCTTAGCTTTCGCTCGTGCACCACGCCCTGTCCATGTGACACTGCCGGGCCCTGTGGACTCCTTTGCTCCTCTTTCAGGATGGCTACAGGATATGGGAGCAGTTACGGCTGTGGAGGCTCCTGCTTTGCCTTGTCTCACTTCTGAATTTAATTGTACAGTTCTGCACTAGGCACGTCCTTCGGACCTTCAGCCCGCCCGAAAGAAAGAAGCAACCTTGGGCCTTTATGAGGGTTCCGTTAAAAGGGGTCTATAAGGGTTCCTTTAAGGGATCTAAAACAAGGGTACTATTATAATGCAGGAACCTGATTCAGAAGCCTTGGGTTCCTATGAGGGCTCCTTATATGAATCCTACTCTTTTGGGGGGTTATAGGCCCCGGGGGTTTCTTAATCAGGCTCCTACATTATGAACAACTGTCTGATGCGAATAATTACGAAGGATCCGTAAACCCCCGGAGCTCCGGGCCCCTTGCAGGGAAATGTAGCTTCAATGAGGAAATGATCCTGATTCTGATCCAGGGTTTAGGGTTTAGGGTTTAGGGTTTAGGGTTTAGGGTTTAGGGTTTAGGGTTTAGGGCAGATATATTGCGTGATTTCAACATATTGGGCCATGTAGGGTTTAAGTCTTTACGGCTTCGGGTTTGGGGTGCAGGGATTGGGGATTGCAGGCTGTGTCGCGTTTGGGCGTTGCCGAAGCCCAGGGAAAGACAGTAAGAATGAAAACAGGCGTGCCGCAGTTATGCCTGGAAGGGAAAAAGACGATCGGGAAGAACACCTGTCATCAACTACGAACCCGGAAGGGAATGTACAAACGAGCTTCCCTCCGCATCCTCTACATAGCACCAACTTGCACCCATGGGAGGTGATCCGTACCCTGAATCTCGACCCAGATCAGAATCCTAATCGCTGCGAAACCTCAGCCGCAAGCCTCAACTCCACATCTCCAAGCGGCAACACCAAACGCTTCCTAAAACCGAACACTACACAATAATTTCGAAGGGGCCCCCACCCTGTA
This sequence comes from Symbiodinium sp. CCMP2592, assembly GCA_905221615.1. Taxonomy (NCBI): domain Eukaryota; class Dinophyceae; order Suessiales; family Symbiodiniaceae; genus Symbiodinium; species Symbiodinium sp. CCMP2592. The sequence continues at coordinate 132,731 of CAJNDT010006139.1, forward strand.
ATAGTGGTATAATAGGAATATAATAGGGCCCTAATATAATCCTTATAGTCACTCTTACAGGGTGGGGGCAGCTTCTAAACCATAGTTATAATAAGGAACTCCCTAAGGTAGTATAGGTAACTGTTTAGGCCCCTATATTACCCATACTCGCCGCTGGGAGCCTTCAGGGACAGCTCCCGATCCAACCTCGACAATGCACTCCAAAGTCCGGACGTGTAGGGTTTTGCTCTCAGTTTTAGGGTTCAGGATTTAGGGTTTACGGTTTGAAGTTCAGGGTTCAGGGTTTGTTCTCACTTTCGACGTTGGGGAGGTCAGACTCCCCATGATTTGCCTAATCTTCCGAGGATTTTGGGGTGAAATGTTGAGGTGTATGGGGCTTCGGAAACTTCGGCTGCATCTCTCAACCTGTCCGAGCTCAAAAGCGATACAGTGAATCTTAAAGCCCACACATCAATGACCCTCAACTCCACAACCATCAAGGCCCCGAAGCTCATCATATCGGCTGCGCGCTACAGCCCGAAACCGCCCGTAATCGAAACCAAGACCCAGCCCAACACCCCGACACCCTAGAACCTTAACCCCAACACCCTAAACCCCAACACCTTAAAAAATCCTAAACCCTAAAACCCAACATCCAAAACCCTAAACTCGGAAAGCCTAAACCCAGCAAGAAAAGTCCCCGAAACTGTCTGGTTCTTAATAGGGAATGGGGGAATGGATTATGGGTACTATTTTTGGGACTATTATTGGGGATTATATAGGGGCCTATTTTAGGGGTCTATTCCCCTATTCCCTACTTGGAGGTTCATGGGTAGTTACAAGTGGGGTTATAAGTAGGGTAACTATACTTATAACCCATATCAGGGGACGTATAACCCTACTTATAACTACCCCTGAACCTCCAAGTAAGGACTCCAAACTCCAAAACCGCGAGGACTCTTATTGGGGACTATATAGGGGCTACCTTTGGGATCCATCCCCATATGGGAGTTTCCGAAAACTGGGGGAACCTTGTTTTGGGGTCCTTATAATAAGGATCCTACTATTTAGGGTACTGTATTAGGGCCCCCTGTTTTCGGAAACTCCCTTATCTCCCAATCACCGAAGTCTTAAATCCCTAAACCCTAAACCCTGAAACCCTTAATCCTAAACTCTAAAACCCTAAAACCCTAAAACCCTTAACCCTAAACCCTAATGGATTCAAAAAAAGGGCCTAAACCCTCTAAGCACCAGGGAGAAAAAAGCGAGGCCAGGGCTGCTGAACGAGCGACCCGGCTGTCGCACGGCACCTGGGGAGCATGGCTTGGCCCTTTTTTTGAATCCATTAGGGTTTAGGGTTTAGGGTTTAGGGTTTAAGGTTTAGGGTTTAGGGTTTAGGGTTTAAGGATTAATGTATCAAAGGGGAAAAGGAGGGACCCTTAATACGGACCCCTAGGTATACACCCTCAATATACCCATTTTTTACCCATTATATAGCCCATTATAGGGTTTCCCCTTTGAATGTATTGTGGAAGCCAGAAAGTTGGAACATCATCCTCCTGCTGCACTCAAGGTAAAGCATAAGGGATTCTAGCACGAATCCTCCTAATCCCAGGTTCCAACTTTCTGGGATTCGCTGTAAGGATACTGAAAGGGTACCTCAGAGTACTATAGCGGCTTTGAGTCAAAGTGTAGGATGTGGGGGTTGCGACTGTTTTGGGTTTTTTTGGCAGTGTCAAGGTAGTGTTTCGGCCCGAGATGTTGTTTTCTTAAGGCTGAAGCCGTGCAAGACTGGGATTTTGGATGAGGGGGTTTAAGGGGGCGAAGGGTTTGGAGTTTTACCTATTCCCGACTTGTTCGGGCTGTTGGATTTAGAGCTTCTCGCTTTCTGAAACTCGGCACAGCTCGGTTGCTCGTCCCATCTATGGTTCAAGTTCCCCAGGAGCGTCGGTTCCAGGTTGTTTCTGGCGATGCGTCGTCGAGCTTTGCGCTGCCTGCTTTAGTTTCCTTAAACCCGGCATCCTGGGCCTTAAGCCCTTCCAAGTTACAATCCCTTTAGGGTTTAGGGTTTGGGGTTTTAGGGTGTAGAGTTTAGGGTTTAGGGTATATTATTATTACTATCTAGGTTACTTGAACGCTGAAGCTGAAACAGGCTTGGCTACACTCCAGGGCTTTCTGAGCTGAAGGGCTGGCGCAACCAACGCCCTCCACTCAAAGCCCACAACCCCGAGCCACAGCACATGTTGCATGTTGTGTATTATGTATTCATATGGGCGGTTGTCAAAATTAAGGTGCCTTTTTGGGTCCCTATTTTAATACGGCACCTATTATTTAGGGTACCCAAAAAGAGGCCCTAATTTTGACAACCACCCATATATGTACAGATGTTATATACAAAATCCCAAAACCCTCGACCCTGGCTAGGTTCGGCACCGGTCCAGCATGGGAGGCACAGTCGCCATGTCGAAAAGCCCCCGGCCAAGCCTCGGGGAGTTCTTTGGGCTCAGAATCGGCTTGGAGTTTCGGGATTAGGGTTCAGGGTTTGAGGTTTAGCATCGAGAAATCCTCGAACCCCTACCCTACTATAGACCTTAGATGAACCCCAGACCCTAAACCCGAAACCTGGCAGGAGGCTTCCAAAGAACCGAGATCCGGGCTTCTGCATCCCTATAACGTCGCCTGTCTTGCCGTCGACCACGACACAGAGCATGGCCTAAGCTTAGGGATTTAGAGACTTGTGTTTTACTGTAACCCTCGTGTCTTTTGGTGTCCTTTGAGATTTAGGGTTTTGTGTTCAAGGGTTTCCACGGAACAAAACCGTCAAACGCACGCAGCAACAGCTACGACGATGTCCTGGCCAAGCACACGCAACTTGAAATGAGGACTCTTCAACACAACGGCCCTGTGATAGAGCCTTACATCTTTGTATGTCTGTATGTATGTATGTATGGATGTGTAAATATATATATATATATACGTGCGTATACTGATTCAAACAAAATGCTTTCAATGAAACGTATGTTATGTCAATCCAAGCAGGCAACCCCAGTGGGCGTGATTTTCCTCAACCCCGAATAACTTACTAAGGAAATCAGAAGAAGGAAAAGGTACGGCATATGAGGTTAAGGTACGGCTGAGGTTGTGGCGTGCACAAAGCCCCTGAAGGCGTAGCAGATACCCCAGTCCGGGTTAGTTAAACCCGATACACCCTGAACCCTAAAGCCTAATCCATGGCTCTGATCAGTTTTTCCCGACTTGTCGCTTCTGCAAGTTTTTGGTACGCCCGCATCGCACAGACTCTAGCCAAGGCCGAAGGAAAGGAGGCCATGGCTAAGTCGGCATAGGCATAGCCTTCAAGACAACAGCATAGCCCCATGACCTGCTGTGTAATGTCGAAAGCGAAAGGAAACCCCGTAAGCTCGAAACCCACGTGTAAGACAAGCCACGTCCGCGCATACTTCCTCATCTGAGGTCACATCCAGCAAAAAGATGTCCTGCTCTTCTTGCTCGCATTATTGTCAGCATTACCAGTCGTGTCCTGGCTATCACTCTTACACTCTTATCACGCTTGCAAGCCTTGGCATTCCTCCCAGTAGTATCATGTTTATCGCTCTGGGCCTTGCTTGTTTCGATATCTTCCACGGCCATCATTTTGCCAGTATTATCCGGAGTATTGCCATCGCCATGGTCTGCGTCGTCACTTATGGCCACGACCCAGCCACTGCAACTACCGCTACCATTACCGCTGCCACTACCAGTACCACTTCCACTTCATCTGCCACTGCCACTTCATTTCTACTTCCATGTCCACTTACTATATCGACGACGACCACTTCTTCTTCTACTGCTTCTTATGCTGATATTGCTTCTACTGCTTCTGCTTCTATTCTACTATTTCAGGTTCTTCTACTACCGCTACTGCTTCTACTTCTCACGACTGCTGCTACTCCTCATGTTCACCACTGCTGCTGCTGCTGCTGCTGCTGCTGCTGCTGCTGCTGCTGCTGCTGCTGCTGCTGCTGCTGCTGCTGCCTCCTGCTGCTGCTGCTGCCTGCTGCTGCTGCTGCTGCGACGACGACGACTACGAGGACGAGGACGGCGACGAGAACAGCTACAACTGCCTCGACTACGACTGTAAAATCGGCTTTCATGCTGAAGCAAACCCAACCAGCTTCACAGCTGATTGCCACAGGCTGCATGCAGGATTCTTCTTATGTTGGGACTCAGGCCAGTGATAGAATCAAAAAACGCAGTGCTTAAGATTGCCCCACTGTGGCAGCCAGCGTCCTGGATTTGCGCAACGGTGACGCAGAGGGGCAGCTTTCTCAGCCTTTGCAAGACGTGAACTGAACTGCACTGTGAATGAAAGCCGAACTTCCAGCTCTGGCCGTTCACGGTTTGGGAAGCGGATTCCCTGGTTCATAGTTGCTATGCTGATCGGAACCTCGAACCTCAAACCCTGAACTCTAAGCCCTCAATGTTCTCCTGGCTCCGAGGGGCGGAAACCGTAGCCCAGCTTCCGGCCGGTCATCCACCTGCCCCAAACCCTGGATTGAATTAAAAGCTGCTTTTAATTAAAAACAGTTTTTAATTAATTGTAGTTAAAACCAACCTCATCACAGGACCCTTGCAGAGACCGAGAAGCCTTGCTCGAATCCGTCGCAAAACCCTTAGTACATGCAAGAAAATATTTGTGCTCTATACAAGTATATACACATGTACATACGTTCTCTCTGTCTTTCTCTCTCCGTAAATCTATATATGTATATGTGGGATGCATATACACGGTAGCAAACATGACTGTTGTACATGTAGGTATTTCCTGATACGTTCTTTCATGTCTTGGCTCGCCTTCAGCTGAACGTCCTCTCCTTCCTCCAAGGCCTCTGTGACCTCCACCTGAACAGGCTCAACAGCGGCTTCGAGTTTGGGGCCGAGAGTAATCATGGAAGGCTTGCTACACTCACAGAAACCGTTCACTGCCTAGGGTGTTGCGCCAAAACATCGTAGGTTTTGGGTAATGGTGCACGGTGATGCACGGTGTAAGGTTCAGGGTTCAAGGTAAGTTTAGGGTTTAGGGTGTAGCGTAGTGCAGGATCTTGTGGCTTGGGGCTCCAGGCGCAATGTAGCATGCACTCTGCAATGGTTGCCTCTGTCGTCCTGCTGTCTTCAATACACGAAAGCTATGGGAAGGCGGAGCACTTGTCTGCAGAGTCTGCAGTAGACAAGAAGCGAGGAAGTGGATTCCTAAGACAATCTGTCAGGGAGAGTTCTTCACACTACGTGGGAGCAAAGCTTCACAACAAATGCCCGAGAACCTGCCTTTGGCAAAGCAGTCTCGCTCAGCACGGCACACAGGGCAAGCGAAATGGAATCCTCAGCGGTTTAGGGTTTAGGAATAGGGTTTAGGCAAAGAACTGAGAATACAAAGTGATGACGAAGCGCAGGAGGAGGTGGAGGATTGGCGACGACGCCGAAGGCAACAACAATGGATGGTCTTTCTCAGCATATGCAGGGTTGCTTTCACTACAAGGAATTCTACATACCACTGCTATGGAACCTGTTGAGTCTCTGGGCAACAACCCTCAATCCTAACTTTACTTCTGGCTGACGCTGCGACTGGAATCTTCGACCGTGTTTGGCTTGAGCTCCAAATTATGATACGGATTTTGCAATCGAAATTGAGTTAGACAATTTGGACATGTCCAACAACAGCAGAAACAGCTGGTTGCAATAAGTACCTCGCATGTCTTGGCACGAAGCGGCAGGTGCCGCTTTGTCGACCGTGGCACAGCGCTGATTCCCATGTTCGTTGTCTTGGAGCTGAGGAAACCCTAAACCCTAAACATCAATCTTGAAGGCGTCTTTCCAAGCTCAGCTGCGAGGAGGTTGCCGCCGGAGGACAAGACCAAGACATCCACATGAACCTGACCAGGTGAAGAACAGCTAAATACAGCTGATGATGAGAACAAGAATACTTAAGAGACTAATAATGACATTAATCGAAACAATACTAATAACTACAGTAGTAGCAACAATACAAACATCATGGTCATGATACTAACTCAACAACAATATCAAAAAGTGTTAGCAATAACAATGTCGTGAATATCAATAACAATGACGACGACAAGGATAATAACAATAACAGTAACAATAACATGAACAATAACAAAAACATGAACAGTAACAACAGTAATCATAACAGCTGTAATAGCAATACCACTGGTTACAGACAATACAAAAAAAACATTAGCAACAACAGCAACAGTCCATAGTTAAGGGAAGCTCAGGCAAAGCGGCTGCAATGTCTCCAAAATAGATGGTTTAGGTTTTAGGGTTGAGGGGATGCACAGTGACTTGCTTCCGTACACCACTCATCTGCATGCCTGGAGATTGTGTTTGGATACACTTTCGAACTTTGGGGTGTCATTCGTGCTTGCCCTGCATGAACTCAGCAGTGATCGGTGGCTTGCTGCAGAAACCTTTTTGATCTACCGGCAGCTGTTAAAACAACTCTGGACACGAAAGTGTTCTGTTCAAACATGTAGTTTCATCAAGCTTCTGCAAAATGCCTGTAGGAACCAGAAGCCCGATCATAACATGGGCTTCAACATTTCGCATTTAGTGTTAGTTTCGGCACCGCAGCTGTCGCCTGTCTACGACATCTCACCCCCTGAAACGGAGCACGGCTGCATGATGAGAAATTCTTCGGGCAGAAGTTACCGTGCCTCCCAAGCGAAAACTCCTGAGAGGAGGCACAGAGCCTGTCGGCGTCGCACAGCGCTCACAAGCGTGAGAAAATCAGCGCTTGTTATGCTTGACCCTGAACCATCCCATAGCTGTGCGAAAGCCCGGGGGCCGATACGTGGGGAATCCTTCAACGATTCACGGGATCTGCAAAGGAGCCTACTTTCTACATGGCCGGCAAAAGGGACTCGCGCTGCGAAAGCTTCTGTTCTTTCTGTTGGACGTTGGACCAACCATTGGAGAGCTCCGGTTCAGAAAAGAGATAGATTGGAGGGTTTAGGGTTTAGGGTTTAGGGTTTAGGGGTACTGCCCCAACTCTGTAACAGTTCGATAATACTAGGCACAATGTGGTTCTGGCCCTTCATGTGACCCTTGTATAAACTGATACAGGGTGGGGGCAGTACCCAAGAGATGGATGATTCGGAACAGGAGGGACGGTGTTGAGGCCACAGGAACTGTGGTGGAGTTGTGTCCTTGAGCCTAAGAGTGGACTTGTCATCGTGCTAGATTTAAGCTCATTAGATTATATTCTATTGTATTGGATTATATTGCATTATTTTGCATACATTTATTTATATATCTATATATATATATATACATCCACACATACACATATGTGTTGTATCATTCTATTGAAACATATTATGTGCATATATATATATATATATAATAAATGTATACATATATATATATATACATGGAAAAAGCATACATGTACAATATTCGAGGGGTTTCAGACTGTACTGTAGGGTCTCAAGCGTCCCGCAGCCAGCCAGAGCCCTGAAAGCAACCCCGGGCCTTGCGATCGATGATGCCTCGGGGCACTTCTTCCGGAGCCACGGTTTCGGGGTTTCGGGGTTTAGGGGTTTAGGGTTACGGGGTGTAGAGTTGACGTTGAGGGTTTAGGGTTTAGGGTTGAGGTGTTTTGGGGCTTGGAGATCCAGGGTTTACGGGTTTAGGGTTGCATGCTTCTGGCTTGCAGCTCGAACTCCAGCAGAGGCTCAAAGTGTCCAAGATCTTCGGGTTTCTTGTGGTGAAGCTCAGGGCGTGGAAGCAAGAGAAGTAGCAGCAGTACTACCAAATGCAGAGGAGCAGTAGGAGGAGCCAGCGTCATGATGACATGCCGCTTCAGGAGATCATGTGGGTTTGCAGGGTTCTTGTTACCGGATTTAATTTAAGTTACCAGAACAAGGGATCCATCTTATTTACCATAGGTCTCTATTCTGGCAACTTAAACTAAATCCCTCAACCCTAAACCCAAAACCCTAAACCCTAAACCCTAAGAACCCCCTTTGGGATGACGGCTTCAACCGGCTTGGGCCTTGGATCGTTGCAGGCCGCGGCCCAAGAGCACGAGCCATGTGAGGCTGGAGCTCCAGACAAGTGGAAGTACGAGGTTTTGGGGTTTAGGGTTTATAGTTTTAGGGTTTATAGTTATAGGGTTTGGGGTTTTAGGGCTTTAGGGTTTATGGTTTAGAGTTTAAGCAAACCCCAAACCCCAAAAAAACCGACTCTGTGCCAGGAGCCCTTGGCAGTAATTGAGTCAGGAGGCTATCAGACGCACACAGCGTCTCCTGGGCGTGAGGTCGTGGCATCAATCCGAGACAGGTCTGGTAAGGTCTTGAATCAACGGGGAAAAGGAGGGACCCCTAATAAGGACCCCTAGGTATATACCCTTAATACAGCTATTATATACCCATTATATAGCCCGTTAGAGGGTAGGGGTCCCCATTAAGGGTCCCTCCTTTTCCCCTTTGATTGAAGGTTTAGGGTTTAGGGTTCAGGGTTCAGGGATCGACTCGCAATGATGCCAGGTTTGTATTTGCACTCCCAGCAGCTAAGAGCACGGAGAGGCGCTTGCCCCAGTCCTGACAGTGGCAGATGCAAGCAAGGAGTCTTTCTAAGTGTACCTTCTCTCGGCAATTTCCTGCTCTGCCACGGCTCCTGCTCAAGAAGCCAGCTTCGATTGGCAGTGCAATCAAGACAGAACACGAACCAAGTAAGGCATCCCCTTGCAGGGTGCACGGCCTCTGCACTGCTGCTTTCCGCCAGTGCCACCGACACAGATGGGGCACATTCCACAAACACCTGCGAACAGGTTTCAGCAGGATTCCGAGAACCACCGACTCTACAGTAGGGTTTAGGGTTCAGGGTTTGGGTTTAGGATTTAGGGCTTACACAGGGTAAAAGACTAAGAGCTACCAACCCACGACTTCGCGTCAAGCGCGGCAGATCCGGCAAAGAAGCGCTCGAACGCCTGCAAACTTCAAATCTACGGGCCGTTTTCCGGTTGCAAATTCCAGGGTCCCCTATTTCGGGGTACCTATCTATATTATAGTAAGGATCGTACTATTTAGGGTACTATATTAGGGTCAGCTGCGGACATCTCCATCTGGCGGACACTCCGAAATTCAATCTCAGACCAGACCAGAGCCCAGACCTAAAACAGACCAGAGCCCAGACCTAAAACCTACAGAGTCCCAAGGCTTAGGAGTTAGGGGCTTCCGAAAATAGGGGACCCCAATATAGTACCCTAAATAATACGACCCTTACTACAATATAGGTACCCCTAATTTTCGGAAGCTCCCATTTAGGGACCCGAGTCTCAAGGCTTTAGGGACCGAGCCTGGAAGTTCCCTGCATCCGGTCGCTGGCGGCTAGGTCTGACCACATCGCCTGGAAATCTCGACTACTACTTGGAGCTTCATGGGTCATTAAAAGTAAGGTAACTATACTTATAAGCCATATTAGGGACTTATAACCCTACTTATGACTACCCCTGAACCTCCAAGTATGCCTGCATTCAACAGTTCAAGCTCTGGAGTTTCTCATGTATTAGGGTTCTATAGGGGTTCCTTTGATGTCTAGTTCTTGGTAGGAATGGGGGAATTGGAATCAAAGCTTCATTTTACTCCAGAGTTCCGAACACCGAGGTCTGGGATGCCGCGGGTAAACCCCGCAAACCGTCGGATTTCCTCTTGAAATCCGAACTTAAGCTTGTCACTGAGGTCTTCGCTGCTGACCACACCTCTCCTATTCATACGGTTGTATTCATTGAACCTTATAAGGATCGAATCCTGGTTCACGGCCGTCGGAGAGGACATCAGATCCCTTACTGGATCGAAGTTGTTTCCAAAAGACACTTCCCAAATGAATGGCACCAGAAAGACGGAATCTTAGGACCCCATTTCAGATATGCTCGCATATCACACCGCCTGCGGAAGCCTCCTTTTTCAGAGCCGGCGCCAATGCGCGCATGCACGCGCGCACGGCCCTAGCAAAAGGAATGGGGGAACGGATCAAGGAACACGATTAAAAAACCTTGGGCCTTAATAGGGTTCCTTATATGAATCCTACTATTGCGGGGTTATAGGCCCCGGGCTTCTTAATCAGGTTCCTACATTACGAAACTTTTAACGATTGGAAGCCAAAATGGGCTTGCAAGGCTGTTCCCTGAGATGATCCGCATTATCATACCCACCAGGGTGCGGAAACACCAACGGAGGCTCATGTACGACTCATTTACCAGCTCTCGTCCTGTCTATGAAGAGCATTGCCTATGCATTTTGCGATGAAAACCATATGGGAGTTTCCGAAAATGAGAGGTACCTTAGTTTGGGGTCCTTATAACAAGGATCCTACTATTTAGGGTACTATTTTAGGGTCCCCTGCTCGCGGAAACCCCCATGTCGCAACAGATCGCAACCCCCTGAACAGCAGAAAGTGCAATCGGCGATCGCCCACGACCACGAACGCGATGCGAAGCCCGCTTGGCTGAGGAATCAGAGGCTCCTCAGCCTTTCCCCACTCCCAGATCAGAACTGGGTTCTTGTTAAGGGACTTAAGTTAAGTTACCATAATACGGCAACCATACTGTTTACCATAGATCTCTACTTTGGTAACTTAAATTAAGTCCTTTCACAAGAACCCAGGAAAACATGCTGAGCTTCCAGCCGGAAGCTGCTTTGAGGCTTTCTCGGTCAGATCGACCGATTTCATGCAATGCTCAAGTCTCGAACCCTGGTCCCTGAACCCGCTCAAACCGCAAACCCAAACCCTAAACACGAAGCCCTACACCCTAAAATTAGATAGACTTCACAAATAGAGTTTTCGAACTGCTGTACATCTCAAATGTAGGACAAGACTAAAAGATCTAAAAATACGAAGAGTAAAAAGTTTGCAGAATGAAACCTGTGAAGGTTGAAAGAGTGAAAGTTTCGAGTGGAATCTGAGCGCGAGTTTGAAATTTCACGGTTTGATCGGGTTTTGGGGTTTAAGGTTTAGGGGTTTAGGGTTTAGGGTTTTTGAAGCCGCGGCGACGTGCGCCGTGCGAGGGACCGGAAGCGGAGGACAGGTGGAGGACCAGGTGGCTGCACCAAGCATCTCTCAGGCTCGAGTTTGAAAGTTTGAAAGGTTGGAGTTTCAAAGTGTCAAACCCAGAAGGCTTGAAAGATAGAGGGTTTTTAGATTTGAAAGTTCGAAGGCTTCCAAAAATGAATCATTGAAGATTTGAAACTCTTACCCTTCGAAAGCTTTTAAGTTTGACAGACGCCGAGTTCTAAAGCCTCAAAGTTCGAAAGCTTGAGCGTTCGAGGGATTGAAAGCTTGAAGGTTGAACATGAAAGCCTGAGTTCGTAAAAGTACTAATTTCCTCAGCGTATGCCTCGAATCTTGGGCCTAGTGTTTGAAGCTTCGAGTTGCCAACTTCGCTAGAAATGACAGATACTTTCCGTAGCGTCCTACGGCTGATGATGTAAGTTTACAAATCCTGCATTACCATAGTGACCCTAGACTATGGAAAGTATGCTATATTCCTTATTGTGTCTAATGCATGATTTATATCATCAACCGTAGCAGTGTTGCTCGTCAAGTATCGGCATGTCCTAAAATGTTCATTTGAGCTTTGGATTTTGGCTCAGGCTTTAGGATTCGGGAGAGAACTCCGAAGTCTGCGGACACTGTTCCTAAATTCGTCCGACTGAGACTCCCAAAACCCTAAAGCCACCTAGATCCTTGACACCCTGAGCCCATCCCATAACTTTCAACCAAAAAGGCCCCACCCAAATGCAAAAACCCCAAACGCTAAAATCCCAGAACACCCCGAACCCTACCAGACAAGTGGCACTTCACCGAGACTAGCAACTCGGTCTCGCCGGCCCGCAGACGTGCAGAGCTCGTGGCAGTCGGCACGACCCCGAGCTCAAAGGTCACCTTTCAGGGCTCACTATAACGTTCCTATGCGCGTTGCTCTAAGGGCACCATACGGGCTTTCAGGGTGTGGGGCCTATAAGGTTTGGGATGTAGGGTTTTGCGTTTGGGGTTTGAGGTATGGGGCTTGATATGTAGGGTGTAAGACTCAGGGCTTAAGATTCAGGTCTTGTAGGTTTTGAATAGAACTATTCGTTTACAGCTTGTACGATGAAGTGCAATAAGAAGTGGCAATGCGGCTCGACAATGACAGAGCAGTGTTACATGAGGTGTTAGCGTGCAGTACAACACGCAAAGTATTCCTGCTGTACAAAACAGCCAGATAGTAGCATGACATAAGGTCAATTAGCACGACAAGGTGCGAAAGGGATAAGGCATATCACTGCAGAATGACAGACTATGTTGTAAGTGCTAACTCCAGTCGAAATCAAGCCCATACTAAGCATCCTGATAACATCTGGGCTTGGTTTAAGATGCAAAGCAGGCAAAGTTAAGATACCAAGATATCAAGCTGACGGATACCAAGAGGCTCCAAAGTAGTTCCTTTTGGGGTTCATATATAGAATCCTATAAGGTAACCCCAAAAAGGAACTACTATGGAGCCTATGGGTAGATGCTGGTGCAAGGAAGAGTGGACTTCAACTTGCGCGGTCTTGGGAACTGTTCCCTGGAAAATGGTAGCGTTCGTGTGCCCCTGGGCCCATGACATGCAGATACCATGCGCGGATAACATGGGTATACGAAGTCCACGCATGGATAAAGGCTTTCCGAACAGAAATATCGAAAGGAAGCTGCAACGTAGCCTGTACAAAACGCTACACCCTGCGACACCCCTTGATCCCGCATAAGATTTGTCTGCAATCTCACTCTTACTTCAGCCGTGCCACTCGACGGTAGTCATACAAGCCACGGCCATCACAACCTGTCTTTCTGGCCATAAAGGAAAGCGTGGTGACATGGAAGCTCCGCCCACTGTGTTTACAGCTGTACTTTTTCAAGATTGTGTGATGTTGGAGGCACCATCTCAACAATAAAAATGCTTCCACTTTTTCTGTCCTCATGATCAGAATGATCAGATGGCTCCCTTGATTGTCCAGCAAGCCGTCGAGCCGATAACATTCTCCGCTACCCGTAGCTCTGGCTCGCACCCGAAGCTTTCACTTTCACATACAGTAGAAGCCAGAAAGTTGGAACATCATTATCCTCATGCCTTTGAGGTAGAGTATGGGGAATCCTAGCACTAATCATCCTAAATCCATGTTCCAACTTTCTGGGGTTCATTGTAAAGCCCAGCCACGCAAGCCCTGCTGCACTCCGTCCAGTAAGAACTGACGCTGCGATTCGGAGATGCGATGCCTGTCCATGCTTGGAGGTTCATGGTTAGTTATAAGTACCGTTGTAATTAGGATAACTATACATATAACCCATATTAGGGGACTTATAACCCTATTTATAACTACCCCTGAACCTCCAAGTGGGTCCGACGGTCCATCATGCGCAGAATAAAGTCAAACCCTCTCAGTTCGTAAGCATGTGACAGAATGAGTACTGAATACAAAGCTTCCAAGAATGGACGATGTTGGCTTCTACCACGTCGTTCCATGAGGAGATTGCGGGGGGGTGCAGAAGTTTGGCCACGGGGCAAGGGCTGCATCGGATCGGCTTGGTGAAATGTCAAGACCACCTGCAGCGATATGCATCACAAACCAGCATTGCAAGGCGAACAACATCTGCCGTGTAGTTGACTTAGTCTCACGCACTGATGTCTCCGACGAATGCTAACCGCGCAATTTAACAAGCAGGCCACAACGAGGCTATGAATGCCAACCAAAGCGCTCAGTTGTCACTGTCATCCATCGTTTCCACGGCGAATGACGTACAACACCAAGCTAGCAAGCATTGGCTTCGGTTCTATGTAGAATGCTTGCACGTTTCCACTGCTGCCAAAAAGCACGTGTTAAACCTTTGCTGCGACACCGTCTTGCATGAGAAGGCAACTACGGAACTCAAGACAACTCGGTCTACAGCACATGATTTCGATCCAGCCAAACATCTGCCGGCAACCTGGGGTCGTTGTGTGCGAGTGCCTCAGCCCTGGCCTGAAAAACAAGCGCACACATAACAAGCAAGACCGAAATTCAAACGGCACAGTTTGTTGCTTATTTGATCGCGAACATATGCACGGACTGCAACAAAAACTGTAGCACGACCTGTAAGGTACGCGCTTGCACGTGCAATCGGGGCAGTCCTAAAAATTATGATTTTCACTCGGTGTTGATGCTGCACCCTGCCCTTTAACATCCTTTGAGCCCGCCCACAATCACTTCGGCGATGCTCATGTCGTGCTGTCAGCAGTTACAGCCACGATCCAATTTTTTGCAGCAGCCTCCTGGAATCGGTATCGTTCGGACCGAAATTGGCTAGCTCTGGTGGCAGAGCCTACCTTGCGCTGTGGAAGTTAGCGCCGCTCTGTACTTCCACCTCCCAGCGCTCAAATGTCGACCACTCCGGCAATGAATGGATCTCCCAGCCAGAGCCGTCCATGTTCCCGTCGTTCAGCATCACGAGGAAGTGACGTGTGGCTGCATTGTACAACCCGATCGTGCTGTCTGCAAGATCCACGACTTGAAACCTTTGCGGTGACGTTAGGCTTGACGTAGGAGCAAGGATAACGCTGCCCCTAACGTGATGATGGCCTTCAGCCCACCCACGTTCCTGCATCTCCACAAAGCGCTGGAAATGCTCGTTGTATAAAGCGACCTCGCCCTGCCCGGCATCTACCACCAAGAAGGACTCCCAAGTGGAAGCAACGTCCGCCCCCACAAGACCAGTGTTGTGCATCTGAAGGTAGCGCTGATGAGCTTTGCTTTTGAGTGCCACCACCATGCCCGGTGCCAGCAGTGGCTGCAGGACCTGGACGCGGAACTGCTGGTGACCTCCAAAGACATTCGGGGCGCTCACGTAGGTGTCGTGAGCATGACCATCAATCGAAACGAAGCGGTCAGTCATCGTGTTCTGCAAGCCGATGTTGCCACTGCCATACTCACGGAAGGTCTGATGCGCCCAACCTGGACGGAAGGCCCCGGGCGGTTGGTGCGAGAGGAAAACGTGGTCGGCGACGAGACTCAGAAAGGCATTGAACCTCGAATTGTGAAGTGCGATTAATCCATGAGTCGCATCCACCACGGTCCAGCGCCCCAAATGCGCTTCATCTGAAGGCATGCCCTGATCGAAAGAGCTGGCAGCACTTGAGCCCACCAGAGCATTGCTTCTGACGATAAGGTATTGATTGAAGTATGCGTTGTGAAGAGCGACTATCATTCCAGGCAAGAGAGTCGGCCGGTTGCTGGCTTCGGTAGCAAAGTTCCAAATCTCATTGCGTGCACGCAATCTGCTCAAGCTGGAGATGAAAGGCAGGGAATTGAGCACAACTTCGAACTGCTGCACAATGTCCGCCACCTTAACCGTCCTTACATCCGAAGAAAAGGGGCCGAAGCCAAATTTGGTGCGCATCTCCAAAGCATGCCCGTTCAAGGCGGCTCCGATCTCGAAGTTGACCTTCCCGCCCTGGTTGAAGTTGAAGAGCTGGAAGACCTGAACAGAACAGCTGACACCTAAACCCTAAACCCTAAACCCTGAACTGCCTAAAAGCTACTACTACTACTACTACTACTACTACTCCTCCTCCTCCTCCTCCTCCTCATCCTTGTTAGAAAACGGAGCTTTCCTGGGACTGTGCCTATGGGCTACACTCGGACACTTTTCCTTCCCGTGGCCTCGTAGACGCCGGGTGTTCGAGCCTTAGTGTTGCGGCCCGCGTTCCTGCATCATGACCTGTTGTCACTGCAGGGCTATACCTGAGTCAGAATGCTTAACACCCCGCCTCAGAAAGCTGTGAAAGAGTTTCCTGAAACACTGTAGCAGGTTTCTGCACTTCCTGCTGTTCCTAGAGTACACGCTTCCTAGTTGAAGCAAAACGGCTTGTGTCCTGTGCTACGGGCAGCGTACTGCCGCCACTAAGCTGTCCAACACACGCAAAAGTTCCTGTACACACAAACTATCACAAACTCACTTCCTCAGTCCTGGTACTTCCAGGTGAACGTGCCACGGTGCACGTCAAGGGCGTTCCTGTAGCCGTCGAAGTAGCCGCAAGAACCTTCCCTTTCCATCTCTTCATCTTTCCTGCACATTAGTTTCCTGTGCAGATACATCCACGTGCGAGTGTGGGTCACCCACACATCGCGCTCTGCCTCGTACCAGAAGAAGATTCCTTCTGGTGACGTGTAGGTGTCGTACTCCTGGCCGTCGAAGGTGTGCTTGCCGTAGGTGCCGACGGTCTTTCCTTTCTTTCCTGCTTTTCCTTCCTTTGCTTTTCCTCCTTTCTCCTGGCCTGCCTCTTTTCCCTTTCCTATTTGTTCTCTGTGGCTTCTTCCTGCGGTGGCTGCGGTGGCTTTGGAACTTCTTTTCCTTTCCCTGCTGCTGCGGCTGCTGCGTCTCCCTTTTGGTGCTTGTAAGCCACGTCTGTGCCTTTCCACTCTTTTGTTCCTGTACTCACGTCGTGCTGGTAGATCTCGCCGTGCTCCACGTAGTCTTTCACCGGACCACTCGCGAAGGGGTAGGAGAACTGCGCTTCCTTACTCTTGTTGCGTTCTTCACGTTGGCGTTGTTCCTCCACCTTTTCTGAGTGAAGGCGTCTTCCTTCACTTCGCCTTCTTTCCTGGTCCTCTGCGTAGTGCTCGTCCGTGGTGTAGTCTTCTCCTGCGGTACTTCCTGCTGCGCTTCCTGCCTTCTTCTTGTAAAACTCCTCGAGGTTCTTTTCCTGGGTGTAGTACTGCTCGACGAGGTTCTTCCTCCTTGCCTTTGCTCTCTCTCTCTCAGTCGCGCAGAGCAAGTCCACAAGTGAGACTACTCGTCAGCAGCCCTTTCAGCTGGTTAACGTAAAACTTCTAACTGAGCCCAGGATCTACGGTTTTGAGCTAACGGCTGTAGGGTCCTCCATAGGTCAGTATTACCAAAAAATCTGGAATGGGCAGCAGCCACCTCTCTCTCAGTAGGATGGTGATAGATATCGTGGTGTATTTGGTGGGGGCGGGGAATAGGGGAATTCGTGGAAAGTATTTGGTAGCGTTGGTACGCTTGTGTCATAGTGAGTTCGGCCCAATGTATACGAGGGTGGCCCGGGCGTTTCTTATGGAGGCGTCTGTAGGCATGTGCAGTTTGATATGTGGAGATATGTTCGAGTGAGTCTTCATGTCGGAGGATGTGTCCAAGATAAGAAATCCGGGAAGAAATAATACTCTGCGATGGCGATAGGAGTTTAGGGGCATACTCATAGGCCAGCTGGGATAAGTATTCGTTGGAGCATTCTGCCTCCGAGGGTTCCAACACTTTATGATAGAAGGAGCTTTTGATGTTGAAAATCTGTCTAAGGACCTTGTAGTGTAGCTTGTTCAATTTGGTGAGGTCAGACTGTAGATACATTTGCGATTCCGAGCCATACAGAAGGATGGCCAACACAATCTGGGAATGAACTAGCAGCTTTCGCTTGATGGTAATGGACGGGTGTCTAAAGAAGTCATGTAGACATTTGGCCGCGTGTGAGGCCTGCGCAAAGCGCTTTTTAGCGTCCGCCTTGGCGGCGGAATTATGAGTGAGGACAACTCCTAAGTAATCGGCGTGGGGTTTGGGGTCTATCCGAAGTTCTTGGGGGAGCTGTGGGTTGCTGCGCATGCAGCAGAAGTCGCATTGGCAAGGGTGGGTTGTGGTATCCGTTAGATATATAGGTAGATCGGTGTTGATACAGAGAAGCTGGCATTTTTCGTGGTTCAAGGACATGCCTCTCTTATGCGATTGGGCTTGTAATGTATGTAAAAAGCGGTGTAGTGATAATCTCGTACGAGATAACAATACTGTGTCATCGGCATACTCAATGTCTGTGAGACGAAAATCAGTAGTGAGTACTGAAGGTCGTGGACCATATTCGGCCACGTATGATGTGTAAGTATCGTGGAAAAGTACTGAAAGTGTGATGATGAACAGATACGGTGATAGGGGGCATCCCTGCCGGATGCCCTGGGCAAAGGCTTGCGAGCGGGAGGTATATCCCGCTTCTTTCACACAAAACTGGCAGTCTTCGTAAATGGATAATACCGGATTGATAAAGGTATCGGGGATACCTGTGCGTTGCAGCGCGTTGCGCAATGCTGAGTGGGAGACCGAATCAAAAGCTTGTGACCAATCAAGGAACAGAGCGTAAAAAGATTCCTGGTGCCGTTCGTGCAATTCAAGCAATCTGCGTAGGACGAATAGAGGTGTGGAGGTAGACTTGCCGGCTCTAAAACCGAACTGAACTGGTGAGATACGGTCGTCAATAGCCGTTTTGAGTCTGTCATGGAGGAGACAAGCATACAGCTTGTATACCGTATTAATCAAAGAGATGGGGCGGTAGCTAGTAGGAAGGGTGGGGTCTTTCTTTTTACCCTTAAAGATCATAACAATGTCCGCCACTTTCCAGGATTTAGGCGAAATTGCCTGTGTGAAAGTTTTGTTAAAGTGCGCGAGTAGCGCAATATGCACCGATCTAGGAGCGAATTTCCAGATTTCTGCCGGTAGTTGATCTGGGCAAGGGGCTTTTCGATTCTTAAGGCGTGCAAGCGCTCTTAGTAGTTCCGATTCCGTGAAAGGACTGGTATCAATGGGAGCCGGGGGAAAAATAAAGTCGGTAGGAAGTTCAGGAAGTTGTCTATGGTTCCAGACTTTGGTGGCCAGGTGGCTGGCCAAAACGTCAGGTTTAGCGGCTTTGGTGGACATCTGGCCATTGGGTTTTCGAATCCCTTGTGTTCGAGGTGTGTAGTCCTTACGAAGAAATTTCA
The DNA here is from genome assembly GCA_905221615.1 of Symbiodinium sp. CCMP2592. Classification (NCBI taxonomy): domain Eukaryota; class Dinophyceae; order Suessiales; family Symbiodiniaceae; genus Symbiodinium; species Symbiodinium sp. CCMP2592. Next base: position 151,540 of record CAJNDT010006139.1, read on the forward strand.
GCGTGGACCACTGCTTAGAAGGGGGGCCTTTAGAGTCTTGGAGCAAGTTATCACACAGGTGCTGTTTTTTGTCTTTACGCGCACGTCGCTTGACGGCCTTTCTGAGGTTTTGCAATGATGCATGGTCTTCCGGAGGAGTCGAGGAAATGCGATCTATGAGTCGTTTTGTTGGTTCCGATAGATACTCCTTACGGTATTGGCATTCCTGTTTAGTGCGGGGCGCTACCATAAGCGCTGCTTCCTGGAGCGCCATGGCTTGTTCTTCTACCGAGAGTTTCTCAAACAGCGGTGGGGTAGAGATTCGAAGAGTATCGCTCAAGGGTTGTCGTGGGGGGTAAGAATGTCTCCCAATGGATGAGAAGGTAGTAACTCCTTTCTTAGCTAGGACATCTGCGCGTTCGTTTCCGGCGTGGCCCGAATGGCCTTTGATTTTCATGAGCGAGATGGGGATACTAGAGAGAAGGTGATCCAGGAGAATACGTATTTTGGTTAAGAGCTGAAGGTGCGTCGTGGGTATAGAGAGACCATGGAGAAAATCGTGAGCGAGCTGGGAATCAGTATAAATGTTAAGGGCGGTAATCGAAAGGTGGGTTTTGTGTCGGGCAACATAATCTAGTGCTTCTAATAAGGCCTGGAGTTCGGCGGTGTTATTGGAGCCCATGATTTGGAGTGCTAGGTTGTGGCCCACTGGGCCCCATGAGTCCAACCAGCTATTGTTCTGATGGATTGTAAAGCCCCAGCCGGCTGGGTTGCCGACACGAATATTATATTGGTCGGGGCAAGCGCCGTCTGTGTAAACGCAGGGCGCGTCCAATATAGGAGCAGTACCTAAAATTGTGACCGGTTGGTGCGTTACATGCGCAAATGCTTCCGCAAAGTCTCGCTTAAATTGTAGTTGGTCTTCTTTAGTTCGTGGCGGAGTGATTTTAGGCGGCGGTGGTTTAGGGGGTTTTTGGAACTTGTCGAAGCTGATCGTAAATGAGAGGGGAAAGTGGCGATGAAACCAGGGTAACTTCCAATTGTTTTTGGTGGCCGCGGCTTGAATGTTGTGCAGGGACGTCATGGGCGCCAGCACATGATCAAGGCAAGAAAAATCTGTGTTTTCCGGTTGCGTAGGAGAGGCTTCAGGAGATGACGCTATCTCCCTATAGGAGACAATCTGGGAGGCAGGGCGCGTATGAAAGGATGATGCGATCAAGTAATCATTGTGTACCAAGAAATCTAACAGCTTAAAGTAATTGGTTGTATACGTATCGTCCACTGGGGCGTCGCTTAAAAAGACTGCCTTTCCGATATGGGCGGAAAATTCCTCCAGTTCCGTCGGAATGATTCTAGCATTTAGGTCCCCCATATAGAGGATTAAGGAAGGGCGTGGGAGGTTGCGATGGAGTTCCTGGAGATCGTCCCAAAATTTATCCTTTCGGATTTCATCAGCTTGGGGGTCCGATAGCTGACTAGGCGCATATAGCGTTACTAAATGAGTCGGGACCGGTTGTGTGCGTAGGGTCAATACCGCTATGCGGCCCGAATAGGGGAGAAAGTCTGATACCAGGGGTAAGCGGTGGGCGGGAATGTAAAAGCCCACCCCTGCCTTGCCTTTGCTGTAGTTTCCATCTCTGCAAGCTCTGCCTGCAGCGCTTCCATCTTTTCCTTCTGCTTCTCTTCCTTTGACTTCTCCTCTTCTTCGTAGTTGCCGAAGTACTCCTCGAAGCTGTGCCTTAGCTCTGCCTTCTTCTTCTCCTTCTCTTCTTCCAACTCTTCTTCCTTTCTCTTCTCCTCTGCTTTGTTCTCCTCCAGAAGCTTGCTCAAAGCTTCCTGCTCCACTGGGCTTGGCTGTTGGCTGCTTCCGCTTTGTCCTCCTTCTTTTCCTTTTCCTTGGCTTCCTTTCTTCTTTTCTCCTTTCTGTCCTGTGGCCTTTCCTTTGCCTAGCTGGCTCTCCAGAGTCTGAACTCTGGTTTCCAGCTCGTACAACTTGTAGGCCTGGTTCTCCACGCGGTCCAGGAGGTGGTTCAGCGTCTCCAACATTTCCTGCTGGCTCATTTCTTCTTTTCCTACCTTCTTTTCCTTTCTGTGCTTGGTCACACGGCTGCGGCAAGGGTGTTCCTTTTGTGCTGGCTCGCACACTGCACTTCCTACCGCAAAACACTCAACGTTCCTGAAACTGCACTGTTCGCTGACACAAAACTGACTGCACGCACTGCTGGGCAAGACTGTTTCCTGCCACGGCAAAAACTCATTCCAGGATGCTTCCTGGAGGTGCGGTCCGAAGCTCGCTGTTGGCGGTGCCTGCACGAGGGCTGCTTCAGACGGATCTGCACTCAAAAGTAAAGCTGCTAGCGTAAACTTTCCTACTGCTTGGATTCTGCTGACTGTGCGCTGGAGCTGTGTCTGCTGTTTGTGCTCTTGTAGCTCTTGCCTGCCGACTGCTTGTCCTGACGAAAAAGACTGAAAACCTAACCAGTGTAAAAGCAAGTTGACTCTTCCTTGTGAAAGTGGCTTTGTTCCTATGTCTGCTGTGTTGTCCTTTGTGCCAACTTTGGAGATCTCAATCTCCCCTGTCTTGTGTAGCTCTTGGAGAAAGAGTGTTCGTATCTGCAAATGCTTCACACGTCCTTGCCTTGTCTTGAAATAATTCCTTGTGCTGCTGTGCTGTCCATGTGGAGTGTAAGTGTTGCTTTCCTGCGGGTAAGGAAGGTGATCACTTCCTTGATATGAATGCCTTCTGAAACTGCTGATGCGGCTGCATAGTATTCAGCCTCGGCTGAAGAAAGGCTGATTGTTTTCTGGCAACGGCTCATGCTGAAAATGAGCTGTCCATCGAGAAAGTAAGTGGCTGCTGTGGTGCTCTTCCTGGTTCTGCGATCTCCAGCCCAGTCTGAGTCGGAGAAAATCTCGATGCTGTGCTCTGCTTGTTCCTGCTCTGGTGGGAAGTCGAAACTTCCTTTGCGTACTTGCTCGTGTAGGTTGCTGCACCCACGGAAGGTTTTCCTGTACGCAAGACAGTAGTCTTGTGTGCGCTTGTAGTAAGATGCTGTATGCTTGAGATGCTTTTCCTGCTTCTCAGTGGGGTTGCTCATCCCACTGGCCAACTTCTGAACTGCGAATTGCAGATCTGGCCTGTCCTGTGCAATGTAGAGAAGAATCCCTACACACTTTCTGTACCTCGCTGCGCGGTCTGCGTTCAAAGGCTTGCTTTTGTCTTCTTCCTGAAATGCTGCGTTGCACGGACTGTTCTTTGGAGCTTTTCCTGAAAGGTGTAGTACCTCTTCCAAAATCTGCCCGTACTTGGGATCTGGCAAGATCTTCAAGAGGTAGTTCTCGTAAACAAGCTTCCTTTTCAAGAAACGGATGGTGCTCGTGGAGGATCCTTGCTCATATTCCTCTTCAGTGAGAAATGGTCCTGTGACTGAAAGAGTGTACTTAGTGTACTTCTTCTCTAGCTTCTCTATGACTGCCTCGAGCTCTCTTCCTTTCTCGCCTGCCTGAATGTCATCAACATGTACAACAATCATGCTTCCTGCGTCTGTTCTGAACAAAGTGGGAGATGCAATGCATCTCTCCATTCCTTGGTCTTTGAGGTCGTCTGAGAAAAAATCTGACCAAAGGAGTGCTGCATCACGCTGTCCTGGAAGAACTCTTTCCAGGATCATGGCTTCCTCATCATCTTCACCAGATGGGAAAAGTTCCTGAAATTCAGGAGGCATTCTGCAGGCGCAAGGCACCTTCTGCGGTACCTGTAAAAATGCATCTTTCACGTCGATTGCCCACAATCGCATCTTTTCCTGAACTGCCAAAAGAGGGATGATGCGAATAATGGACGACGAGGTCGCTGGACTAAACACGTCAGTCCTGAGAGAGCCAGTTTTGAATTCCCTGGCTACTAAGCGCGCTCTGCGCTTCCAGCTTCCTTCTCTGTACCTCCAGTCGAAAACAAATTTGGTTGTCAACCACTTCATGCTGCTGGAAATTCCTTCTGCATCCATGTCTCGGATCTTTGTCCTTTTGATAGCTTGCATTCCTTCCAGGCGCTCCATCTCAACAAGGAGTGCTTCACGGTCAAGTTCCTGCAGTTCTTCAGAAGGTAGGTCTGGTGGACCTGAGTCTTCGTCACTGTAGACGAATTCCCACTCGTCTTCGTCCTTCCACTGCAGGTCCTCAAAGTCTTCCGCGTCTTCAACGTCATAGGCTTCCTCATCGTTGTGCTCAAAGACTCTTCCTGCTCGGAAAAACTTCGAAGGTGAACCTGCTTCTTCAAACTCAGGGTTACCTTCTCTTCTGACGGGGATCCTCAGATCTTCAAGTGGGGTATCATCACCCACGAGAGGAATTTCAGCTTCTTCCTGCTCCATGCCTAGAGCGCTGCTGCTGTTCTCATCCATCGCCAGTTCCGATGTGTTCGGATCTGAAGCGCAAGGGTTGTCAGTGGAATGACTTTCCACTTCCTCGTCTTCAGCTTCTTCTTCTTCCTGCTGTGGTAGTGCTTGAGGTTGGTGAGGTTCTTGCTGCACTTCCTGCTGAGGTGGCACAGGTGTAGCTGGCAAAGCTGGTGTTGCAATTCCTCCTGTAATTGCAGGGGTCATGGCATTACCCCCGCCTCCGCGAATAGGCAAAACAGTCGGAGGTGCTCGAGCGTCTGGTTGAGGTAGACTCTTCTTTGGCAAAATTCTCGTTCCTAAAGTCGTGGGCTTGATGTCCCACGGGCTGATGGTCATGCCGGCAATCAGGTCCTTGTCAAAGTGTCCTGCCATTCTTTTCGCGCTGCGACAGGCTCGGATTCCTGACTGCGTGTAGACCAAGAACAAGTTGTTCTCCGTCTTGCCGAGGAAAGTTCCTTTGCACCACTGGGCATCACCTTTCCTGCGGGTATGAATACCTGCAGAGGGCACCACGTGACAAAGTAGTGTCTCGCCAAACTCGACGACTGTGCCTTAGTAGGGCTTGCCGTTGACAAACTCGAAAGGAGTCATTCCTGTAGCTGAGTGAACATGGAAACGGTTCAGGCACCATGCTGCATGGCGAAAGGCCCATGCGAAAATTGGTTCCTGGTGGCTGATTCCTAGACCAGCGCGTTCCTGAAGCATCTGGATGTGACACAGTGCCTGACGTCGAAGGGTTTGCACCATTCTTTCTGCAACTCCATTTGTCTGGTGCTGACCAGACACACTGTCCTGCAAAGTGGTTCCAGTTCCTTGACTGGCGCGCTTCCTTTGCACTGCAGCTTTCAATGCCTGCATCGTTGGTTCGTTGTCACCCTTCAAGTTGATCGAGTCGTACTGAAGCTGAACCGTCATTCCTGTGATCATTTCGGCCATGCAGTCAATCAGGCCTCTTCCTTTCTGCGATGTAGGGATCGCCATGACGTTCCTGCTCCAATCATCGACGACAACGAGAGTGATCGCTGCCGGTTCCTTTGACAACGAAGTGGTAGTGAACGCAAAGTCCATGCAGATGGTTGGTCTGCTGCTTCCTGTATCTTCCTTGTTCTTGTTGCTGAGGAACTTGGACTTGTGAGGACTTTCTCTTCCTTTGCACGATACGCAAATTGGGCACCAACTTTTGTAAGGCAAGTGAGTGATGTTGTGCTTGTCGATCTCTTCCTGAGTAGGCTTCTCGTTCTTGGGAAGTAGCTGTGGCTCAACGTGTTCCTTGTAGGCTTTCTCCTGTGAGGCTCTGTTCTTGGCGACAAAGTCGGCGCGCGTAGCTCTGCTCAACCTCAACAAAAGTTCTTTCTTTGTACCTTTGGACGAAACACCAAGTTCCCTGCACAAGTCGCGCAGGTCCTTCAAAGTTGTTTCCAAGCTGTACTCCCAACCTTCGTGAACAAAGGCCAAGCTTCCTTCAACTTCTCTTCTGTCCTTTGGTGCTGCTGGCTCCTCTTCTTCTTCCTTGTCTGCTTCCTCTCTTTCCTGAGCTTCTTCTCCTAAGGGCTTTGCTTCTTCATCCACCTCCATGCTTTCCTGTGCTCCTGTCCTCTGCTTCTTCTTGGGTGCTTGTAGTGGTTCACGTAGACGAAAACTTGTTTCTCCAGTCCAAAGAAGACTGGGTCGCATTGGCATCTGATCTTGTAGTGCAGGTTGTTCCTTGAACGAAAGATTGTTCTCAAAGCTTCTTCCTGTATCTTCATTGATGCTGTAGGTGACCCTGCTGCCATCGAAGTTGCTGAGGTCTGTAGGACAACCAGGTATTCCTGCAGGGTTGAAAAGAAACTTCCTCTGTGCTCGGTGGTGACGAATCACCTCTTCACCTGTTTCTGAAACTTCCCAGCTGTCGTCAGTGAAGACCTCAAGTTCCACGTTGTGGTCTGTTCCTTTTGCTTTGCAATACCTGACTGGACTTTCAGGTTGCGCTGTGAAGATTGTGATGGTCTCTGTATCGCCGTAGGGAAGCTCCATGAAGGGATCTTCCATTTCCTGGTAGGGTCTGTTGATCTCCACCAGGATCCACTGTCCACTGTTGTCCTTGTTTTCCTTGGCGAAGGTGGTCCTGTAGAAGAGGCTCTCGTGAAACGACCTGGTCATCGTCGGATCCACAAAATGAGAGTTGTTCACGCCGTGGTGGATGGTTCCTTCTGTTGGAGTAGACCAACCTGGCCTTTGTTCCTTTTCCAAAACTGAAGTGCATCACTAAGGATCACTGGAACAAGTTGTCCTTCACGAACGGCGACCACTGCCTGAACAAAAGCATTGGTTGCAAGAGAGTTGCTCCTGAAGTAGATCGGGATCTCCGTGTGCCTGTCACTGTCAACAAGGGACATGCCAGACTGATCATGTGGCATCCATCCTTGCTTCATCATCTTTCCTATGGCCAACAAAGGATTGATAACGTTCCCGATCATGAACACTTCTGCAACTTGAACTTTGTTTCCTCTTTTGTCCTTGAACTCGAGGTTGATGAGGCGATGTTCCTGCACGGCAATGGCTCTTCCTTGTGCGTCGCGCAACTGAACGGACTTTACCTGAACTTTCTTTCCATACTTCCGCATCCAAGTTGGAGCAATGGAAACATCTGCTCCAGAGTCGAGGATCACCTCAATGTTCCTTGGCTTCGTGAGAGGTTCCTGAGTGACTGTCCTCACTGAGAGGACACGCTCTTCACGGTCACTGTACCATTGGTACAGTGGATCTTCCTTCCATCTTTGACTTTCTTCTTCTTCACTATCATCACATAGAGAGACTTCTACCTGCACCATCATGATGTTGTTGAAGTACGTCATCTCATACTTTGTTTCTTCCTCACTGTCGATGGGATAGATCTGCGGTCCATCGTGGGCTTGTTCTGGTTCCTCTCCAATGTGGTAGAGAGTGACCTGGCGTACCTTTGCTTGTGTCCTGGTGGTGCTTGCGGTGCTTGCTGACGAAGTGGCTGCAGTCCTGGTGCTGGTGGTAAGTGTTGCTGAGACACTCGTTGGTGCTTCACTTTGCTCGTCTTCCTGAACGTTCCTTACTCCTTGGGCCGTGTCTCTTTGTTTCTTCCTGCACTGCGCTTCGTAGTGGCCGTACTTCTGGCAGTAGTTGCACACACCTGGTGCTGAGCCTCCTTTGCTGTAGCTGTCTTTTCCTTTGCCTTTTCCTTTGTTGTTGTAGCCTTTTCCGTTGCCTTTGTATCCTCCTCTTCCAAACCTTCCTCCTCTTCCTCTTCCACCTTTCCAGTTTCCTTTCCTTCCTCCTTTGGACCAGCCTCCTTTGTCTCCTTTTCCTTTGCCTTTGTTGCCTTTCCACTGGTCTTTGCCTTTGCCTTTTCCTTTTCCTTTCCAGTTGCCTTTGACTTGGGAAACATCCATGGCTGCTTGTCCACCGTGGTCCTTGCCACTGTTGATCAAGTCAGTGGTGGTCGGCTGTGTCCATCTCTTTGCGTTCTCGTAGGTGGTGAGGAAGGTACGGAGGTCGTTGTAAGTAGTGTCTTCCTTGATGTTGAGGAGAATGTGTTGTCGTACCTGCGCTGGAACACTGTCAATGACAGTGCCCATCTTGAACGAATCTGACGTTTTCTCGCTGCTGGCTTTCTCGTAGTCATCGATCAGTTCCTCAAACTTCAAGAAGTTCTCGTTGTAGGTTTTGTCCTTGTCGAAGCGAAAACTCATGACTTCTCGATGTAGTTGTAGAGAACGTGCCTTCGTGTTGGGCTGGTTGAAGTTAACAAGCTGACGGTATGCTTCAATGCCGTTCTCTTCCTTGACTGCTGTAACAACACGTTGTGGACGGTTCTTGGTGTAGCTCGAGAGAATGCTGTAGAGCTTCTTGCTTTGTGTCTTTTCCTTTACGCTGAGCTTGTCAAACTCGAGCTCCTTGGCTGGTTCCTTTTCTGCTTTGTCCATCAAGGTCAGGATCTCATCATCGATTGCTCCCAACCATGTCCTTAAGCGGTGTTTGAACTCAGCAAAACTGCTGCGTTCTTCCTGCCACGTGCTCGGTGAAAAAGCTTCTCGTGCCTTCACCAGCTTATGAAGCTGGATCTCTCCTTTCTCGCGACTCTCAACCAAAACTTCCTTTATTCTTGAACTCACTGCTTCCTGAGAAAGTGCCATCTCCGATCTGGACTGCTGGAGCACATTTTGCAATGCTCCGACTAAGTTCTGTTCTCTCTGTTCTCCCGCTGCAGCCAAGCGTTCGAACAGATTTGCCATTCCTTGTGTTCGGTCTGTACTGCTGGCTGCTGACTGTCTGCTTGCTTCAGTCATCTGCTGAATTTGCTGTGCTGACGCTGTTGCCTGTGTTGCTAGTGCCTGTATAGCTTGCTCCATTCCTGCTGCTATCTCTAGGTTACTGTAAAGCAAGATGCACATAAAAGCGGCCTTGTGCATCTTCCTCTTCTCGCACAGCGAAGGGCGGTTCCTTCGCTTAGCTGCTCGGCTTCCTGTGAGGCGAAGGTGCTTCATTTGACACAACAACGACAACGCGACCAAAAGTGTCATTCCTGGGGCTGTTGTTGCAAACACCAACAGCTTCATGCTCTGACTCCAAATTCTTCCTTCAAACACGTACATGATAAAGCGCGCAAAATAGTGAAACTTGACTGTGATCACAGGGGCGTAGCTCGACTCAAGGCTCCTGGTGAAAAACATGTACTTCAGGGACTCAAACTCTTCCTGGGCAATCTCCACGGACTTCACTAAGTACTGCAGCTTCTCTCCTAGGTTCTCCATGATCGTGTAGTACTTCTTGTTCTGCAGTTCCTTGGGTTCCGGGTTGTAGTGCGTATTGGGCTCTTCCTGGTAGGAGGCGATAACGCGGCTAGGGACACCATGTGGTTCTTTTCCTGGACTACCAAGCTGGGGTTTGTTCTTGTACTTGTGCATCTCAAGGGCATAGGCTTGTTCTTCCTTGAGGGTTACCTGCTTTCCTGCGTAGACACCGAACTCAAAGACCATGACAACCAAAACCATCACCAGACAGAAAGTCCAGCGGCACACTCGCATGTCGCTCCGCACATCCGGGAGTTCCCGGGACGACATGTAGCTTCCTGCGCGGCAATCCTTGCATGGCGCAAAGGACACCACTTCTCTCTGTACACCTCCATGCAGGAGATGCTCACACTTCTTCCTGTGGTATTTCTTCCCAGCTTTGGAAGTGACGAAGACAGGGCCGATGGTTCCTGCCTCGCACTCGTACTTCCTGCTAGAACAGCAGTTCCTTGCAAACCAAACCATGAGGAGAATTCCCATGGCTGCAACGCACGTGGTTCCTAGCTCCAGTAGCATCATCGCACTTCCTTCGGAGTGCTCCGCTACCATGTTAGAAAACGGAGCTTTCCTGGGACTGTGCCTATGGGCTCCACTCGGACACTTTTCCTTCCCGTGGCCTCGTAGACGCCGGGTGTTCGAGCCTTAGTGTTGCGGCCCGCGTTCCTGCATCATGACCTGTTGTCACTGCAGGGCTGTACCTGAGTCAGAATGCTTAACACTCCTCCTCCTCCTCCTCCTCCTCCTCCTCCTCCTCCTGCTGCTGCTGCTGCTGCTGCCACTACTACCACTACTACCACTACTACTACTACTACTGCTACTACTACTACTACTCCAAAAGGCTCTGCCGAGATGCTCCTTGGGCTTCCATCGAAGCCAGGCTCAGGCGCTTCTTTGCCTCCCTTCCGCGCAGCTCCTGCATCTTAGGGTTTAGGGTTTAGGGTGTAGGTTTTTTTTAGGGTTTAGGGTTTAGGTTATTTTTTGGGGGGGCTTAGGGTTTAGGTTTTGTTTTAGGGTTTAGGCTTTAGGGTTTAGGGTTCAGGGTTCAGGGTTTAGGGTTTAGGGTTGAGGGTTTAGGGTTACGGGTTAAGGACAGGAAAAGCCAACAACAGTTCACGGGGTCTGAACCTGTCTTCTAGAAAGCGTCAATCTTCTGCTCTCAGTACGAGTTGCGGAGGTCAAATTGACCCCGAACTCGGCCGAAATGTTGCCGGATGCCAGGTACATGTCCGCGTCCTCTGCCCACTCAAACTCATATGCGCTCCGGTTCATCTGGGCCTTGTCGTCGTGAGACCGCTGCGACTCGTTGTGCGTCTGATAAACTTGTGCCTTCTGCCCGGTTTGCACGAGGTTCGTCCTGGGATTGGCCTGTCGAGGGTTTTCTGCATTCTGCCAGTCTGCCTTGCTGTAGTGCAAGTGGCCTGCGTGGTTGACGAAGTCGGTGGGATCCCTGTAGCGCTTGGAGAGGCGCACGGTCCTGGAGAAAAGGAGCACGCCGCTGGACTTGATCTGCGTGCGCAGCATGCTCAGGTCCTTCAAGGGCACAGCGCTTCTCACGTTCCCGATGAATGGCACGGCTACTTGGGCCCTTCACAACAGAGAGACCCTTCAAATGCGTGCCCGCAACACGAAACAAGCGCACGGTCCTGACCGTCCGGACGATGCTTCGGCCAGCAGACCATGGTCTCCACAGAAACCAGCGGCGCAGGCATTACACTCAATTGCACGCCGCCCACAAAGGCGAAGACGGGCTGCACCGTGAGACCGTATGTCACTGTCAAGCATTGCTCGATAGCGAGCTCCCCGGTGTAGAAGGAATAACCTCCCGAGACCATGCTCTTCGATCACACGACTGCAATCTGTGCGGCGTCACAACTCTGAGATGAAAGCAGACTTCTCGAACTCTGTGCTAAAGGCTCCATGTCCCTACACGGCACTGTGGAAGCTACGAGTCTGCCCATGGTGGCTGTTACAACAGAGGCAGCTTCCTTGGATACTCGCCGGATTCACTAGATGCGTAACCCACGGGTTTGGGCGGCTTGGGTCTCACTCGCGTGACTCGCGTGGCAAGGCTTCCAAAGCTTCAGAGCCTTGCCTTCCCATGCCTGCTGGTTCTGCTTCATCCAATTCGTGCCACAGGGAACCGCCCAAGGCACAAGTTCCTGGGGTCTTCTTATATAGACTGCGACGGGAACCGTAATAAGGATCTATAGGGTTAGGGTTACTAATAGGGTTTGGAGTTTTAGTGGACTCAGGTTATCACGACAGGGATCTATAGAACAAAGTATGGTTTTTCATATCTTGGTAACTCAACCTATAAGCTCCGCAAGCAGAGCCCAGGTTCCTTGAAGTCGTTCGCATTGGACACCTGCCGTCGCAGACACGATTAGAGCATCAGAGCCTAAAACTTCCCAGTCCCCCTGCCCACCTTCCAGTCTGCTTCGGTCGGGTTGCCAGGGTGCAACCTCTTCGGGGCAAAAGCCAAACAGGAGCTGGTGTCCCTTTCGTAGCCGTGGAACCTTGCAGGTGCCGGATCGTCACGGGGAGTTTGGCAGGGCTTCCGGTTGAGGTCTTAGGGGCATTTTCGGGTGCCGTGGAGTCGCTGGGTGATCAGCTTGGGCTGATAGTTGCTCCCCTCGTCGTGCAGATTGAAGGACATGCCATGCTCTGGGCCATCATCCCCGTCCACTTGCAGAGTTGCCACATTGCGCTTGGGCTTCTGAGTGTGTTTCGAAATGACGAGGCTTTGGCCGGAGTGGTGCACGGTGGCGGGGGAGCCCACTGCCGGGAACTTCGACAAGGCTGCCTCCTGGATGAGCGAGCTGCCGCTCGTCAGCACCTGCTTGGCCGCCGCACCCGCGGCTTGCACGAACCCCTGGCGAAAGGTCTACACAGACACGATGGCTTAAGAAACCCTAGTTGCAGATCGGACGGCAGGTGCGCACGGCATTTCTACAATCGCCGAGTGCAAAGCAAAGCCAGCCTTCAGCAACTCGTCGATGATGTCGTTCATCTGGTTCAAGTAGCTGAAGGGTGGTGTCTTCTCCATAATCTTTTCGCCGAGGCACTTGGTAAGGGCATCCCCACTCTTCCCGGAACAGCCCGTGACCACCCGTTCGAAGACCTCGTCGGTGAGGCACTTGAGAATGGAAAGATCCCCACAAGACTCGAGAGCCTGCCCCAGCCTCATGGCATCCTTGAATCCGTTCGGCAATGCAACCGATGGAAGGCCGAGAGCTGGTGGACTGTAGGGTCCAATCTTTGGCAACCCAGCGCTGCCGAGGCGGAGAAATCCACTCGACACGTCGAAGGACGGTCCAAGATCTTCCTGGGAGCCGGAGATGTCCCGCAGGTCTTGCTTTAGGGTCGCTACGGCTTGCTCCACGGTGCTCAGCGGGAAGCGGGAAGTGAGAAGCCCTTGCACCTGCCAGCCAAAGCAACGCAATGCCTAGCTTTCCGTTGGCTCTGCCCCCTGATGGTGAGAAAACTGAAACTTGAAACCCCAGGGTTCTCCTCAGCTAGCCACCCTCAACCGAGGCTCCCAAGATGCCATCGCTATGCAGATGGGACCATCGCGGCTCCCAGTGCCGACACCCCCTCGGACCAGTCTAACAAGAGTTGGAGTTGGAGCTGCACCGTCTGAAGCTTTAAGACCCCTTCTCAAATCTCAGGAGACGCCGACATTACACGCAGGACAACTCTCGCACCCGGCCTTGCGAACATCTGTCGAGGCATCACGCCCCTCAATTGCGAGTGATGTCGTCGCATTCAGGATCCCTCTGCGCTCCAAGCTGTCATCGCCGGGCCCGGTGTGAAACTCTCCTGAGCTGCGGGGCTGTAGCGGGGTGGAATGTGTCAACTTGCAATCGAAAAACGCACATGCTATCATCGCCACTCACGTTGACGGGGTTCCGGTTCGGCGCTGGTGCTCGTGCTTGTGCCAGACTTTCTTAATGATGCTCGTGGCCTCTTCCACCCGTGCCTGGGCTTCCTTGGACTCTGCCTGAAGCTTCGAGGCCTCTTTGCCCTTCCTTTTCAGGGACTCGACCTCCATCCCCTGAACCCTGTCCGTCAAGGAGGCAATGGCAGCTTGTTGCACTTCAGCCAGGGTCTCAAGCTGTGCAACCTTCAAAAGCAGGAACTTCAAGGGTTCTTCCTTATCCACGACACGTCCGGTATCCACGACGTTCTCTGCGGTCAACTTGAAACTTATGCAACCTGAAAGCACCGCCATCAGGATGCGAGTGGTGGCGAGCATGGCCGATCAGAGAACTTGTGCCCAATCCGAGCGACAAGATCTCTTCTGAAGCCGTGCTGGGGCTTCGTTGCTGGTGCGGAAAATGGCTGCCGGTTTCGTGAAGGGTTCATGCTTGCGAACATCTTGCGCGGGACATCCCTGCTCTCACGGATGCCCAAAACAAAAACTGTAGCCCGACCTGTAACGTATGCGCTTGCACGTGAAACTTCCAGACTTCAGATGTGCATGGAAAATCCGAATCAGAAACTGCACAAGGTTCCATAAACCATCATGATGAATAGTCAAGACCCATCATGGCGGTTGACTCTTAATCATTTTTGCTTTCCGGATCTTCGTTTTGTTTCATTGCTGCCACAATAACCAAACAGCCGAACTCATGTGCGGAACTCCCTCTCAAATGCAAAGATGCTTCGTGGATACTAACATCTTGAAGCAAAACACTACCAGATCCAGCCAGCAGCAAGAAGCAAGTCAAAGCACGTGAAAGCCCGACATGCGACGTCAATTGTAGTGTAGAGGTCCTCATTGGTTTTCAATTCAAGGATCATAAAACCTATAAGAGGTTCTTGCACCCAAACACACAACCAGCCATAGACGCGTTGCACGAAAAGCAAGAAGACGAACTCATTGACGTTCACTCTCCTTCTTGTTCCATCAGACTCAGTCAGAATGCATAAACCAACATGAAACGTTAATGCTTTCCACAGCGAAACCACGTGACAGTTGCCATTTCGGGATTGCAAACTTACGCGAACTGCAACAGTCACAAGCATTCTGGCTTTTGATGCACATGCTGCGAAAAACGTTTTCGCTTTACAAGCAAAAATTTCACAGAAACCTTGCGAAGCCCTTGAACGTGGATTTGATGTCCGAGCTGGTGAAAACACCATGGAACCTGCGAACCCTGATTTTCGCGATCCTGCCCAAACTTTCGGAATGCGATTCGGCAACGGTTCTCCCGCCACAAACAAAGACCCTCCAGAACAACATTTCTTCCCACCAGAAACGAATCTCTACTCCGGCAGCTTGCAGTTGGCCTTAAGTCAAAGCCGAGGAAGCTGCAAAGCAGCCGCTTTCATTCAGAACGGTCACTGCCAGATGCGTTCAAAGCTTCTCTGAAGCAACTCGGATGCAGCTGTGAAACTGAGTTGCCGCGCTGCCTCAGCTACAGCAACGCTAAAGTTTGCTGCTTTCGGCCGTTGCAGGTCCGCCTGCATCAATCGACTTCCCCGCTTCGCCTTCTCCGGGTTTGCTAGCTCGCAGTTTTCTGCATGCTTCACAGCACGGCGCAACTCATGCGCACACATGCAGGCCACACTCACAGTGACTGACAGACATAGCTTTCTATATTTCGCGCACTGGCACAAGTTCAGTAGCACTGAGGCCGGGAGTAAGTCCAGATAAGAGGGAAAACATGCAGACCAGCGTGGGGTGTGGCAGGCGTGGGCGCTGGTCCTCTTGTGCAGAAGCTTGGAGTCAGTTTAGACAAGATAACATGCAGACCAGTGCGCGGTGTGGGCAGGCGTGGGCCTGGTCCTGTTGTGCCTATTGCTGTTCCCGGCCTATGCTGCTGTGCTGTAAACTTGTCGGAAGGCGATCGTGGCGAAGCCATTGCCGTTGATGATGCAGGTTTGGAGTTGGACGGCAGTGGTCTGAGACATGCAGATTCGCGATTGGCTGTTGGTATTTAGCGTTCGAAGTGTTATCTCCGTTTCTTTGCACCACGCATTTTTTGGCGTGCGGGGGCCTCATAAACAGCTGTCGATCCCCACAAGAAATTAAGCAAGCGAAGTAAACTGGCCAAAAGCAGTGAAACAAGCTGCGACGTGCAGGCATTGCCGGCAGGTCGTGAGCTACGGTCCCGCACTGATCTTGCAAAATGCATTAGACCTCATAGAATGGCTCCTCTCAGATGGTTCTGCCCTTCGTAAACCATGGAGAGCGCAATGGCCGCATCCAGCAAATCCAAATGGTCGACTTGCTCTCCGCATTGCATGGAGAGCGTAATGGCTGCATAAAAGCCTCCATCAAGTGCCGTCCCCATGGATAGCGCCAGAACCCACCATATCGGCGACCGTGAACCAGGTCCGCTCGAACGAGGACGCTCCAGCCTCCTGGCAGTGCAAGATTGTGCCACCAAGGTCAGCTAAAGGGAGTCCGCAGGCCGATCCATGCATTCCCCAAGTAAAAACCCACTCTAATAGGGGATGCCGCACCAGGCATGTTCCGGAGCAAAACAAAGCACGGCAGCAATCACCGAGTACCACAGAATAGCATCAGCTCCAGCTGGGATCTTAGGTAGACTGCTACTTCTATCTTCCCTTTGCAGGTTTTGGGATCCCTCCCTTTGGCTTTGCCACGGACAACCGCAAAGCTTAAGGTAAAACTTAACTGCCCCGCACAGCAGCCTAAGTTCCCGAAGGCATGGGTTCTTCCGTGCCCAAGACTTTCGAAACTTGCCAGCCCGTCGACGTCACCCGACAGTTCAGCTGGCTGAAGGCCCGAGGTGCAACTGTTCAAAACAAGCTCACAATCACTCCAGCTGCATCTGATGTCCGAGAACGGCCGAAAAGCCTTCGAGAACTTCCGAAAACTTAAGGCAACCTCAAGACGCAGCTCAATGCATCCAAATTCCAGGCATCGCAGAAAACTTCTCCAGCACCACAAGCTGCAACTGCACTCGACAGGATGATTTACATGTCGCTCCCACTGACAATGCCAGCTCAGACTTGCATCCTTTTTTTCACCCCCCTTTCGATGTGAATATCATCTTGTCATCACAGCTGACGCTCCCAAATATCAGATGTCCTTGTAAAACCAACAACCATTGCAGCAATGCTGTTGACCACATGCGAAGAAAACTCTGCACTGCACCAAGGAGCTTCCTCTTCTCACATGCCAGGACATGTTGTGTCACCCGAAGCGAAGCTAATGAAGGCTTCTAGCAGTGATTCAAGCTGCCATTGCAGCTTTCACATGCGTTTTGGAGCAGGTTTGTTTTGGACGTGTGCTATAGCAGCACATGTGAGTCTGAGAAGCCGCGCAATATGTTTGGCTCAAGGCCGCGCAGCTTTGAAAAGGAAAGCCAAAGCTTTGAAGAAGCTAAAGCTACGTTACAGTTCTGGGCCTTCGAGAATTTGCAAACTTGAGGCAACCTCAAGACGCAGCTCACTGCATCCCACTTCTGCGAAAACTGTTTCGTAGCTGCAAACGTGGTCCCAGAGTGAAAATCGCTCTCCAAGATCAGGCTACCTCGAAGCCACGATCGCCTTTCACTGCATCCAAGAGCAATCGGCTCAGTGGAAGATCTTCTGATAGGACGAGCCTGCCTGAGTGCACACCCTGATCCATATTGCACGCTTGGCCTGCTTTGTGCAGGCATGAGCAAACGCCAAGCATCCGCACGGGACGATTTTTCCGGCAAACGAGTGTCCATGGAGCAATTCATCAAGAGTTTGGCCCGACAAAAGTGCACAAGAATGAATGAAGCCACCCTGCATGTTGGTATGCCTGTGTGAACACCGGGTGAAACGACTTGACCTCAGCTGGCATGTGGTACTGTTGGCGCTGCGCTTGGTAAGAATGCAGCAAGTTTCAGCTTGATTGTTTGAAACGAATACGTGTTCAAGACAAGCATTAACTGGCTCCACTTTGGAGCTATCCGGCTGCATCTTGCTGAAGAAATGGTCGCTCCGCGTCCAGATTGTGCGATTTCAAAAATGAGCTCGAAAGTGGTTCGCCGGCACCAAAATGCAGGCCCAAAACTGCGACCGTTTTTTGAGCCTTCGGGAAGTGTGCGAATACTCAGAGGCACTAAAACCGGGTCCTAATTCCGGGCCAATTTTTGAGCCCGCTCCTCACTCTTTTTTTGAATTCTCAACTCCAAAAAAAGTGATCACCGTTTCTCTTTTTGCTTACGCAGCCACTCCATCCAACAGCACAGCTTATTGAGCTGCTGCAGATTCATGGACAACGACAGCAACAATATTCTGTGGCTTAAGCTATGAAATCGAACAAATGTAGAAAAAGATACCCCCGCAACTGTTGGCGCTGCGCTTGGTAAGAATGCAGCAAGTTTCAGCTTGATTGTTTGAAACGAATACGTGTTCAAGACAAGCATTAACTGGCTCCACTTTGGAGCTATCCGGCTGCATCTTGCTGAAGAAATGGTCGCTCCGCGTCCAGATTGTGTGATTTCAAAAATGAGCTCGAAAGTGGTTCGCCGGCACCAAAATGCAGGCCCAAAAATGCGACCGTTTTTTGAGCCTTCGGGAAGTGTGCGAATACTCAGAGGCACTAAAACCGGGTCCTAATTCCGGGCCAATTTTTGAGCCCGCTCCTCACTCTTTTTTTGAATTCTCAACTCCAAAAAAAGTGATCACCGTTTCTCTTTTTGCTTACGCAGCCACTCCATCCAACAGCACAGCTTATTGAGCTGCTGCAGATTCATGGACAACGACAGCAACAATATTCTGTGGCTTAAGCTATGAAATCGAACAAATGTAGAAAAAGATACCCCCGCAACTGTTGGCGCTGCGCTTGGTAAGAATGCAGCAAGTTTCAGCTTGATTGTTTGAAACGAATACGTGTTCAAGACAAGCATTAACTGGCTCCACTTTGGAGCTATCCGGCTGCATCTTGCTGAAGAAATGGTTGCTCCGCGTCCAGATTGTGCGATTTCAAAAATGAGCCCGAAAGTGGTTCGCCGGCACCAAAATGCAGGCCCAAAAATGCGACCGTTTTTTGAGCCCTCGGGAAGTGTGCCAATACTCAGAGGCACTAAAAACGGGTCCGAATTCCGGGCCAGTTTTTGAGCCCGCTCCTCACTCTTTTTTTGAATTCTCAACTCCAAAAAAAGTGATCACCGTTTCTCTTTTTGCTTACGCAGCCACTCCATCCAACAGCACAGCTTATTGAGCTGCTGCAGATTCATGGACAACGACAGCAACAATATTCTGTGGCTTAGCTATGAAATCGAACAAATGTAGAAAAAGATACTCCCGCAACTGGGGAGGCCCCTGTGGCGCACACGTTTTCGAAGGGCTTTTCGGCCTCGAACATAAGCCCGTCAAATCTGTCAAAATGAAGGTCGAGACAAGGTCCAGGATATTCGAGAGGCTCCCACATGAGTTTGCCTGCAGCCTACAATTCCCCATCCGCAAAAAACGCTAAACCCAACACACAACATCAAACGTGCGGTTTAAACCAAAACACGCGGGTTGCTGTTGTCCTAAACAAACCAGCTCTGACTAATCTAATTTACTAAAACGTCGCATGGAGTCACGAATTCGTAGCAACTGCTGCTACAGTTTCAGCTACTCAGTACCCCGCTACTCCGCGCGACTCTGCTGGGCCGCTGAGACGTTTTGACTTGCTTCAACCTAAACCAGCTCTGACTAATCTGATTTACTAAAACGTCGCATGGAGTAACGAATTCATAGCAACTGCTACAGTTTCAGCTACTCCACCCCACTACTCCGCGCGACTCTGCTGGGCCGCTGAAACGTTTTGACTGGCTTCAACCTGTACCAGCTCTGTCTAGTCTGATTTACTAAAACGTCGCATGGAGCAACGAATTCACAGCAACTGCTACAGTTTCAGCTGCACTACTCTGCGCGACTCTGTCAGAAGGTACGGCAAGTTCAAATACGAAACGCATTTTGCATTCCCCCCAAAAGCATAGCACAAAAGTTCCAGTAGCGTGCACACAGGAAATCGGTATATATGAAAAACAATCTCGAAACGCATATGTATCAAAGTGTAATCAAATGTGATTCCAATCCAATATAAAATACATCACACACCGAACTCGCTCCACTCGCCCTATGTTTTGTGCAGTGGCGGAAATCGCAGATGTAAGATCTGAAAGCATCTGGAATCTCGGTTTAGTCAAGGCCCCATTGGGACCCAGATAAACCAGGAAACCTCCTGGAGGGACTTTGTCCCCGAGGAAAAAAGCCAGCGAATGGTCCAGAGACATTCGTCCAGAATCGACCGCAACGACGTGTGTCCGCGGAAGACATAAGATTAGCTGTACCTAGACGCAAACGCAGCTGCAAGATGCATATTGAGAGCCGGCTCCCAAAATAGGGAGTGGAGGGTGGGCAAATCAAAAACGCAACAGCTCTCTCGTGAGCCGGCTTCGCTGCGGCATCCGATAAAGATGCAAAAGAGGGCTCCAAGAAAACATGACATGCCGCATGCAGAAAAGGAGGGAAAACAAAATCGCACCGGGCCCGCAGGCAAAAGCAAAATGGTTTGATATTTAAACAGGATCGAGTAAACACGATAACCGTTCAAATACGAAACGCATTTTGCATTCCCCCCAAAAGCATAGCACAAAAGTTCCAGTAGCGTGCACACAGGAAATCGGTATATATGAAAAACAATCTCGAAACGCATATGTATCAAAGTGTAATCAAATGTGATTCCAATCCAATATAAAATACATCACACACCGAACTCGCTCCACTCGCCCTATGTTTTGTGCAGTGGCGGAAATCGCAGATGTAAGATCTGAAAGCATCTGGAATCTCGGTTTAGTCAAGGCCCAAACAGCAACTGCCACAGCACAGAAACATAGGTGGAGGAATCGCCATGCACGCCCCACAATTAAGTGAGACGAACACCTATGGAAAAGAGGGTGCAAGCATTCAGATTTCAGAAATCGTTCAGGCGCTCTGATACGAGCTCATCGCGGCAGCTTCCAAAGCAGCTTGGCATCGGCTGGGAAAAGCCGCACATCATGACGTAGATCGAAGAAATCCGCGACTGTGAAGCGGTATCTGAAGTCTGGATTCCATGGTGAAGGCAAAGGGCTGACACCATCCCACCTGGACAGGAAATCAGCGTCAGTGTTACGTTCACCCGCGATGTGTTGCACATCCAGACTGATCCCCATGCGAGTGCTTATCATCGCGACCAGTTGGGTAAAGAAACAAAGAGGCGACTTCGTCGTCAGAAGCTTCGCACATATAGATTCCGCACCAGAATTGTCGCAGAACGATGGTACGCAAATTCTCATACGCCCGCCTGGGCACAGGTGCCCAAAGAGAAGCATGAGGCCCACTTGAGCCAATGTTTCCCAGCATGAGATGTCCTTCTGCGATTCAGAATGCAGCGGAAGTTCCAAGTACTTAAAGTCGGCCAGATCGTAGCGCTCGGAGAACCACAAGGAATCCGAGCCCGGCAACGTGATGAAGCCGCCAATGCCGATCGAAGTACCCTGAGCACAAGCGTCAGCAGCCATGGTAGCATCAAGAGAGCGCTGAGGAAGCATCAGACATTCGTGAAATTGATGTGAACCGCACCAATCAAACCAGAATTGCAAAAGGCGCCTGCTCAGCACAGATAGGCGCCGAAAGCGAGATTGAGGATCCGCAATCCTCATCCATACCCGCTTGGAGGTGAGCGGAACTTTGGCCAAATCCGATTTCTTCCACAGTTCGATGTGCCGAGCACTCAGCAGCTTAGAGCCCACGGGGATAGCCGCGCCAGCTGGAGTGGAGATGAAAACCATCGCATCTGACAAGCAAGGAGCCAACGATCCCCACCGAGATGGCTCAATGGAAAAGGACGTCCCCGGCGGCCTCGAAATGTCATCGTACAAAGAAGAAAGCCAAGGACGAAGCTCCTTGTGAAGTTGCGTGATCCATTGAAGAAGGCCCAAAGCTTGTTGGATCAGCTTCAGCTCCACTCGGCCCGCCACCAGCAGGGGATTCAGAAGGCCGCGTAATTTCTCCCGTTTAGACTGCGGAACCCGAACTGTCCCAGCCCGATAAGATAACTGCCAGCCTATCCAAAGACATTCCGAACCCAGTTGTAATTTAGGCCAAGACAACCTGATACCGAAAGCTGCTGCAAAGGCCAGAAGCAGACAAGCTGAGATGTCCAAGGCACCGGAGGCCATGGCTAATATCAAGTCGTCCACGTACATGGACATGAAGTGAGCCAGGAACACCAGAAGATGCCATGTTCGCATAAAGAAACCAGAAAGACGCTGCCACCAGTAGGCTGAGCAGCTCATGCCGAAAGGCATGACCCTATAGAAATAGGTCTTGCCGTTGCATGTGATTCCAGATAAACCACGGTCCCGCTCCTGCATGAGAATGGACTTGTGCGCAGCCTTAATATCTAAACTGAAAGAGCGAAGCTCGGATACCTGCCCTCGAAGAGGATAGCTGGATTGCAAGTCGCCCAGGCCCGGCAAGTTGTAACGTTCCGGAATGTGGCAAGCCGGGTTCACGCCAGAAAATGTCTCATCAACCGTCAAGCGAGGGTTTTTGTCCGGCACGATCACGACGTTGAGTTTCCCAACGGCAACCTCTGGCCACCTGGAGCGAGCCTCCTCAAGAGTTACCTCCTCCAAGTAGCCGTTATCCAGTTCTTCTTGTATCAAGGATTCCAGAGTTTCTGGATTCTCGCGAGCTCCTTTCCAATTCTCTTGGCACTCCAGCAAAGGTTGCTCCTCCGAAGTTGTCGCCTCCGGCGCAGGAACAAAAACCCCGCTTCTCGGGATGTCCTTGAAGTAACCAGTAGGAGCGCCTGATTGGAGGCAAGCGAACAGAGTGTCGTCGGGATCTTCCAAGGCCTCTGACAGTTGCTGAAGTGCCTTGAGAGTATACGGCTGAAAAGGTTGAACAGACCAGTCCACCGGACGGCCCGTCGTGGCCACCAAGAACTCTGAAAAGATGGCCCGAAAGCTTTCAATCTCTCCCTCGGAGAACAATGGAGAATCCGACTTGGCCTGGACATGTTCGCGCAAGCGAATCGGGGCCTTCAACTCAAAAAGCTTCTGTGTCAGAGCATGCCTGACCTGCTGAAGTCTGTCAACAGTCCCATTAGGGGGGAAAGACCAGTCGGGGACTGAGTAGATGCCAGCCCCATCTTGATGAGCGAAAGGCATGTCGAAGCGACCTTTAGCAGGGATTAGCTGATATAGCTGAGACAGCTGGACATCCAAAGGATTTTCGCATGTCGAAAACAGTGGGAGAGCGGCCGATACATACGCCTCCGCGAGCTTCGCGGGGAACTCAGATGTCTGTTGAGAGGCATAACCTCCGGACTCATCCCGAACCCCAGCAACAGGACGATGAGAGCCCTCAGCATGTGAACAATCCTTGGCCAATCGCTGCATATCCCGAAAAGAGGTAGCGAAAGCCCAGCGTTTCGAGATATCCCAACCGTAAGCGCAAGCCGCTACCACAAGCACATCGGCATTGGCCTTCTGAAGCAGAATGCGGACCGCTTCTTCCAGCCAAAGCATGCTGTTTGCTGGATTTTCAAGGCTAAAATGCCCACCAGCCTTGTAGGTGGCGTGCAGAAGCTCGACGGCCCGCTCCATCAAAGTCCGGCTGGCGTCCACCCGCTCTTGTTCCGAAGAAGAAAGACCTGGGACCCCTGCCAAATGTTCTGGGGTGCGCAAAGGCTTCGGACCAGGCCGGATAAGCTTGCACCTGGAATACTCCCGGCATGGTGGTGACGCATGAGCCGAGGTCACAGCTCCCGAAAAGCTCAATCGCAAAAGAGGTTCAAAAACCGAATCATCCAGAAGATCGTGCTCCGAAGCCAACATTGTATCCACCGAAAGAACAGAAACCCCAGCTTGCAAGAAGGCAGACGATAGTGGCCGAGCATGACCCGCAAACAAGTCCAGGAAAAGGTTCCCGCGCACCTTGGAAAGGTCAAGAACCGAAGGTGGAGCCGGAAGAATCCCTGCCCCAGACAATGCTGAAGCAGCCGTTTGACAAGAAGAATCTGGCAGCGGAAAGTGCAAATCCCGCAGCTGCTGCATCTCACTAGCCGATACACCCGGCAGTTGGGCCGAAGTATATGCTGTCAGGACCCACCGGTCCCCAGTCCAAGGCTCCGAACAATGTGGTCGAGCCCCGTCAAAAGAGATCCCTGCCTGTCCTGACATCCGAGGAATCATCCGAGAGTCAGTGAGGCATTGCCTTATGCTGATGCGCCGGGTGCTTGCCCAAGCAAGGTCTGCCGTCAGGGCGCGGTACCGGACACAAATGCTCGAATTTGCAATCCGTGAAGGAACAGCCCTTGGCCGAAGAGTAGTCCCGGCATAGCAGACGAGTCTTACCCTTGTCCTCAAACTTTGTGATCCATTTGGCACCAGTTTGACCAGACTGACCCCCGTTCGCACCTCGACCTTTGCCGCCGCCCTTCTGCTTGCCTTTGCCCCCAGGAAGCCTTCGAAGACCAGGTGGGATATCAAACTTTTTGGGCACCGCCACCCGGGACTGCAGTAACGAAGCCATGTCCCCCCTGATCTCCGTGTACTCTGTCAGAGCATCATCCAAGGACCAGCCATGAAGATTGACCAGATCGGCCATCTGGCACCATGGCTGACGATCTGCCTGCATGATTTCCTCAGCAAACGGATTGCGAATGCCCGCCTCACATTTTTGCGTCGCCAGTTTGATGAACTTGCGCTCAAACTTGCGAAGGCTAGCAAGGTGCGCGCCCTGAAGCATCGCTACAGCCACTGAAACCAAGCCCAAGATGCCCGAGAGATAGTTCGCGCCAACTGCTCCAGCTGGTATCTCACGCTGGGGTACGTCGTCGTATATCAGCTCTTCTAACCGAGGCACCTTAGCTGGGCGCCGCAAAGCCAGGGAGTCTTGTTGGGCCTGGCTCATCCTGAGTTTCCACGGGATCCACCGCAGCTCTCCTTTTTGAATGACCTTAGCCACGTAGGCTAGCAACCTGGCCGACGGATAATTGTCGGGATCTAAGATCTCCCCCGGGTAGCGGGCGTGAAACTGTTTCTGAAGAGACATCACACGCTCGCCTGAAAGCTTGGGGGGAAACTGTTCGGACCAGCTAGAGGTAGACAACCCCGAAGTGATGTCGTTCTCCTCTTGGCGCTTGCCCTGGCGGGATGCTGACGACTGCTGACGGCAAGTCTCGTAAAGCAAACGTAGCGAAGAAAGCAGAAGCAGGCGCTGAGCAGTGGAGGGCGGTTCCACGGCGCCCTCGAGTAGATCCTTGAGCGCCTCATCCAAAGCTGAGGAATCAGCTGCAATGCAGCCGAAAAGGCTGACATCAAATCCCGCGAGAATCCCATGATAATCAGGCGGGACTTTGCACTGATCTGCCAAGGCCACCAAAGCTTCGTTCAGCAGCGCGGGCAGAGCTTCGGGTTCGCCATCCGTCATCACCCTAGCACAATGGCACTCGAAGAGGCCAGCTACTAACCTGCATAAAATCTGGTGCCGGAGCCGGCACGCCACACGAGATCATAAGAAGCAAACTCACCCTCGACCTCACCGGCCGCAATACAGCTGGGACCGCAAGGCAGCCGAAGCACCCTGACTGTTTGTCCAAGATACCCTAAGCCACCCGGGTATACCCCGAAGTGAATTTCGATCACAGGACAATAGCTCCAAAAAAAATTGCCGCACGCTGTGGAATCATTTGCCGCAACAACACTTGAACGTACTGCACATTCATGTTTCTCCAGCGCCTTTTCTGACATCCAAAATTGACGCCAAGTGTGCATTCTTCAGTCCCGGATGTGTACCGATCGCCCTTGCGCAGAAACAGTCCCCTCGATGCCCGGCGCGCTTGCCGACGCATGCGAGGATCGCCATACCCGACAGTGCAGTGCGCAAAAGAAGATGCTAGCCGACTGAAGCCGCTCCAGCCACCAACCTATGACACAAAAATTGCCTGACATGCTTTATGTCGGCAAAATCTGGGGTTCGACGGAAGCTCAGGTCTGATATTCATGTTATGCGCCAAAGTGCCACATCGCGGCTTGACCCGAACAAGCTCACCGTCCTCGCGCTTCACCAAAACCCCATCACAACCGGAGCATGGAGTAGCAGCATGAATGATGCCAGACGATGTCTGAACCCAAATCTGCTCATCACATTCCGAGAGTCTATTGCCTGCCGTCACTAAGGAACCCGTCTTCTTGCCCGAATCCGACGACGAAGAAGATGATGAAGAATCAATGTCCGAGTCAGATGATTCCTGCTGTGCCTCGGGCTGAGGATGTGCCTGCGCTTGCTCCTGAGCCGGGGTATGCACTGAAGATGCCGATGAGCCAGCCTCCACCGGGAAGCGATGATGAGCAGGAGACGAAGAGTAGGACAAGACCTTCGGTTCAATGGCTTGTTGCTCAGCTGGTTGCTGACCGCCGCGAGCCTGCGGGTTCAGCGGCAACCAATTGCTACGGACCCGATCCCAAAAGAGCTGTTGAAGGGAAAGTGCTCCATGTACATCATCCCTGCTATAAAGAAGAACGCAGCCATTCTGTCCGGTTCTGTGATGACCTTGAAGGCCTCGTTTGCGAAAAGACACTTGCAGTTGTGCCAACGCAGCCAATAGACAAGTCTTCAGGGAATGTAGAGTGTATGAGGCGGCCTCCGTGGGACTCATGCCAGCCAACACCAAAATCCCCCTGAATGCCGATAAAGCTTGCGCGTAGCTCATGGGTTGCCATTCTGTGGAGCTGGAGATGAAGAATAAAGCGTCCGGAACTGTCTCCCCAAAGCGCGAAACAATTGAATCCCATTCGGAACCCAACAGAAAAAGGTATTTGCACACCCAACTATGATAGTAGGACCCTGAGTCGCCGTAGTAGCCACAAGAAACGAAGCCGAATGGCATCCCCCGCCGGGAGGACTTTGTTCGATAGGAAATGGCCCTCACATTGTCTTGGGCAGCTTGAATCGATGTCCATAAAATGTGTTGCGCATCAGAGAAGCGAAGGCTGGCCGATGCCGAAATGAGAATTGCGCCCAAAAATAATCTGAACCCCACTGAACCCGACTCCAGTAGAAGGGCACGCTCACAGTAAGCCAAAACATAAATCGGAAGCGGAAGAGCCTCCTTTCTGTCGGAAGTAATGCGAGCCTCCACTCCAACCAAGAGACCTCCATAGAGATCTGGCAGGGCAAGCCCAAACGTCTTGGCGGCCCAGCGAACCGCCTTCAAACCATAATAGACAGAAGAGCATCGACCACCTCAAGCTGTCGAATGGACTCCCAGCGCACATTTAAATCCTGTAATGTTCCCACGAACTTCAGCAGATGAGCCAAATATCGAACCAAAGTGTTTTCCGAAACCGACTTCAGCAGATTCTGCAACAGGGTGGAAGCGTAACGAGATTCCTCGAGCTCCTGCAGCACTGAAGAAATCGTCTGTAACCATGGTTGAATCAGGGCCCACAACTTCAAGCATCTCTGCCAGACTTCAGCGTGCAACATCGCAGATGATTTGAAGCCCTCAGTACCCCGAGGGCTAACCCCACCAACCGAATGGAACTGTGCGTTGAGGGGCCTGCGAGTAGAACCAGCAGGTGCCATCCCAGCTGAGTCCACGACAGGTCCAATCGGAGCCTGATGCCTAACTGGTGCATGCCTGAAATAATCTGCAGCTCTGCGAGGGGCAGGAATAGGAGCAGGAGCCTCCCTAAAGTAGGGTGCTGAGCGTCGAGGTCTAACTGCCGGCTGAGACAGAGGGTTCGGTGCAATCCAATTGCCCCGTGGGCGTCGAGCAGCTTCTGACAAGCGAACAGGATGATCAGCCCCCGAATGCGAAGGACGAGCCACAGTCTGCAATGGCATAAATGAATCGAAAGCCCCAATCACACCTTCGGACGATGACTCCATTGAACTTCAACCCACAGACCAGCTAGCAAAGGGCGCCCCGCTCCACGAAGCGAAGCAGATCACCTGGCCAGCAGGAGAGGCAGAGACATGTGAAGCGTCAAAATGCCAAAGTGCAGTTCCGCATTCCGCTGACCAAAGTGAAAAGGCAGCTGAAGCAATCACCAGCATTTGTGCCAGAGCTAAAGGGTGCCTGGTACGCAGCATGAGGGGAAACCCCCCCTACGAAACCGGCCGCAATCCTAAAGCTGAAGTGCCTATATGCTTTGTTGGAAGTTGCTCAATCTAGCATGCTGCATAAAACACCTGTCGCCTGAAGCATCGGTCTACGCCACCATGAGCACATGATTGCCGCGCTATGGTGCATTTGAGCCCGCCGATCGCAAAGAAGGAGTTTTCTCACCCCTCACGCAACAAAGGGCAATCAAGCTCGATTGGCACGCATGAGCAAAAGCTCTCCCGCTGTGCACCGCAGAGAAATCCCACAGAAGCTTCTGTGATCGCCGCCAATTTTTACCCCTCGAGGCATCAAAGTGCTGTCGCCATGATGCTTGGAGCACCACTAACGCAAAGGTCGCAATGATGCTTGGAGCACCGCTACCGCAACCCTCTGTTGAAAAAGCCCTGCGATTGCCACCTTCCAGGAGGGCAAACGCATTGCCCCAAAACCGCAGCCTGCCTAGCTAGAGAGGCGAGCATGCATCCTGAGCACCGGCCGTGGCAATGAGCAGTCAGGCCTCATCGAACTGTTCGGCAGCCTCTGCGAACTCGTCGACGACGCTGCTTCTGAAAGTTCTTTGCAAAACGACCGCAACGCACCAGGCGCAAAGCGCGAAGCATGCGCATCTCGAACACGTCAGCCCAGGAAGACGAAAAAGTTGGGCGTTCCCCACAGCTCTCCAGATGCATAACCATGCCCCGAAGAAGGAAAGCGGGATAGCGTCCGCCCTCTGCACATGTACGCGAAGCTGCATCCAGAAGCTGAGCCACTGTAGTAGACGAAGAAAAATCCACAAGGCATTCTGGAGATCCGTCTCGAACTACCTGTAAGCTGCCATGAGTCCGAGTGTCCCAATGCAACAGCTTATCTGATGATGGTTCAGACGTCGAAGCATTCTGCAGATTTTGCAGCCGAAACCAAAGCGAGGCATCATGGTGAGCAGGAGTTGCGCCCTCGTGGGCTGCTGTAGCCAGTCCATGGCCGTAGGAAGCCGCTATCGCTGTTGTCCGGGGTGACTCACACTGCACCACCGACATAGGGCTTTCAGACCGAGGGTTGGACCCAGGATCCCGAGAGGCCCGAGAGCACGCCACCAAGTTTGCCGGCCGCGACGATTGCTCCTCCTCAGAGCCCTCCTGATGCAAACTGACAGAAGAGGCCATACTGTCACAACCGCCTGCAACCCCCAACTCAATTGGCAGAAGGAAGTGAAGGCGGCCCGCCAGCGGAAAACAGCACACCCGAGAAGCAAGCCCGAGCTCGCTGGACGAGCTGCTCCAGCCACTGCAATCTGGAGGCCTGGCTGGCTTGCTCTTGCTCAAGGACCTCAATGCGTGAAATGGCCTGCAGAAAGCGATGCTGCAAGCTGTTGTGATCAAGCTGCAAGCGATGCAAATGTGAGCTGATAAGCTCCACAGAACTGGTGGCCGAACCCGAGTCAGAGGCAGCACCGTCCGACATCCGCTGGCCCTTCAGGGGCCCAGCTTGCACGAGCCCTAAGGGCGGAAACCTCGGGTTACAGGAGCCACAGAGCCCTTTAGAAAGAGATACAAACCTCTAGAGGCCCTCACAAATCAAAAACGCAACAGCTCTCTCGTGAGCCGGCTTCGCTGCGGCATCCGATAAAGATGCAAAAGAGGGCTCCAAGAAAACATGACATGCCGCATGCAGAAAAGGAGGGAAAACAAAATCGCACCGGGCCCGCAGGCAAAAGCAAAATGGTTTGATATTTAAACAGGATCGAGTAAACACGATAACCATGCCTCGCAAAAAGTAGCTCTTTCAGCACATCCTGAAACACAGCTCTTGCCATTCGGATTTACTAAAACGTCGCATGCATGGAGTAACGAATTCGTAGCAACTGCTACAGTTTCAGCTACTCCACACTCCACTACTCCGCGCAACTCTGTCAGAAGGTGCGGCAGATTCCTCGCAATAACTAGCTCTTTCACCACATCCTAAAACACTGCATGAAACAGGAACGGACGGCACAGTAAGCCTTCCCTTGCAAAAACTGGGATTCAAGGACATATCCCATTATAAATATATACTTCTAACAAACAGGGGTAGAGAAACAAGGGCTACTCCACAAAGCCGCGTGGAAGACGGATGCTAGAAGTCTAGGACGGTGAAGGGGTTGCTGCCGCATCCATGCAATGAGCGCCAAACGAGTCGCTTCCAAGCGCAAAAATGCAACGAATGAACCTCGACCTGTTTGAAAGTCCCTCTACGACTTCAGACGCTTGGTGGCGCTTTTTTTTGGCGTCAGTGGGTCTCGTTGGCTGCGGCTGCAGCACTCGGTCCCCGAAAACTGCGGTTAAACAAACAAACACACAAGAAAACAGCGGTGAGACGGTAATTAGCGAACGAGACTACGTACCTGCTGCAGCGTGCGGACTTCGTCAGCAGGAGCTGTTCAACAACTAAAAAGGGGCCTCGCTCAGCGACTCAGTAGAGGCGACAGTGGATCGGCATCCAAAGCCACCCAAGACAACGAGTGGAGCCCAAATCCAAAACTCCGGTGGCCGTTCTCGTCCCGTCAAACAACGGACCACCCTCGTGTCTCGTTTCTTGCGAGTCACGCACACCAAAATCCAAAGTCCTGACAAGTGGAGCACAGGATGGGAGGTGCAACTCGAATGGGCGGGCATCCGTATGACCTCCCCACACAGCTTGTATGTGGCAGGTTGCTCCGAAAATCATCAGGCAGGCATGAGCGGTGGCGGCACGTGAGGCTCCAGCCTGGTCTCCCTTAAAGTCCCTTAAAGTCTCCCTTGGCTTGCTTTTGTCAAAGAGGGAAAGACTCCTGGAGAAAAGGCAAGAATTTAGGTGTTCTCGTCTAGTTGGTTTCTATGCCAGACAGACATGCCTCTCAAGTGATCTGTTCCCTTTTTTTTTGGCTTGGGCGGGCCTCGTCGCCTACGGCTGTAGCACTTGGTCCCCACAAACAAAACAAACCAACAAACAAACCAAAACAGGGTGAAACTGGGTGGCTCGATAAAAAAAGAGGCAAGGAGCTAGCTGCGGCGCACAAGCTTTGCCGGTGCTGAACGGCCACGCCGTTCAGCACGAGCAACGGAGCCTCAGCGACCGATCCACAGGCCGTCGCCGAGAGCTGTCCAAGACCACCGGCGGAGCCCAAAGTCGGAGCTCCGCCGCCGTTCTAGTTGCGTCGAACAACGGTCAGGTTCAGGGTTCTGTTGTGTTGCAATCGTGCACACAAAGTCCACAAGTCCACGGTGGGATCCACACCCAGCGGCAAGAGCCAGGAAATGGACCTAACGACGTATGTTGCTGGTCATAGGTGACTCTGATCATCTGGAACGCGGGTCCAACACCGTCACTGGGTATAATCCATTGTCGAAGGCCGCGGCTAAGAATCCAGCAGGCGCTGCATGTCGTCGGAGATTCGCGCAACATGTACAACATCTGGTAATTGCGCTGCTCATACAGCTCCTATTGGCGGTAAAAACCGTAAAAGTGTGTATTTAGAAGAGATGAACGGGATTTGAATGCCTGGGCCGATTCCCTTCCGTTTTTTTTTTTGGCAACAGACTACAAACAAGCTAAAAATCTAACACAGCGGTAAGACCAAAAGCGAAGCTCTACAAGGGCTGCGGCGCACAGGCTTTGCCGGTGTTAGCCGTTCAGCGCAACTACGGAGCCTCAGCGACCGATCCGATGCAACAAAGAGCCGTCGCTTTGAGCTGCCCAAAGCAACAGGTGGAGCCAAGTCCAAGCTCCGGCAGCCGTTCTAGTCTCGCCAGACAACGGGCAGCCCCTGCGCTTTGTTCCGTCACGTTCGAGCACACCAGAGTCCAAAAGTCGAATGTTCGCCGGGGCGAAGGGCTTCAGGTCTAGCGGTGCCACCCGAGTCGTTGCGACTCAAAGCCGGCCAGAAACGGCCGGAACCCGCGAACCCTAAACTCCAAAATAGGGCGGGCCTCGTCGACTACGGCTGTAGCACTTGGTCCCCACAAACAAGACAAACCAACAAACAAACCAAAACAGCGGTGAAACTGGGTGGCTCGATAAAAAAAGAGGCAAGGAGCTAGCTGTGGCGCACAGGCTTTGCCGGGTTGGCCGTTCAGCACGAGCAACGGAGCCTCAGCGACCGATCCACAGGCCGTCGCCGAGAGCTGTCCAAGACCACCGGCGGAGCCCAGGGTAGAATTCGGTACTTTGGAGCACTGTCGATTCGCGGGCCTCAGCCGACGACGAGTGCTCGCCGGCAGCTTGCGAGCTGCTTACTGGCAACTGACGAGCACTCGCCAGCCGCCTACGAGCAACCTACGAGCTGCTCGCTTGCAACTCACGAGCACTCGCCAGCCGCTTACGAGCAACGCACGAGCTGCTCGCACGCCCTCCGCGCCGAACGAGCGCGCGTAAGCGCGCGTCGCTCCCAAACAGCTCCGGAGCACGACGGAGCGCGAGCTCTCCGCGCGCCTTCATAGCGCCTCCGATGCCGCGCGCGCCCGTTTTGCAAGCACTTTAGAGCCCCTAAGGCTCGCCTCCAGCCCGCAAAATCGACAGGCCTTCGAAGTATGGAATTCTAGGCTATGTCTCAAACTAGCCTCTGCTACCGAGAGATAGCAAATTGTGCAATTAACTTTTTTGCGTAAGTTGCGCCGTAGAAAAAATTTCAGGACCAAGCGAATCGCAGCTCGACGGTGGATCCAAGCGAACAAGCGAGCGATCAAAGAGCAAGTCGAGCGAGCGGAGGGAGCGAGTGAAAGAGTGCGAGAAAGTCCACAAGCAGCTGCACTTGCGAGGAAAATCTGGGGCGAAAGGGCTGAAGATCGTTGCGTTCTGCGGCTCTGAGCCCTGTCGATCTTCGCTTTCAGTCCGAGGACAAAAGGAGCCAACCGCAATAAATGTCCATTGGGTCCTGTGCTCGAAATCCACCCTCCGTAGCAACAGCTGGATCGGTTGATCGCAACAAAATGCTCCCAGCAAAAGCGGTGACAGGTCGCGAAGTGCAAACTTGGCCGAGTGAACGTTCAACAATGGTGCACAGCTGAGAGCGGCCAGAGCGATTTATGCCTGATTTCCTGCAAGACACTGAGCACCCTCCGCCCTCTTGCCAGAGCTCTGGCCCGACCTTCGAAACCCTGCAGGCTGTGCGCGACCTGACCCGAAGAATGGCACTCCGGCCAAGAAGGACCCCACTCTGAACGCAGAGCTGCGGAGCCGCATGGATCGAACACAAACTTTTTCGATCGACTAAAAAGAAAATTTGTCAGGTAACGTAACCGGTTACCGCGTCTGCACACTGTCCTGTGGGCACTCTGCACGGTCCGTTCCCCAACTGTCCACGAGCTCACGCTCATGCAGCGAGGAAGGAAAACCATTGGTTTTCGACCGCATGGCCCGCCGTCACAGGCACATGACTTTAAAACCACGTCCAGCACTGGTGCGACACGGCAGCGGAGAGGAATGCAGCACTTTCGAAATCAAGTTCTGCCTGCGCATGCAAGGAACATGTGCAAGCACTGCATGCAGAGCTTCGAAGATGGTCTGAACTAGCTGCCACGTACTGACACGAGGTTCTGCAAAGCTGCATACGCAAGACACAACGGAAACATAACCCGTCAGCACTCTCTTCGCCATCTAATCTATCCAAAGCTGTGCAACATCCACCCCTGAGGCCCCTGGACAGAGCGCGTTAAGTCCCTGTTACGGGCGGTTGAGACTCCACCGACACGTCTGGTCCCCAGTGTGTCGGCTATTGATGATTTCGATGAGCAGCATACCATTCTGCGGGCCTACCAAGTGAGAGGACGTGCCAGCCCTCTGTTGAAGGCGCAGAGACTTCTAGGGCGCTTGGTGGTGGCTTCTTCGAGACGAACTTGCCGGGCTCAAGATGTCCCTGCCCAGTGCAGCGGGCAAAAAGTCCCCCATCGGTGAGGCAGGATCCCGCCCAACACCGCCACGGTGCACCGCAGGTGCATTACAGGTGCACCACGCCCGCCCGACCGAGATGCATTGCCACGGGTGCACCACAGGTGCATCACAGGGTGCACCACGCCCCCTCAACTTTCAGCGATAACCCGCACAGCCCTGAAACTGCATTAAAGTGCGGCCTCTCTCTTGTATAGCGGGTCGACGCCCCACAATCGATTGGCTAGAAGGAAGCTGATTCAGACTTTGAGACATTCGCTTCGATTCCAGGCCGGTTGTCTCAAAGTCTCATTGTCTCAGCCGGCTCTGGGCTGGGAGGCTTTACGCGCGCCCTTTCGGCGCGGAGGGCGTGGCAGCAGCCGGCGAGTGCTCGTAAGTTGCCAGCAAGTAGCTGGTAAGCTGCTGGGCTTGCAGCTCTTAAGTCGCTCGTAAGCTGCCGGCAAGTGCTCGTAAGTTGCCAGCAAGTAGCTCGTAAGCTGCTGGCGAGTGCTCGTAAGTTGCCAGCAAGTAGCTGGTAGCTGCTGGCGAGTGCTCGTATAAGTTGCCAGCAAGTAGCTCGTAAGCTGCTGGTGAGTGCTCGTAAGTTGCCAGCAAGTAGCTCGTAAACTGCTGGTGGGCTGCTGGTGAGTGCTCGTAAGTTGCCAGCAAGTAGCTCGTAAGCTGCTGGTGGGCTGCTGGTGAGTGCTCGTAAGTTGCCAGCAAGTAGCTCGTAAGCTGCTGGTGGGCTGCTGGCGAGTGCTCGTAAGTTGCCAGCAAGTAGCTCGTAAGCTGCCGGCGAGCACTCGTCAGCTGCTGGCAAGTGGCGCGCCCCTAAAGTTCCTCTAAAGCCCGTTTTGCAAAGACTTTAGAGCCCCTATAAAGATCGTCGGAGCTGCGGGCCGTAGGCCCGCGAATCGACAGTGCTCCAAAGTATCGAATTCTGACCTATGTCTCGAACTAAGGCTTGTAGCTATCACAGAGTGGAGTGCTGGAACACCCTCCCCAGAGAGAGCAGCGACTTTCAGGTGAGAGCGACTGTGAGGGCACTTGGGGCAGCGGCAGCGAGGCTGTCGTCGTCCCTGCCTCGCCCCGCCTCGGTGGACATTTCGATGGCATTATTTCAGTGGCAACATTGCGGTGGCAACATTGTGTGTCGTCGCCTCGTCGTCCCGCCGTGTCGTCGCCGCGTCGTCGTCCTCGTCGCGTCGTCGTCGCCACGTCGTCGTCCTCGTCGCGTCGTCGTCGTCGCCGCGTCGTCGTCGTCGTCGTCGCGTCGTCGCCTCGTCGTCGCCGCGTCATCGCCGTCGTCGTCGTCGCGTCGTCGCCTCGTCGTGTCGTCGCCGCGTCGTGTCATCCGTCCCCGCCTCTATCCTCACCCCCGGCCCTCACCACCAGTGCTGGTCGTCGCGCTGTCGTGTGTTCGCCTCTATCCCACAGCTATCTTCACCCCCCGGCCCTCACCACCAGTGCTGGTCGTCGCGCAGTGGCCTCTATCCTCACCGCTATATCCTCACCGGAATCCTCACCGCCGCAACCCTCACCACCTCACCCCCCGGTCCCCAGCACCTCTACCTGAAACCCGTGAGGCGGCTTCAGCGACTGTGAGGACCTGGCACGCTGCAGCGAAGCTGGGGGGCTGCAGCGACCGCGAGGGCTTGGGGCACTGCAGCGAATCTGTGGGGCTGTGGGGGCTGCAGCTTCTGTGAGGGCCTGGGCACTGAGGAAGTGTGAGCTGAGGGCAGCTCAAAAAAAGCAGCGACTGTGAGGGCAGCGCGTCGTGTCATCCGTCCCCGCCTCTATCCCACCCCCCAACCCTCATCGTCGCGCTTCGTGTCATCCGTCCCCGCTTCTATTCTATCCTCACCGGAATCCCCACCGTCGTTCCTCACCCATCCTCTTCCAAAAAACAGTCAGGCAGGTGAGGAAGGTGGGGATTTGGGCTGCTGTGAGGGGCACTTGGCCGCTGTGTGAGGGCAGCGGGGAATAAGGGGACCTCGTGCTGGAGCGAGCGGCAGCGAGGGAATTCAGCAGCGAGATTGCCAAGGCACCTGGACCTGCAGCGACTGTCAGGGAGCTGGGGGCTGCAGCGATTGTGACGGCCCCAAGCGCCTCGTCTGGTCGTCGCGTCGTCGTCTCGTCGTCGCGCCGTCGCGTCGTGTCGTCGCGTCGTCGTCGCCTCGTCGTCGGGTCGTCGTCGCCTCGTCCCTCTACAGCGTTGTCCTCGGGGAGCGGTGAGGCCCGTGAGGGAGGGCTGGGGTGGCTGGTGACCGTCGCGCCGCCCCGTATCGTATGCACATCCAGAGTTGCGTGTTGTCGTTCTGTCGGCCCCGCGTCACCGGTCTTGCACCTGGTCCCGCGCACTGGCGCCGCCCTGTTTGATGCACCTGTGATGCAGCTGTGATGCACCTGCTACCCGCGCACTCGTCGCCGCCGCTGTGTCGTCGTCGCATCGTCGTCGTCGTCGTCCCCACGTCGTCGTCCGCGCGCCCCCACGTCGTCGTCCCACCAATCCCCTGCCAACGTCGTGCCCACAATGCTCACACATTTTGGCTGGCGGAAGTGAGGGGTGCAGTGTGAGTGCTGCAGCGATGGCGGCAGCGAGGGCAGCTGGACATTTGGCAGCAAGTGTGAGGGCATGTGAGGGCTGGGCCTGGCCTGAACTGCAGTGACAGTGAGGGTATGTGGGGGCTGCAGCGAGGGTGGCAGGCGAGGGTGGCCGCCAGGGTGGCAGCGACTGTGAGAAGGGATTTGTGAGGCTGGGGGCTGCAAGCTGTGAAGGCGACTCTGATGAGGGACTTAGCCTGCAGTGACTTTGAAGGCGCCTGAAGGCTGCAGGACGTGGAGGGTTTGGGGAGACAGGAGGGTGGGAGGCCGGGCCAATTTGGGCAGAACATTGCAGAAGCACGACCGGTAAATGGGTCGTCGTCAGGTCAGGTGTGCCCCGTTCACCGTCCCGTCGTCGCGCGTCGTCGTCGCCGCGTCGTCGCCGCCGCGTCATCGCCGAGCCGTCGTGAGTCCCCGCCTCGTCGTCCCGCCTCGGTCGTCGCCGCCACCACTCTGGCCCCGTCGCGATCGCGTCGTCGCAGGCCTGCACCTGCAGCATCAGCGCCATCGTCGCCCGTCCTCGCCTCACCCCTCCGCGTCGCCTCGTCGTCGCATC
This sequence comes from Symbiodinium sp. CCMP2592, assembly GCA_905221615.1. NCBI lineage: Eukaryota > Dinophyceae > Suessiales > Symbiodiniaceae > Symbiodinium > Symbiodinium sp. CCMP2592. The sequence continues at coordinate 187,867 of CAJNDT010006139.1, forward strand.
CCGCCAGTCCCCATGCCGCCGTGTCGTCGTCGCCGCGTCACCTTTGCACGGGTGGGGATGGCACCTGCGTGGGGTGGCACCTGGGCTCCACTTCCGAACACGTCGCCGTGCCCTTCTGCGCGCGTGTTCTCCTCTCGCTCATTTGCTCCAGACTGGAATCTCGTGTCGTGCCGTGTGCATGTTTGTGCCGCGCCGCGCCGCGCCGCCCACGCCGCGTGCCGCCGTGTCGTGCCTTGTCGCGCACCTTGTCGTCGTGCACCTTGGCAGGCACCTTGTCGTGCACATGTTGTGCACCCGTCACCCGCGCACTCGCGAGTTGGGTCATGCACCAGCAAGGCACCGGTCCTGCACCTGCTGCCCGCGTCGCGTTGTCGCCGCCGCGTCGTCGTCGCGTCGTCACGTCGTCGTCGCATCGTCATCGCGTCGTCGTCGTCCGCATCATCGCCGTTGCGCCATATGGCCGCCGCTGTCGCCGTCGCCGTCGCCGCGTCGTCTTCACTCCCTCACTCCCGCCCATGGGGTCGTCGCCTCGTCGTTTCATGGTCGCCTCGTCGTCGTCGTCGCCTCGTCATCGCCGCACGGCATCCCCGCGCAGAAAGGTGTTTGGGAAGCTCTGGGACTGTGTTGGTGGGGTCATAAGGAGGTTAGGGTCTTTATAACTCTACTTCACATAGGTAACCTTGCACCTTTTTGCGCTTATGGAATCCTACCATAATTGTCAAGCATTTTCTCTGCCCATACCCGTATTTTCAAGGGGCTGTCTCACAGTCGCCATCAGTGTTCCAAGCGTCAGCCGTTTTGGGCCGGAGCTCTCGACACCTAGGACGTAAAACCTAGTTACTAAGCTACCTATGGTACCCTAAACCTGGGACCATGAACCCTAACCCCTACTTGAAGGATCATGGGTCTTAGTAAGTAGGTTAGAAGCCTGATTCGCTGGTAACACATTTTACTCTGCCTCCCCATCTTGTCACTATGCGAAATGGGTACATAATATATATATATATATATATATATAGATATATAGATATAAATATAAATAAATAACAAATATATATATATGTATACATATACATATACATATACATATACATATACATATACATGTACACATATCACCATCAGCTCCAAGCGCGAGCGAGCTGATTCGCCAGCACAGCTCGCATGTTCGACCTGTGTCGGTGCCTCCTGCAGCAGGTGGCAGAGGACGAAGTCACCTACGTTGCTCGGAGCTTCGAAGCGGGTCGTGCCGCATCGAGCTTTCAGAAAGCACTGGCGAAGAAGCCATTGAACAAGGCAGATGACTGTGCCTTCGACGCGCTGCAGACCCTGACCTTTGGAAACACGTTCAACCAGAGTTTGGAGGGGATCCGGCTCCCCAGCGCACTGCAGACGTTGACCTTTGGATATGATTTCAACCAGCGGTTGGAGGGGATCCAGCTCCCCAGCACACTGCAGACATTGACCTTTGGATTTGATTTCGACCAGAGCTTGGAGGGAGTCCAGCTTCCCAACACGTTGCAGACCTTGACCTTTGGAAGCAGGTTCAACCAGAGGTTGGAGGGAATCCAGCTCCCCAGCGCACTGCAGAGCTTAAATTTTGGACGTGATTTCAACCAGAGCTTGAAGGGGATCCAGCTTCCCGGCACACTGCGGACCTTGACCTTTGGATGCTATTTTAACCAGAGCTTGCAGGGGATCCAGCTCCCCAACGCACTGCAGACCTTGACGTTTGGAGACAGGTTCAACCAGAGTTTGGAGGGGATCCAGCTCCCCAGCGCACTGCAGACGATGACCTTTGGACATGATTTCAACCAGTGGTTGGAGGGAATCCAGCTCCCCAGCGCGCTGCAGACCTTGAATTTTGGATATTTGTTCAACCAGAGCTTGAAGGGATTCCAGCTCCCCAGCACACTGCAGACCTTGACCTTTGGAGACAAGTTCAACCAGAGGTTGGAGGGAATCCAGCTCCCCAGCGCACTGCAGAGCCTGAATTTTGGATATGATTTCAACCAGAGCTTGAATGGGATCCAGCTTCCCGGCACACTGCAGACCCTGACCTTTGGATGGAGTTTCAACAAGAGCTTGAAGGGGATCCAGCTCCCCAGTGCACTGCAGACCTTGACCTTTGGACATGATTTCGACCAGAGCTTGGAGGGGACCCAGCTCCCCAACGCGCTGCAGACCCTGACGTTTGGAGACAGGTTCAACCAGAGGTTGGAGGGGATCCAGTTCCCCAGCGCGCTGCAGACCTTGACCTCCGGATGCAACAAGGGCTTGAAGGGGATTCCTAACGCGCTGCAGACCCTGACGTTTGGAAACCGGTTCAACCAGAGTTTGGAGGGGATCCAGCTCCCCGGCACACTGCAGACTTTGACCTTTGGATTTGATTTCGACCAGAGCTTGAACGGGATCCAGCTTCCCAACGCGTTGCAGACCTTGACCTTTGGAAGCAGGTTCAACCAGAGGTTGGAGGGAATCCAGCTCCCCAGCGCACTGCAGAGCTTAAATTTTGGACGTGATTTCAACCAGAGCTTGAATGGGATCCAGCTTCCCGGCACACTGCGGACCCTGACTTTTGGATGGAGTTTCAACAAGAGCTTGAAGGGGATCCAGCTCCCCAGTGCACTGCAGACCTTGACCTTTGGACATGATTTCGACCAGAGCTTGGAGGGGACCCAGCTCCCCAACGCGCTGCAGACCCTGACGTTTGGACATGATTTCAACCAGAGTTTGGAGGGGATCCAGCTCCCCAGCGCACTGCAGACGTTGACCTTTGGACATGTCTTCAACCAGAGGTTGGAGGGAATCCAGCTCCCCAGCGCGCTGCAGACCTTGAATTTTGGACATTGCTTCAACCAGAGCTTGGAGGGATTCCAGCTCCCCAGCACACTGCAGACCTTGACCTTTGGAGTTGATTTCGACCAGAGCTTGAACGGGATCCAGCTTCCCAACGCGTTGCAGACCTTGACCTTTGGAGGCAGGTTCAACCAGAGGTTGGAGGGGATCCAGTTCCCCAGCGCGCTGCAGACCTTGACCTTTGGAGTTTTTTTCGACCAGAGCTTGGAGGGGATCCGGTTTCCAAACACGCTGCAGAGTTTCACGTGTGATTTGTTTTCTGTGGCCACTTGCCCGCTTGGATAACACAGCAGACAGCACACAGCAGCAGTTTGCTGCTGCTCACAGACACACGCGTTGCACCACGAGCACCACGTTTCACAACCACGACAAACCGAGGGGTGAGGTGCAGGAGAAAGGTGCTTGGGCTTCCCGCCCCCTCCCCCCGTACGGCTACCTCGTCCCGCGAATTTAGGGTCGACTCGGTTGCGTATCTACAGGTGTCAAACCATCTTTATTTATGTCATTTTTGCAAGCAATATCGATCTCTTTAAAAAACAATTCCTGTAGCTTTAGCAGACCCTAACTTCGCGGAAAGGGCGTGAGTGGGGCAAGGAGGGTAACCGGAAGGCTCGGGCCCGGTTCTGGCCAATCTGGATGATCCCAGTGCACAGGGGACGCTCCCGATGGAGGCCGACCGGCCGACGGTGCGCAGCATCGAGAGGGTGTGGCGCCGACGTTGCACAGCATCGAGAGGGGTGGCAACAAAAAACGCCGAAGACCGTGGAGTGCAATTGTACGCATGTCGTTCTGTGTGTGTGCAGCATGCTTGAGGGTCTGAGTGTGTGCTCGTTGGTCAGTGGCTCTTTGTTTTCCTGGGACCGGGCGGGCCTCCGGACCCGTCGGCGAAGACGAGGCCCGCAGGAGTGCTCGTGTCGTCATGTTTCGAAGCAGCTCCCGAGCAGGTCCATCCGATCAGAAGTCCCGGACGAGGCCACGTAGGAGTGCTCGTGTCGTCATGTTTCGAAGCAGCTCCTGAGCAGGTCCATCCGATCAGAAGTCGCGGACGAGGCCACGTAGGAGTGCTCGTGTCGCCATGTTTCCGAAGCAGCTGCCGAGCAGGTCCATTCGAGCATCGGTCATGGCCCGCAGAGATTTACCATCTCCAGATCAAAATGCAGAGCCGCATCGAAAGGAAGAGGTTGACGCTGGCTGTTGGCTTGCTTCTTATTTTTTCGCTACGGGCGTTTGGCTTCCTACTTCTTTACATCCGGAAAGTTCTCATGCAGCATTCCATGCACCATGCTTGACTTTGAAGTTGATGGTGTTTCATAAAGAACTATACGCTTGCCAAACGACGGGAGCAGCTTCGTTTTTTAACAACGACATGTACGGCTTGTTCAATGGTGCTTTTGCTATTTCTGACCCCAGTGGTTTGTGAATGTGGCACTTTCACTTCCATGTCGGTTTCTCGCAAAGTGTGACATCCTGGCATCGCATCGCAGAACCAAACGTTGTTCAAACTTAGCAGCCCGCACGTTACTTCCGGCAGCCAGCCGAAGAACGGTTTTAACGTGAGACAGCAACGCCTTGCTTGTCATAAAACGGAGCATGAATAGAAGTTGTCGGTCGGAGCAAAGTGTGGGTGGAAGCCAATCGACAGATCAGGGATAGGCATGTCTGTTGCTGGCCTGAATGTTCCAGTGGGTTTGTTGAACATTAAATATGGTGGTTGGATACCGGAAGGTATTATTTTGATTTTTGCTGAAAGCACCACCCGCATTGGTAATGAGGCAAACAGCATCATATCTTCGGGCGCGGGGGTTCAATTGCTGCGAGCTGCATGGAGTGAGTGATGGTTCAGACCAGTGCTTGTACTTTTGTAAAGTGAATCAATCCTGCATTTTTCACAAACAGAGGTGCGTAATGTCCAGGTTTACTGTGGCTGCTTTTCTGACCATCAATATTGAAGCTGCTTCTGCAACCCGGCCTGTAGGTTGGTTGAAGGTTATCGGTCGTCTGCCCTGAACATGTTGCCCATCTCAAGCATCTTAAGATTGATGCAGCTGGGGGGTCACAGGGTAGCCGGGGTCAGTGCATACATCCTGTAGCGCAGTTAGAATGCCTCATCGACGAAACTTTTCATGAGCCCTAGAGTACTAGAGGATCCAGGGGTCACGAACCCAAGCACGCCTGAAAGCACACACAGAGCCCCAAACTACAAAGCAACAACACACGAAGTGACAATGGGGCTTGGCGCATTGTGCCTTGTTCCAAGCAGACGTGCGGCAGGCCTCCAGTGTCTTCCTGGGTTTGTTTGTTTTGGGGTTTCGGGTTTAAGTTTCAATGTGCTGGGTGTAGTCATTGCTATTGTTGCTTTCAGGGCATTGAAGTCGCCCACGATTTCTGACACAGTCGACATGAATCGCGGATTGGTTCGCATGGGCCGTAGATATTGATACAGGCTCGCGTACCACCTCACCCGTCCTTGAATGTTGAATTCAGAAGTAGACGCATTCGTTTAAATCCACTGGAATTGCAATCCGTGAGATCACCCTAAAAGCACACCACTGGAATCAGATTCTTATAGTGTTGAATCCGCCGCCAATTTGCTGGTGCCACGGAAACTTCGCAAGCCTGAGCGTTCGACCCAGCCCGAAGCGCACTGAACCGTCGAAGAGTTATCTTCGAAGCTACGAGAAGAAAAATGCGCTTAGACCGCCTCGTAGCGAGGAAATACAAGCGCATGACGTCGACGATCTGTCCCACAAGCTGGTAGTAGAACAATTTGGGGTACTTCTAAACCCCCAGGAACAAACGCCCATAAAGAATTCAACTTTTCAAGAACCCCTGAAGCTTGCAGGCCCGCAGCTGGCTGCCCACGTGCTGTCCCAGAGGTTAGCACTTCGTTGGGGCTACTTGCAGTTCCCGTGTTGATTGTCTCTTGTGACACTCTGCTTGGCCCTACAAGAAGGCTGCTCTAGTCGAAGGCACCTGCATGTGAGGAGGCTGTCGGTGAGCCCGCCGCTATCCGCCTGCAGCCTGCGTGGGTTTGATCTCAATTGCATGCCGAGGCGCGGCCCGATACTGTCAGGGCAATCGGCGTTGAGCATGTGAGAACCACACAGCAGAGCTTGCGGGGGCCCCAAGAACCGTCGGCCAGAAGCCCTAAAGGCGATATGGGCTGTGTAGGATGACGATGCAGCAGCTGTAACTCTTTAAGACTCCGAGACCGATCTCCGTCTCGATGCACACAGGCATTCAAGGCCCCCAGGGGAACTTGGACCCTTTTTCCGCACCGTCTTTGTCTTGCCCCGGTAGCTTGCCAGAAGGCCTCATGCGTGCCAGTGTGCTAGCTGGGCAGGGGACTTCAGCTTCAAGATTCGGTTGGAAATGTTTGGAAGATCTCACCGCCCTAGTTGATGCAGGCTAGCCGCGACGCGTATCTACCTGCGCATCTTGGGGCCCAGGCTGTTGGGTAGTCGTCATTGTTTGGCTTCGTTGCGGCTTCGAAGCAGCACAGGCAGTGGCTCTGTCGGATAAACGGATTCGGAGGCGAGGTGTGCTGCTGGAGCAGGCTTTTGGAGAGATCCAAGCCGATCAGAAGCAGCCTCGAACCTTGGGTGCCCTTCCTTCTTGCACCGACCACGGTATCGGGTTTGTGCAGTGAAGCTGTAAGGCCTAAAGCTTGGACGCGATCACTTGCTTCGTTCAGATTGTCCAATGCGTGCGCGCCATCTAGCCGAAGCATTCGGAAGCTCGTGTTGCAATCGGTGAGGGCATATTGAGAGGCAGAGTGTTGCGCTGACGCATTTGAAGCGCCAGGCTGCAAAGGAAGTTTCAGTCGCCAAGCGCAAGTCCGCTTCTTTCCAACAGTGGAGTACTTCCCGATCTCGGGAACTGGCTGACAGCTTGAGACGACTGCAGCACAACTGTGAACGAACACCACCAGAGCATTCGCAGGGGCTTCTTCGCATCAGAGCCGAAGGTCCGGGCTGATTCTGGCAAGGCTTCTTTGCTGACTTCCTATGCGGGAGCATGCTTCGACTTCGACCTGTGGGTGGAGGGACTCCGGCCATAGGAAGAGCGGTCGCCCATCTTGGCCACTAAGTTGGCCAGGGATCCTGATCTACTCCGTTGCCGACGCGAACCGTTCTGCCACGCTCCAGTAAGAACGGGCTCAACACTGCAGAGAAGGCAGCAGTGGGGACCCGCGTCCCCGGGAGCTGTCAGCCTCAGACATCTCCCGCCTACACCGTCACCGCCTGAGCACGTGCCGCCCGCACATCTGCGACCTGGTCTCGGGGCCGATTCCGGCGTGGCCGAGTAGGAGGAAATCGCTGCCCGACCTCGGCATCTTGACGCCCACCCTGTCTACTCTCAAAGCTTCCTCTCCTTAAATGTTGCGGGATAAAATGTTTAGGAGTGTAGGGTTCAGAGCAGGTGTGCGACAGAATGCAGTCGTTCGGGCAGCATCGAGACGAACCCTCAATCATCAAAGCCTCTGAAACCAAGAGCAGGAGCCAAAATCCTGGCTTCAAAGAACTTCACTGATCTCTGACAGTTTCTCGCTCCAAAACCTTCGGACCCTAACCTAAAACCCTCAACTCCTCGGATCCTAAGATGATCCCGGATAGATCCGCCTGCGGTAGCAGGTGCATCACAGCTGCATCACAGGTGCATCAAACAGGGCGGCGCCAGTGCGCGGGACCAGGTGCAAGACCGGTGACGCGGGGCCGACAGAACGACAACACGCAACTCTGGATGTGCATACGATACGGGGCGGCGCGACGGTCACCAGCCACCCCAGCCCTCCCTCACGGGCCTCACCGCTCCCCGAGGACAACGCTGTAGAGGGACGAGGCGACGACGACCCGACGACGAGGCGACGACGACGCGACGACACGACGCGACGGCGCGACGACGAGACGACGACGCGACGACCAGACGAGGCGCTTGGGGCCGTCACAATCGCTGCAGCCCCCAGCTCCCTGACAGTCGCTGCAGGTCCAGGTGCCTTGGCAATCTCGCTGCTGAATTCCCTCGCTGCCGCTCGCTCCAGCACGAGGTCCCCTTATTCCCCGCTGCCCTCACACAGCGGCCAAGTGCCCCTCACAGCAGCCCAAATCCCCACCTTCCTCACCTGCCTGACTGTTTTTTGGAAGAGGATGGGTGAGGAACGACGGTGGGGATTCCGGTGAGGATAGAATAGAAGCGGGGACGGATGACACGAAGCGCGACGATGAGGGTTGGGGGGTGGGATAGAGGCGGGGACGGATGACACGACGCGCTGCCCTCACAGTCGCTGCTTTTTTTGAGCTGCCCTCAGCTCACACTTCCTCGCTGCAGTGCCCAGGCCCTCACAGAAGCTGCAGCCCCCACAGCCCCACAGATTCGCTGCAGTGCCCCAAGCCCTCGCGGTCGCTGCAGCCCCCCAGCTTCGCTGCAGCGTGCCAGGTCCTCACAGTCGCTGAAGCCGCCTCACGGGTTTCAGGTAGAGGTGCTGGGGACCGGGGGGTGAGGTGGTGAGGGTTGCGGCGGTGAGGATTCCGGTGAGGATATAGCGGTGAGGATAGAGGCCACTGCGCGACGACCAGCACTGGTGGTGAGGGCCGGGGGGTGAAGATAGCTGTGGGATAGAGGCGAACACACGACAGCGCGACGACCAGCACTGGTGGTGAGGGCCGGGGGTGAGGATAGAGGCGGGGACGGATGACACGACGCGGCGACGACACGACGAGGCGACGACGCGACGACGACGACGGCGATGACGCGGCGACGACGAGGCGACGACGCGACGACGACGACGACGACGCGGCGACGACGACGACGCGACGAGGACGACGACGTGGCGACGACGACGCGACGAGGACGACGACGCGGCGACGACACGGCGGGACGACGAGGCGACGACACACAATGTTGCCACCGCAATGTTGCCACTGAAATAATGCCATCGAAATGTCCACCGAGGCGGGGCGAGGCAGGGACGACGACAGCCTCGCTGCCGCTGCCCCAAGTGCCCTCACAGTCGCTCTCACTTGAAAGTCGCTGCTCTCTCTGGGGAGGGTGTTCCAGCACTCCACTCTGTGATAGCTACAAGCCTTAGTTCGAGACATAGGTCAGAATTCGATGCTTTGGAGCACTGTCGATTCGCGGGCCTACGGCCCGCAGCTCCGACGATCTTTATAGGGGCTCTAAAGTCTTTGCAAAACGGGCTTTAGAGGAACTTTAGGGGCGCGCCACTTGCCAGCAGCTGACGAGTGCTCGCCGGCAGCTTACGAGCTACTTGCTGGCAACTTACGAGCACTCGCCAGCAGCCCACCAGCAGCTTACGAGCTACTTGCTGGCAACTTACGAGCACTCACCAGCAGCCCACCAGCAGCTTACGAGCTACTTGCTGGCAACTTACGAGCACTCACCAGCAGCCCACCAGCAGTTTACGAGCTACTTGCTGGCAACTTACGAGCACTCACCAGCAGCTTACGAGCTACTTGCTGGCAACTTATACGAGCACTCGCCAGCAGCTCACCAGCTACTTGCTGGCAACTTACGAGCACTCGCCAGCAGCTTACGAGCTACTTGCTGGCAACTTACGAGCACTCGCCGGCAGCTTACGAGCGACTTAAGAGCTGCAAGCCCAGCAGCTTACCAGCTACTTGCTGGCAACTTACGAGCACTCGCCGGCTGCTGCCACGCCCTCCGCGCCGAAAGGGCGCGCGTAAAGCCTCCCAGCCCAGAGCCGGCTGAGACAATGAGACTTTGAGACAACCGGCCTGGAATCGAAGCGAATGTCTCAAAGTCTGAATCAGCTTCCTTCTAGCCAATCGATTGTGGGGCGTAGACCCCGCTATACAAGAGAGAGGCCGCACTTTAATGCAGTTTCAGGGCTGTGCGGGTTATCGCTGAAAGTTGAGGGGGCGTGGTGCACCTGTGATGCACCTGTGGTGCACCCGTGGCGATGCATCTCGGTCGGGCGGGCGTGGTGCACCTGTAATGCACCTGCGGTGCACCCGTGGCGGTGTTGGGCGGGGTGATCCTGCCATCACCAATGGGGGACTTTTTGCCCGCTGCACTGGGCAGGGACATCTTGAGCCCGGCAAGTTCGTCTCGAAGAAGCCACCACCAAATCTCCGGTCGAGCGAGTTCGTACCACGATAAGTCAAAAACCCTTCCCTCCGGTAGCCGCAGAACTGGATTGCAGAACTGGCAAGTGCAATAGAAACTGCTAACACTGGCGTAAGGCAGACCCGAAAGGCTTCGCTGTCAGAGCAGCGGCGCAGCATAAGCGCTCGGTCAGCAAAGTCCACGACACGTGCGCCAAACTGTTGCGGGCTGATTTTGACTTCACAAGCAGGAATCGCAAGCGGCAGTAAGAGCAGGGAGAGGCAGTCTGCTGCGTCGGGGAGCAAATGTTGGAGCGCCCTAGAAGTCTCCGCGCCTTCAACAGAGGGCTGGCACGTCCTCTCACTTGGTAGGCCCGCAGAATGGTATGCTGCTCATCGAAATCATCAATAGCCGACACACTGGGGACCAGACGTGTCGGTGGAGTCTCAACCGCCCGTAACAGGGACTTAACGCGCTCTGTCCAGGGGCCTCAGGGGTGGATGTTGCACAGCTTTGGATAGATTAGATGGCGAAGAGAGTGCTGACGGGTTATGTTTCCGTTGTGTCTTGCGTATGCAGCTTTGCAGAACCTCGTGTCAGTACGTGGCAGCTAGTTCAGACCATCTTCGAAGCTCTGCATGCAGTGCTTGCACATGTTCCTTGCATGCGCAGGCAGAACTTGATTTCGAAAGTGCTGCATTCCTCTCCGCTGCCGTGTCGCACCAGTGCTGGACGTGGTTTTAAAGTCATGTGCCTGTGACGGCGGGCCATGCGGTCGAAAACCAATGGTTTTCCTTCCTCGCTGCATGAGCGTGAGCTCGTGGACAGTTGGGGAACGGACCGTGCAGAGTGCCCACAGGACAGTGTGCAGACGCGGTAACCGGTTACGTTACCTGACGAATTTTTTTTTTTAGTCGATCGAAAAAGTTTGTGTTCGATCCATGCGGCTCCGCAGCTCTGCAGTCAGAGTGGGGTCCTTCTTGGCCGGAGTGCCATTCTTCGGGTCAGGTCGCGCACAGCCTGCAGGGTTTCGAAGGCCCGGGCCAGAGCTCTGGCAAGAGGGCGGAGGGTGCTCAGGTGTCTTGCAGGAAATCAGACATAAATCGCTCTGGCCGCTCTCAGCTGTGCACCATTGTTGAACGTTCACTACCGGCCAAGTTTGCACTTCGCGACCTGTCACCGCTTTTGCTGGGAGCATTTTGTTGCGATCAACCGATCCAGCTGTTGCTACGGAGGGTGGATTTCGAGCACAGGACCCAATGGACATCTTATTGCGGTTGGCTCCTTTTGTCCTCGGACTGAAAACGAAGATCGACAGGGCTCAGGGCCGCAGAACGCAACGATCTTCAGCCCTTTCGCCCCAGATTTTCCTCGCAATTGCAGCTGCTTGTGGACTTTCTCGCACTCTTTCACTCCGCTCCCTCCGCTCGCTCGACTCGCTCTTTGCTCGCTCGCTCGCTTCTTTCGCTTCGTCAGCTTGTTCGCTTGGATCCACCGTCGAGCTGCGATTCGCTTGGTCCTGAAATTTTTTCTACGGCGCAACTTACGCAAAAAAAGTTAATTGCACAATTTGCTCTCTCTGGGGAGGGTGTTCCAGTTCTCCACTCTGTAGTAGCTACGAGGCTAGTTTCGAGACATAGCCTAGAATTCCATACTTCGAAGGCCTGTCGATTTTGCGGGCTGGAGGCTCTAGGGCTCGCGATCTTAGGGGCTCTAAAGTGCTTGCAAAACGGGCGCGCGCGGCATCGGAGGCGCTTTGAAGGCGCGCGGAGGGCTCGCGAGCTGTTTGGAGGCGCGCCGTCGTGCTCCGGAGCTGTTTGGGGAGCGACGCGCGCTTACGCGCGCTTGTTCGGCGCGGAGGGTGCGCGGAGGGCTCGCGAGCTGGTTGGAGGCGCTCCGTCGTGCTCCGGAGCTGTTTGGGAGCGACGCGCGCTTACGCGCGCTCGTTCGGCGCGGAGGGCGTGCGAGCAGCTCGTGCGTTGCTCGTAGGCGGCTGGCGAGTGCTCGTGAGTTGCAAGCGAGCAGCTCGTAGGTTGCTCGTAGGCGGCTGGCGAGTGCTCGTAAGTTGCCAGTAAGCAGCTCGCAAGCTGCCGGCGAGCACTCGTCGGCTGCTGGCAAGTGGCGCGCCCTTAAAGTTCCTCTAAAGCCCGTTTTGCAAAGACTTTGGAGCCCCTAAGATCGTCAGAGCTGCGGGCCGTAGGCCCGCGAATCGACAGTGCTCCAAAGTACCGAATTCTACCCTATGTCTCGAACTGAGGCCTGTAGCTATCACAGAGTGGAGAGCTGGAACACCCTCCCCAGAGAGAGCGTGCACACAAAGTCCACAAGTCCACGGTGGGATCCACACCCAGCGGCAAGAGCCAGGAAATGGACCTAATGACGTATGTTGCTGGTCATAGGTGACTCTGATCATCTGGAACGCGGGTCCAACACCGTCACTGGGCAAAATCCATTGTCGAAGGCCGCGGCTAAGAATCCCATGTACAACATCTGGTAATTGCGCTGCTCATACAGCTCCTATTGCGGTAAAAACCGTTAAAAGTGTGTATTAGAAGAGATGAACGGGATTTGAATGCCTGGGCCAATTCCCTTCCGTTTTTTTTTTTGGCGTGAATTTGGACTTGGCTCCACCTGTTGCTTGGGCAGCTCAAAGCGACGGCTCTTTGTTGCATCGGATCGGTCGCTGAGGCTCCGTAGGCTAACACCGGCAAAGTGTGCGCCGCAGCCCTTGTAGAGCTTCGCTTTTGGTCTTACCGCTTTGTAGATTTTTAGCTTGTTTGCAGTCTGTTTGTTTGTTGGACCGAGTGCTACAGCCGTGGTCGACGAGGCAGCCGTTAGTCTCGCCAGACAACGGGCAGCCCCTGCGCTTTGTTCCGTCACGATCGAGCACACCAGAGTCCAAAAGTCCAATGTTCGCCGGGGCGAAGGGCTTCAGGTCTAAGCGGTGCTCCCCGAGTCGTTGCGACTCAAAGCCGACCAGAAACGGCCGGAACCCGCGAACCTAAACTCCAAAATAGGGCGGGCTTTTGTGGATACCCGTGTGGATACATTTGTGGACACTTTTGTGGATATGTGGATGCTTTTGTGCATGCCAGTGTGGATACTTCGCGACACGGCAACAACGACGAGGCGCAGCGACGATGAGGACGATGCTACGATGACGATGCGACCTGCAGCCAGGTGTCCCTCACAGTCGGTGCAGCCCCCCAGCCTCACAGGCCTCACTGCTCTTCTTCATCTAAACCAAAAGGATGGGTGAGGATAGCGCCACGCGGAAAGCTTCACTTCTCCAGTGGTTCACCACTAGGAAGAACGCACACCAGAGACAGGGTCAGATGCGGTGACTTCGATTCTTATCCACCAATTGGAGTCCAAGAGTCGAACAAGAAGACCTTACCGAACGCGCATGGTTTTGGCTTAAAAGACTTTACAAACTCCAGCAGCAGAGCGGTAAGCGGAGCAGAGCGGATTGCAGCTGCAACTTTGCTGTTTTTCCGCTTTGTTGTGTTTTTGCTCAGTTTGTAGTTTTTTCGCTTGTTTGTTGGGACCAATGCTACAGCTGTAGTTAACGAGTTAAGCCAAAAAAAAAACAGTTGTTGTGCAGAAAATACAACATTCGACGCATACATCTTGTGCTCACGGTAGAAGCTGTATCTGTGATTAACTTGTCCAAGAATTGGTTTTGAAACCATTGACCGCTGCAAAGAAAGTTCTAGCACTTTGTCTCTGCGCCGCGCAACTTGGTCTGAGACCTTTCTTCCGTCGGTTTTGAAAACAAGTCTTAACAAATTCAAAACTTGGCAGTTGGCGCAACCACGGCAATTTCCGCTTCGGCTTGCAAACAAAACCATTCAATCACTTGAATCCGCGTATCTTGCTTGCATGTCCAGTCCAGCCGTACCAATTTTCTTTAAATCTGCAGTAATGTGTTGACTGCCTCCGTGAACGGCTCTGCAAGCGCCGTCCACGCTTTATCCAGTTCGCTGGCCTTCTGGGTGTTTATTGGCTGGATCTACAGAATTTTTTTTTTTTCCGGTGCACCTGTGGTGCTACGTCCGTTTCAACGCTGTGGAATACAAGAGCGAAGGGTTCTCATCCACCAATTAGTGGCCCAAGAGTTGAACAAGAAGACGCGCATGGTTTTGGGCTCGATTATTTTCCGCATCCAAGATGCGTCCAGCACGATTGGCGGACGCAACCACAAAAAAGTGAATCTGTTCTTTTGAAAGGTTCCAATCTGGCAATTTACAATCGCTTTTTTGTTGGCGTAAGCGGGCCAGTAACAGCGGCTGCTGCTTTAGTCTTCGAGAAGGACTTGGGTCGTGGAGTTGGAAAGAAAGGGCTTCTGTGAATCAGGAAGTACTTTAAGAAGGATTCTTCTTATGATCATGATTTCAAGATTTTGCAATTCAAGTTTTATCAACTTTATAACAAGTGTTTGATTGTTTTAAGGTTCTCTCATTGTTTGTCACGATTTAGGATTGTCATGACTCCTTGATCCATGACTTTTTCGTCTCTCGACAAATGTTACCGAGCATATTATGCTAATTTATATGCTATGTATTACTTACATTGTTTATTGTCAATCAGATGACCAGATAATCTGACCCGTGTTTTTTCGGACCCCGGTGGATATTTTTCTGGGCCTCTAATGTCAACGCCAACTGGACAAAAACACATTCTCTTCAAGCCAACATCTTCTCAAACGCACAAGAAGAAGCACGAAATCGCTTTAGGGGCTAAAAATGAACGAAAGAAATCAAACTGTGTCATTGAAAATTAAAATCAAACAAAAACGTTTTCCAACACGAAAGAAGAAGAAGCCACACGATATCGTTAAAAAGGGAGATAAAATGAAACAATGGAAATTGAAAACGCACACACGACAAAGAATTTGATTTTCTTGCGGCCCTAACTTGTCTTCTTTCTGGCCTTTACTTGTGGCCGAAAATAAGATGAAAGTCTTTTTCTGGACCGCGGGTGTCGAACAAAACAGGAAAAAAGATCGCGCGGTCTAGAAAAAGACATCTCGGGGTCTGGAAAAAGACCAGCCGTGCAAGAACAGCTGAACTTCTGTGTGCGAGCGAGCAATGTGGGTGTGTTTGGTTCCTGTTGGTATGGGGTTTGTAAGTTTTACAGTTTAATTTGTTTTGCGATGGGTCGTCCATGTGTGAGCAGCTCGCACTCAAAAAGTGGACTCTCTCATAAGATTCTACTCTGAGGCCTGCGTCTGAATCACTGCAATGCGACGCACCAGAGACGATGGTTTTATTACTCTAGTTGTGCCAGATAGTGGGCTAGATTTTCTTGTTTGGCTTGGTTTGGAGGCTGGACCTAGAGTTCCAAATATTGCCAAATCGAAACAGGCCATTCCAACGAAAAAGCCTGCCCACGCCAAAAACATTCTGAGTCCGAGCACGTCCTTCAACTTCCAGTGGTACAACCTGGACTTCCGGTTCATCCAGTTCGCTGCAGCTGCAGCCACCGAGGACCACTGACGCCAACAAATTCCAGAACGGGGGTACTTCGGGCCGGTCTGGGATCGCGCCCTAGAGGATCATAAAGAGCCCACGGAAGGAAAATCCTGAGGACATCTGGAATTCGGCACGCAGCCGTCCGCAGTCAAGTGAAGAAACTACCAGTACTGCGGCAGTTGCAGGTACAGGATGGCAAGTGGTATCCAAGAGGGCCGGCACCTGATTTACTGACCATCGTCATGCCGGCAGCACTAACTAACTTCTTCTTGCGCGCTTCAAGGAGCAATGTTCGTTCACCGATCTCAACTCCTTCTGGCCAATATCCCTTCCAAAAAGATGCGGCAGGGTCTGTTGCAAAGTAGAGTGGATATAATCGCTGCCAGCAGAACGCAAGAAGGGGTTTCCCGTCATTGTCTCATCTTGTTGCCAAGAAACGTCCTCACTGAGACCACCCACTCCACACATTTCATGCTTGCAAACTGGAAGTGAAAGCATCAAACGGCTTTTATGTGGTTTTTCACCCAATCTGGAACCCAGAGAAGCTTTTGAAATCGGAAGTGTGAAAGCATCCGAAGCTTACATGAAGCATCACACGCGTTTCGGAAAGGATTCCGGATCTTTTGTTCGTTTGATCAATTGCATAGCTACACAACATTGTTGTTGTTGTTTCTGAATCCTTTTTCTAGTTGCTGATTTTTTTTCCAATGTTTTCTCAAATTTTATTGATTCGTTCTGGTTTTTCCTTCAATCAGCATCTTTCACTTGCGTTTCGATCCATCCCTAGTCTTTCTTGGGCACTTGATTCTCACGAGCTTTCCACCTTGTGGAAAAAAAAACTGCTGTCCGAGCGTTTTACTCGCGTCGATTGGTCGATCATTGGGATGAACATCGTGAGCTTGCTGCCGAGTTGCTACCTGCATGTCAGGACCATGAAGGATCCTCATGTTTGGCTTGTTGGCAGCGGCAAGCTTTCCATTGTGAAGAATGTGGAACTATGCCATGAGAGGAAGAACGAAACAACCAAGCGAGTGACAAAGAAATGGGCGTTGGACAAGGACTGCAAGCCTTTGAACAATGCAAACAGTGGGTGCTTCTACGTGTTCGACTGCTGGTGAACCGCTCCTGTGGTTGGTCAGCTTCTGAGTTCGAATCACAAAGTCTTTCGAACCTGGTTTAGTTTCTGTTGAGAGCATGCATTTTGCCGTACGTCAGGTATCAGTCTATGACAAAGCTTGAGATCATGGAAGCCTGCAAAAGCAACCAAGAAAGGGGGGGACAACTTCGTCGAGCAATCCCCCCATTTTTACTGCATATGATGAGATATGTTCGTCCACAACGTGGGGAACCGTGCATGTCAAGACTGATTGGAATAGGCTGTGCTGCGGCTCAACGTGTATGAGAAAAAGAGACCATTGGCTTTCCTTCGAGCTTTACGAAACACAGCTCGTGTTACTGTGCACGAGATTTGCTTTGTGGATGGGTTTTGGGTTTTCGGATTAACGTTGTGTTCACTGGCCAATAGCGCAAGACTTTCAATGGTTGCAACACGCAAAAGAATGTTGAGGGACCGTGGTCAGTAGTTTTTGCACTACCAGCATTTTACAAACAAATAAAATAGGCCATAAGATTCAGGTTTTTGGAACTGAGGCACCTTTTGGTTGTCTCACGCGCGCTTCCATGATTTGGCCACAGAAATGACACGCTTTACTTGTCGAGGGGTTTCATGTGTGGGTGAAGGGCAGTCCGCTGAGGTCATGCCATGCAGTGCAAATTCGTGCCTTCACCTAATCAGTCCTGCTTCCAGCCGCTCCTTTCAGCTTACACTTCAGAGCACAGATGCTGTCACACGAACACGACTAGCATTTCTGCACGGACCCAGGTGAAGCAAAGTCTTGCAGTCTTGCACAGCGCGATGCTTTCTTGACTTCCACAGCGAGCATGGTGCGTCGCAGATTCACATGTCGCGGTTTCGCGGTTTTGCTCGGAGCTGAGGGAATCGGGGTGTTTGGGGTCTGAGCATGAGGGTTGAAGTTTAAGGGTTTTGGGGTTTCGTGGTGTGAAGATTGCCACCAAGTTTGCATTACTAAGTCATTGCCCGTGGCTACACAAGCTTGTTTGCAAAGTAGACGCTCCGTGGGCCCGTGGGTTGAGGTTTGTGGTGCCCCGATTTGATCTGCGAAGAGTTAATGAAGAGGTTCAGGAGATGGAGATGAGATGATGGATCGTAGGCCTCGAGGAAGGCAGATCGCAATCGTTTACCGCCGGTCCTGAGCTGGAGAAGCTGTTCAATTCCGAAGGTTTTTGCTCTTAGCAGGAGCACTGACGGAGACAGTTTTACCAGCAACTTATGGAGCATTGGCTTCCTAGTCCTAGTTCTGCATATACATCCCAGCCTGGCATGTATTTGTGGGACCAACGCAACCAGGCATGGCATTGCACTCGAAGTGCTTGTTGCAGCCTCAGTCTTGAGCGCATCATGTCACAGCCCATCGTAGTGATATAGTGTTATTTCATGTCTTTGGGAAGCATCATGAATGTGTGTCTCACGAGCTTTGCTTTGTCCCAACGATTCGGTGCCATTTTCTGCGCGTGCTGTCTCTGTCAGGCCAGCACCCCGCTGTGGAATGAGGTGTCCACGGCAGGCAGCGTCCCTGCGCGCTTCGACCTCTCCGGAGTCCTCACCCCAAGTGGGCGCGCCTATGTGTTCGGTGGCGCAGACGCCAGCTCAGGCTCGGCCTGAGAGCGCTTCTTGCTCGGAGACTGTGTAAAAAATGGTGAAGGTAGATCCGACTTGTGGTACATCGACATGGAGGTGGGCACCATGGCCGTGGCAGGGCATCATGACAGTATGCCCTAAGGATGTGGCATGCATCAGAGGATGGCTCCGAGATGTTTTGAGCATATGTATCGGCTAGACCACGGCCTGTAGCTGGATTTCAGCACGCTAGCCATCAAACGACTGTTCCTGTGATGGGTTAAGTCATGATCTGATAGTATTGTCAGCTCTTCTTGCCCTTTGAGCTTGCTCTGCTGTGCATCTGGCAGAGTGTGTGGCACCTTCCGACCCTATGTCATGTGGGTAGTTGTCAAAATTATGGTCCCTTTTAGGGCACCCTAAATAAAAAGTGCCGTACTATAATAGGGACCCACAAGGGGACGATAATTTTGACAACCACCCATGTGGCATGTTGAAGGTCTCGGCTAAGTATGCTGAAAGGTTGCATTTGAGATATGCACGGGGGGGGGGGGCTTGTGCAGAGCTGCGACGGGCGATGTCGAGAAGTACAGGCAAGCACGCCGAGAATACCGCCAACAAGCAGTTGTTTACCCCCGTTGACATTTTCAACTTGATTCGGTCAAGCTGAGTCAAGCTTGAAGTTGGCGCGTGTTCTGGGCAGGCAGACACGCCGACATGGGTAGAGGTCCCAGCCTCAGGCATCACACCACGACGGGGTCACAGTGCAGTGATCAACGCTGCTGGCATCATGTGGGTCTTCGCCGGAGTTCACGAGAACAGCACCTACCAGGGTCGGGACCTGAGATGTTCTGAGGTTGTCGCGTCGCAACTCGTCTGAGCTCGCTTGTTTTCTCTCAGGCTGGTGGGATGACGTCTGGACGATCGATTTGGAGGCCGAGAAACCAAGCTTCGCAAAACGCACGTCAATGCAGATCCTCTGACTTGAGACGCGACAACATCCTACAGTCTGTCATCAGATGTGCGTGTCATGTTCAGGCCTCCACTCCGGCATGGAGTCCAGTGATCACCGCCTCAAGTCCGAGGGGTCGCGATCGCCACAGTGCTGTGCTGCGCCCCACGGGCGAGATGTGGGTCTTCGCTGGGTTTGCACAAAGTCCGGAACTCAGCCTCGCGTGCTAGAGCCAACACCTCGGGAAAATTGGGGAAGTGGCCCTGTCCCAGCCTACAGCGAGAACGACTTGTGGCACATCAACACCATGGAGGCAAGGGGATCGTGGCAAGAGCAAGGCTCACCCCTGAGCCCTTCAATTTCTTGGGGGGTATAGTGTACGATATATTAAGGAACCCCAAAATCCCAGGCCCCTATATTATAGTGCCGCAGTACCCTTAGATCCCTTATACAAGGCGTCTCCTTCTTGGACGGAGATGACGGTCTCCGGCACGCTCCCTGCGGTTCGTGGCGGACACACTGCAGTGATCAACCCATCCGGGCGCATGCGACTCGTTTTGCTTTTAAAGAGACAAGGATCCGCGGAACGCTCATGGATGCTAAACCCGAAACCCCATAGTCCTAAGCCCATAAAGAAAATTTTTGAACCCTAAACCCTAAAGTCCCAAAAACAGACCCTAAACCCTAAAGTCCGAAGTCCAAAACCCTAGTGTCCTAAACCCTAAACGCACAAAAAGGGAAGTGCACCAATTTTTTTTTTTTAAACCCTAAACCGCAGCAGAGGTTTGCTTTTGGCGGAGCGTCTGGGGCGGGTCCTGGCCTCGGCTTTCGAAACTGAAAGACGTCCTACGCAGATGGGGGTTTAGGGTTTAGGGGTTTAGGGGTTTAGGGTTTAAAGGGGTTTAGGGGTTTAGGGTTTAGGGGTTTAGGGTTTAATTTACGGTAGATGGGTAGTTCTCTCATCTAGGGCCCCCTTTTAGGGATCTTTAAGAGTTTTTATAGGGTTTCGTTCAGGGATCTAGAAGGGTAGTTCTCTAATGTAGGGTCCCTTTTACAGTAATATTTTGAGGACCTAAAAAGGCACTCTAACTTAGAGAACCACCTAGATGGCTTCAAACTCAAATTGAGACATACCGGGCTGACAACGTTTGCGGCGCCGGCTTTAGCATCTTCCAAGGTCATTACAACGACCTCTGGTTTATCGATGTAGAGGCGGGGACTTGGCTGCTGGTCTTGTCAGATGCCGCAGAACCTTCGCCAGGCTCCATCGCTTGAATGGCATGAAGTTGCGGTACTTGGCGGCCCTCCGCTTGCTCGAGACGGTGCTTCGGCGGCGCTCACCCCCACCGGCAAGATGTGACTCGGACTCACAAGCTCGAAGAGCCTGGCTGAAGAGCTGAACCCAGAGACTCCAATATTCCTTATTTAAGGAATACTCCTTAAATCATATTAGGGATCCTACTATAATTTAAGGTATATTTCTTAATAAAGGGATATTGGAGTCTCTGGGAGCCCAAAACCCTATAGATCCCTTTAAACGGAACTGGTATAGGAACCCTTGTCAATCCCCTTAAAACGAAATTGGAGTCTCTGGGAACCCGGGCCTTTCCCGAGGTGGATCTTCGGCGGATTCAGTCCCGGAACAGGTCCCTGGCCCCAGTGTGACAGCGCAGGCGAGCAGACTGCAGCATGCTGCGGGGCCCTGCAGCTTAGCCCTAAACCCTAAACCTAAACCCTGAACCCCTAAACCCCTAAACCCCTAAACCCTCAACCGTTTTTTTTCATCCGAAGGGGCCCGAGATTTGCCTAAACTCGAGCCCAAGGGCGGGCACCTGAGAGGGGCAAGGATGGTAGGAGCATGCCGCATTTCGGGCACGGGGCCGGTAGATTTTGGACGGGCCATCACGGTCTCCATGATGGGCTTAGGGGTCTAGGGTTTAGGGTTTAGGGTATCCTCCATGATCCCTTCACTTTATCCCCACTTTAGTCTTCAACTGGTCGCAGCCCTGACCATCGTCTTCACAGAACGCAGCAACGTAGACCCTTCATAGAAAGACATTCCTGTCCGCTCCCGCGGGTGATGGTGGGGATCCATGCCTTAAATGAGGCCACTGGAGGCACATCAGAGGCCTGCGACGTCCCTCAGCCAAGGTCACCTGAACGATTTGTGGTATGTGGACACGGAGGCAGGGACACGGCTGCTTTGCAATCGGTTCTGGGGTCCAGGCTTTAGGAGCTCTGGCTGATATTCACGGAGCGTCGATGCACTCCGCTCAGGTGTAGGCTTAGAGCCTAATGGCCCACATGCCTGGGTCTGGTCCCACACAGACTGCATCTTGTGATGAGAGTTCGTCTGCGGAGTGCCACCAAAAGCCCTGCAACACGACGGGGGGTAGATGTGGGACATGCGAATGAAGGGACAGAGGAAATCCACGGCATCGGCATTCCTTCCCGGCCTGCTCTTCCCCCCAATCTTTCGACTTCGCTCCACGGACGGCCTCATAGTCCTCTCATCGGGCCATCAAAACCCCTGCATCCATGCCCAAAACTTTAAACACTCCACGAAGCAGGCCGGCAGCCCCTCATGGACGGAGGTGTCCATGGGCACAGCTCCATCCGCCCGTGCTTATCCCTATGCCTTTCTAACTCCGGCCGGTCACATGTATATCTTCGCTGGTGCAGGCCTGGACTCAGCAACAAGTCGTTTTGTAGTCGCGGAAGCAGTCGTTGTGTCGCAGTTGTCCATGGGACTTGACCAGGCGACAGTGGCCGATTGGCAGACTCGTGGTTCGTCACCATCGAGGCGGGATTGAATCTCAGATGTCACTGTGCAGGGTGGGGCTGTGCCTAACGAAGGCGTGTGGGGTGAAATCCGATGATGGCTTCTGTTTCTGGAATTTGCAGCTACGTGTCTTGCCGAAGGATTGCATGATGAGTGACGCAACGCCCCAGCAAGCCTAGAGAAGCTGTACTCCAGTTCATAATCAAGCTTTAAGCCAACTGGATCTCTGCACGAGACCACTACCACCACTACCGCAACCTCTACTTCCACCGCAACCACGGCTACTTCGACGACATCTTCTGGCACCGGCACCACCGTCACTACGTCCTCGTCGTCGTCAACATCTACGACTACGATAACAGCGACTTCAGCAACACAGACAGCTACATCCACGGCCACATCATCATCAACGTCTTCAACCTTTTCAACAACATCCTCCACGATCACAGGCACGACCACAACACAGACGGAATCGTCATCGTCATCGTCATCGTCATCAACATCCTCAGCGTCGACAACAACATCCTCCACACTCACAACCACAACAACAACAACACAGACGAGTTCGATGTCAACATCATCAACCTCGTCATTTTCGACCACAACATCCATCACGAGCACCACGACAACACAGACGAGTTCACTATCAACATCATCAACCTCGTCATTTTCGACCACAACATCTATCACAAGCACAACAACAACACGGACTGAATCATCATCACCAACATCGACATCTTCGACTTCGACACAGACCGAATCTACGTCAACATCTTTGTCTATGACGACTTCGACTTCGATGTCAACATCTGTGTCTTCGTCAACTTCGAGAAGCACTTCGACAGCGCTGACTTCGACTAGCACTTCATCGGACACCTTTACAACGACGAGCTCGAAAACGCGCTTCACAAGCTTCAGTGACGAGCTTCTCGATGAGCTGCAGCGCAGCACCAACGTCCTGCTACGCCGCTCCGACATCTTGAGACACAAGTCGGTTGCGAGGTTGGACTGCTTTGCAGGGTCCTGCGAGAGTTGATTGTCTAGGTACGGTGACGGACTTGGAGAACGCGACTGTGTCAGTAACAACCGATTTCGGAAAGTTGAACGCGGTGAAGCTGCGGCCCCAGTCGTGCCTGAAGATATGGCTCCTGAGCTTTTGGGCGACTCCCGAGGTTGACCCCAAGCTCGAGCATGGTCGTGACCGTTCTGAACGAAAGCGCGGCTGCGGCAGTTCTGCCCGCAGAGGCCTGGGACATCCTCAGACTTTTCCGCCGTCAGGGTTTAGGGTTTTGTATGCCCTGGCTAAGACTCTGCATACCATAGATCCCTAGTATGGTTTCCGAAAATAGTCGACCCAAATATAGCACCCTAAATAGTAGGATGCTTGTTATAAGGACCCCTATAATAAGGTGCCTCTATTTTCGGAAGCTCCCAAATCCCTGAGACTCTGCAGCTATAAGTCCCCTAACATGGGTTAGTTATAGTTATAGTTACCTGACTTAAAACCCTACTTATAACTACCCATGAACCTCCAAGTAGGTCCTAAACCCTATACCCTTATAGAATCCCTATAGATCCCTTTAAAGGGACCCTTAAAGGAACCCTTATAACTACCCATGAACCTCCCAGTAACTCCATCTAAATCCTGAAACTCTGCAGGTCCTGCGGAGCGATGCCTTGCTTGTCTTGACGAGCTTCGAAGACGAGGTCCTTCCTGCCGGAGACTCCAAAACCCCTTAATTAAGGAGTATACCTCAAATTATAATAGGACCCCTTATATGATTTAAGGTATATCCCTTAAATTATAGTAGGATCCCTTATATGATTTAAGGTATATCCCTTAAATTATAGTAGGATCCCTTATATGATTTAGGGTATATTCCTTAATTAAGGGGTTTTTGGAGGTCCTTCCTGCCGGGCAGAGACACCGGTCATGGGCCTCGAGCCGGCCAATCGAGGTCTGGGTTCTTCTTGGGTTTAGGGGTTAGGGTTCAGGGTTTAGGGTTCAGGGTTTAGGGGTTAGGGTTTGGGGTTTAGGGGTTAGGGTTTAGGGGTTAGGGTTCAGGGGTTAGGGTTCAGGGTTCAGGGTTCAGGGTTTAGGGGTTAGGGTTTGGGGTTTAGGGGTTAGGGTTTAGGGGTTAGGGTTCAGGGGTTAGGGTTCAGGGTTTAGGGTTCAGGGTTTAGGGGTTAGGGTTTGGGGTTTGGGGTTCAAGGGCTCAGGGTTTAGGGTTCGGGGTTTGGGGGTCAGGGTTTGGGGTTTAGGGGTTAGGGGTTAGGGGTTTAGGGTTCAGGGTTTAGGGTTTAGGGTTGAAACTAACAAAAAAGGGGCTGTACGGGTTCTTCTACAGAGTCTAATAGGGTTCCTTTAAGTGTTCCTCTCAGGGTTCTATCAGGATGAAGACACCATAATTGGGATCTTGTTTCCTGCGTACATGATATGATTTCCTTATTCTTTTCTGGCAACTCAAATTCAATCCCTTCACAAGAACCCAGAGGTTGCTGTGCCGGCCGTGGATGTCACACTCATTGATCTGGACACGCTCCGCCCCATCGATGTGAGCCTTGATCGTCCCATGTACGTAAGGATCGCAAGGGTTTCGCCCGAGCCGAACTGGATCTGCGTGGCCTGGATCTGAACTGGTATAATATCTGCAGTTGCAGCAGGGATGATTTTAGACTTTTTTGTAGTGCCCCCCCGAGCAGGCTTATCTGAAAGATGATGGCCTGGGCTGGTCCACTGAAGGCGTGCGCTTAGCGGCGCCAGGGGAGCTGGAGGCGGCTTTTGGGGCTCTCGCGGACACTTCCGGCGTCTGGTGTGCCACTCTTCACCTCTCCATCTTCGCTGCTTTCGTCGACATTCTACTGGATTGCACGTGGCCTGGCTTTTGCTTGATTTCTCGGGCCGTCTTCCTTCCTTATAATGCTGATACTAATAATGATACTAACAATAATAATATAATGATACTAATAGTGCAAGTCTCCGCCTAGGTCTGCCAATTTGCTGACACCAGATGGGCTCCAACAGATCCTGGAGCGACGGGCTGAAAGTTCTGGCTGTAGTGTCCCTTAAACCCTAAACCCCTAAACCCTAAACCCTAAATAACCCCTAAACCCTAAACCCTAAATAACCCCTAAACCCTAAACCACGCTAGTCCGCTAGTCTTGAAGCGGCGTCTTGTGTGTCCGAGGGCATCGTCCCGTGTTCCCTTCCTCAACCTTAGCCTCCCTCCCTGTCTGTTTCTATGAACCTACTTGAAGGATCATGGGACTTAGTAACTAAGGTTATTGTTAGGGCAACTATACTTATAACTACTTATAACCTCAATTACTAAGTGCCATGATCCTTGCGCTTCTTGTGTTGGGCGACTTTTTGTCCAGGAGCGAGGGGACTGGTGGGTTCGAGTGCCGGCGGTGTCCCTTTGGCTGCTCTTAGCCGCCTCGCTGCTTTTGATCCTCTTTGGTTATCACAGTGATCTGAAGGTCCGGCATCTTTGTCATAGTTGGGTAACATTTTACATGTTTATGGGTACTTAAACCCCCTAAGGCATAGAAATGTACATTTTATATCTTTATAGGTACTTAAACCCCCTAAGGCAAAGAAAATTACATTTTATATCTTTGTAGGTACTTAAGCCCAATAAGGCATAGAAATGTACGTTTTAAACTCCTATCCCAACCATGAGCTAGGCAAGCGGAGCTCTGGCGGGAGGACTTCTTTTTGGACGACGCTGCAAAGCCTTCCACGCTTTGCTCCTCGCTCCCTTGCCTTCGCTGCCTTTGCTGCCCAAAGGCAGAGGCAGCCGCCCCTTGGAGAGCACGGCTTTTGCACGTCTTGGATGGGTTTAGGCTTGGGACTGCTTGGAGAGGGGAGCAGGAGAGTTATTTTAGAGACTTATAAGTACCATAACCCCAATTAAATATCCCTTTCAGGGTACTTATAACTCTACTTACTACCTACACCTGCAGGCCTACGTCCGCACGTTCTCTAAGGCTGCGGCCCCCGGCGAGCTCAGTGAGACGGAGGCACCGTCTCTCCGAGCTTCGCCGATGAGCGTGCAGTGGCAGGAGCAGCGTGACTAGGTGGCAAAGTAGTTCCTTTTTTGGGGTTCATATATAGAATCCTATAAGGTAATATCAAAAAGGAACGACTAGGTGGCAATTTGGGAAACCTTTTGATTTCCCTTATGCTTCCTATAGAGGCACCTATTCATAAATACTTTTCAGAGCCCCAAAACTACAACCCAGGTGAAGAAGTCCTGAAGAGGCTGCAGCGGCTACGGCCAACTTGGACGTCAGGCTTGCAGGAACATGCGATCTGTCGCAATACACTCTGTGAGGTGGGCCGTTCACTTAACCTTCACATCACCTCCATCGAAAGCCACATATGGGGTCGACATGGATGGGTACAGGGAAGCTTGGCCTTGCAACGATCTCCAAAGCTCAGAGAAGTAGCTATCGAGTTGGAAGAAAGGCTGCCAAGCGCTTACGTGCTCGTCCATACTTCACACCTCCATCGGCTTCGTGCTACAATCCTGGCTTCACATCCGGTGTACGAGCTGTGCATGTTCGATCTGCACATGACGGCCGCAAAGCGGGCCAAAATCTGCATGGACTGCGTGATGGGATCTTTGTGCTTTGCTGCCCTCTTTTTTTCAGTAGACGGGTCGGCATTGTCTGCCCGAAGCCCGGCCGAGTGCCCACTGGAGCAGGGAAGCCTCCCCTGGTACCTTTTCGTTGCGACCTTCTCGGTGCTCCTCAACTTCATTCCAAGGAGTTTACAGATTTGCCTCGCTCAGCGTGGCTTTGTGCGGACGAGTCTCTCCCCACACCAGCACCTAATCCGAACTCGCTGCAAGGATGTTGTATTCTGGCTTTTTAGCATCTGCCTGTCGACTTTCCACTTGCTTGTCATCATGGCATTTCTTTCGGATCTGGTGGAGTCTGACGAGTGGAAATGGATGTTTGCCTTTACAATCGTGCTTGCACGAAAGCTGCTACTTGTGCCGCTGCTGGCCTGTGTGCTTTCAAGCCTGGGCACGCAACTGGCTGACTGCAGACAACCTGGGGGTGTCGCGGCACCACCAAAAAAGTTTGGACTTGATTTGCAGCTTGCGAAATCAGGAGAGGATTCGGAATCTCCTGTTTCTCAAGAGCGTGGGCCAGCCTGGGTAGCAAAGGTACATGAGCTGGCTGGTCGCGGCATATCGCTGCGGCAGCTTCTGGATTTCTATGCAGAATTGGGACATAATCTGACGGGCCATTTCGATCCAAAGAAGTCCACCACACATGATGCTCCTTGTCCCAGAAGAGGCATCAGACAGAAGGAAAGCTCTACTGTAGCTCTCCCAGCAGGTGCTGTCATTTGGATTATGCGCCCAAGCCCTGAGCCGCCAAACCCTATGCCCCAAACCCTAAAATCACTAAACCCTTAAACCGAGGTTGTGCGACAATTCATCATCCCGAACTCGTTGGATCTTCGAGATGTGCACTTCTACACCATACAGGTCCACCGGGCGACGGGCCTGGCAAAGCGAGATGAGGTCGCGGGTCGTTCTGCTCCTTACTGCGTGGTCGTGGTACAAAGTGGAGCTGTGTCAAAGCCTTGGAAGGGTGGTGGCCGGACATCTTGCATCGAAAGCACACAAAACCCCGTTTGGGAGGAAGCATTCCTGGTGGAGGATTCGTTCTGCATTTCGCAAGAGTAGTCTGCACTTTGCCGTTCACTTTCCTTCCCTTCCTTTAGCCCCTACAGTGTATCTAGTTGCCATGCCTGTTGAATGCCATCCGCTGCCTGTGGCTAGCGCACACGGCTGCTACGGCTAGAACCAACAACCAAAGAGGACGTCCTTGACGATGAAAGCCTTCATTTCTCCATCCGGGACCGCAACAGTGACGATTGCCTTGGCAAGGTCGTGCTGCCAGTGCCGGGCACAGTTTCCTGAACTCACCTCAAGCCCCCCCCCGAGAGAAGCAGCAAACTTCAGATTCCACAGAGTACTTGTGCCTGGAGAGTCGAGAGCAAGTCGGGCCGGCTGAACAGGCTAAACCCTAAACCCTAAACCCCT
This sequence comes from Symbiodinium sp. CCMP2592, assembly GCA_905221615.1. Classification (NCBI taxonomy): domain Eukaryota; class Dinophyceae; order Suessiales; family Symbiodiniaceae; genus Symbiodinium; species Symbiodinium sp. CCMP2592. The sequence goes on from CAJNDT010006139.1 coordinate 215,783, forward strand.
TGATTCAGGTGCGGAGCATGCGGGGTGGCATGAGCGGCGAGCTCCTCGTAGAAGCCACCGAAGGGAGCAAGCTGCAGGTTTCCTGGCCTCTTGATGCCACGGAGGGACTCTGGGTCGGTCCACCTAGCTCAGAAGCTGCTTTAGCCCTTGGGTTCTAGTTATGCATCGCCGCACACAGGTCGGACAAAAAAGCAGAACAGCGAACGAAGAAGTCATGTGCAGCAGAGGGGGTGATGTGGGGACTCGTCTGGTAATCAGAATGACTTCGTGATTCCCTAAACCCTAAACCCCTAAACCCTACACCCTAAACCCTAAACCCCAAGAGGTTTCCATAGCCTCCCACGCGACACGAGCAGAAGCCCGAAAACGGCTTGCACGCCTGCAGGAGGCCAGGTGAAGGGATGCCAAAGTCGCAGGGGCCGCACATAGAAGCCCAGAGACTCCAAAACCCTTTAGTTAAGGAATATACCTTAAATCATATAAGGGATCCTATTATAATTTAAGGTATATTCCTTAATTAACGGGTTTTGGAGGCTCTGGGAGGCTCATAGGTCCTAGATTCAATCTGTGCAGTGTTCTCTAGAAGCTCTGACGAATGAACTCCATCAGCCCTCCGCCGACGGCTCGATTCACCCCAGCAGGCCGCAATCGTTGGAGGAGAAGACGGAGGTGCTTTTGCACAAGCTTTGATTCGATGCATTGTCTTGCTTGCCAGCGACTTTTTCGTAGCCAAAAGCTCGGATAGCCTAGACGCACGTTGTCGTTTTAGACGACAGAGTGAGACATTTCGTTTTGAGCCCACAGGCTCTGTCGCCCGGAAAGCCTCGCGCCTCAGGCGATGACCTCTCGAACACCGACGAGCAGGTTTTGGATCTCGGGGCCCAGATGCACCGAAACTTCGTCCCCCGGGCCTCACGCGGAGTACTCACCGCTGAAGACCACGACTGCGACCTTCCGAAAATCCGTGGCTTCGCGTTTGCGGAGGTCGTGAACGCCAGGGAAACCTCACCCTCTCTTGCCCAGAGGATGGTCACGCACTCCTGGCGCAACAAGGCACGAAAGGGACGAAAGGGAAGGTTAGAAGATGAAGCCGAAGCCTTCTAAGGGTGCAGATTGTCTTGAGATGGAAGCATCATTCCGTAAGCGAATCCCGACAAGTTTACGCACCTCATTGCCGCCGTCCTGGCCGATGCCTTGGACGTGGAGAAGTATGATGAGATTGCTGACCTTCTCACGCACCACGAGTTTGGCACCTTGAATGCCAAGCTAGTAGCATCTGGCAAGCTGGATATTCGCTATTGGATCTGTGCTTTCTCGGTGAACCAGCATGCCGGAATTTGCGCGAGCCCTCCGCCGACCGATTCTACCGGCCATGCTATCACGCCCTGCCACTGTTCGACGCCGAAGCATTTCGACGGCGACCTCAGCGCAGCTCGGCTGCACTGTGCGGGTTCCAGCACTGCCACATCGCTTGCATGCTTCCTTGCGTGAGTGTGGAGGCCAAGTTGGCGGTAGCAGGGCGGTTGTGCTTGCGATCTGCTTCCACAGATGCTAAGCATCAAACCTTAAACCCTAAAACCAAACTCTAAACCATGGAAGGAGATGAACAAGTTCGATGACATGATGGCCTACCTGAAGATATCCTTACGCAAGCAGGGGGAGGCCGGGCCAGCTCACAGTCTCATCGAAGTAGTTTTCCTGGTTAGGTTTTTAGGGCTGATGGGTTTTTTTTGGCATGATGGTTGAACCCTTCGGTGCACGCTGCATGCATAGCGTCCTCATCGATGCGAGTTGAGCACCTCCTGCCAAACCGCAGGGAGCTGCACTCGCAATCGGACCCCACATTGGGGGATAAAAACAGCACGAGAGGAGCCTACATGGACTCGCCACGTTCTCGTGTCGAAGCGACCGGTCTTGCAGGTATGAATATACTCAGCTGCAAACAGCGAACACTGTACAACCGCGCTGTTGCGACCAGTCATAAAAGCGAGGGGCGCGTCCTCCATCATCAAACGGTGCTGTACTGCGACCTCGACAACGGAATGTACAAACCCATACAAATCCGCATCGACTCCCCGCTTCAAAATTCCCTGAACTCTATCCCAACCCGAAACAACGACCGGTGGTAGCGGTGGCTCCGGATGGAATGGTCCCTGGGTTGCCCACCAAGGCTTCGGTCCTGGGACCGTAACTGGTGGCCGCCATGCACTGGCCGAGGGGCGTGCAGGCTTGTCAGTCGGCGCAATATCGGCTTCGAGAGCACACTGCCGACAGTACGGATGTGACTTAAAGTGTTCTCTCAGCCTGGCCTCCGACCAAAATTCTTTCGAGCAGCACTCACATCGCGTGCCAAACACAGCTTGCGATAGTTGTGAGCGCACTTGATGCACCTTACGTGCGTGTGCGCGACAAGCCGCCCGGGTGGAAAAGAAGCAGCCGCACACCTCGCAGGCGAAGGACGTGGGATCCTGTGCGACGCTGGGCACCACGTGCACAAAGAGCCATCCCTTATCCAAGGCATCTTGCTGACCTCGCCAGCCAGGCAGAAGCTCCTGTCGCTGCTCCGCATGACAGCGTCTAACAGCAGAGGTGAATCGCTTGAGCCAGTTTTTTGCTTGACCAGGATCTTCACGCAGCCTCTCTAGGCTGATTGCCGGGGACTGGAGCTGCAGCGCAACTTGGTGCAAAGCTTGTTGCACCTGCTGATGCCATGCCTGGTCGTCGAACCACAGCTTGATGACAGTGTCGTCCGGGCTGCTTAAAAGCCACGCCGCATGACGAACTAGATCAACTATGTGCATTGATGCCAACGCGCGACTCGCGAAAGAGCATGCACCCTACCCGGACAATGCGCACTTCTTCCGCGCATTCCTTACGGCTCATCACCTTGTAACCACCCCGGCAGTCAACCATGTCGGCAATCCAAACAGGCCTTGAGCCCCGAGGGGCTGATCCAGGTCGTGTATTCGGTGCCGACATGGTTGACTGCCGGGGTGGTTACAAGGTGATGAGCCGTAAGGAATGCGCGGAAGAAGTGCGCATTGTCCGGGTAGGGTGCATGCTCTTTCGCGAGTCGCGCGTTGGCATCAATGCATAAGAGCAAAGTGGCACGACGTGGAAGTCTGCCCATAACCTGCGAAAGCTGGGCCCACCATGACTCTTTGACTGAGGCTGAAGCCCGATTGGTCGGTGCGTGGGCCGTGAGGACGACAAAAAGGCTGCCCCCCGCCCGTGCACTCACCATCAGTATCTGGGGGCTGCTGTAAAGTATCGTGAAGGAGGTTGGCTCCCAGAAAACTTCTGAGCCCTCACAAACACCTACTGGGACCTTGGAGGAGAACCAGATTTGAGCTCCTCCCTCCCCGGAACTGGCAGGGCTAGAGATGACATAGTACGATCCCTGCCTTGAACGGCCTGCGAGACCGCTACGGGTCTCTTGCAAGCCCGCCACTACAACACCACGGGCAGCGAGTTGCTGACACAGGCTTTCGCGTTGCAGAACGGTAGAGGCTGTCAGGACATTGTATGTGACGGCACGCAAGTTGAAGCCAACTGTTGAGGCCTGAGGAACCTGGACAGAGGGCAGCACATCGGCAAGGGTGGGTAGCCCACTGACTGTCTCCCTCCTGCTTGGGCCAATGCAACCTCGGTCATCGGGTCGGGGGAGGTCCTGATGAAGGCCTGCTGCCGCCCAGAACCACGCCAGTGCCCCTTCCTGAGCTGCCCAAGCCAGCTCATGCGGCAGTCTATTGACATCCGGATCATGCGATTTAATATGGGCCAGGGCTGGACGCCGTGACTGCAGGTAGAGAAGATGGCTGATGGCTCCGCACGCTTCTGTCAGTGCCGTGGGCTGTGCAGGAGAGGCACTTCCGGACGCAATGTGACCGGCTGCACTGCAGTCGTAGAAAACCGCGGCTGGGCAGGGAGTGGCCTGACACACAGCAAGAGCGTACACAATTCCTGCAAGCTCAGTCTGGAAAGCGGAGGTAATCTCAACCCCCAGGGTGGTGTGGTCGCCTCCGCAATCGCTGCCTACCGCCAAAAAACCTTCCCAGCCCCAAACTTCACCTTGCAAACCCAACACAGCAATTGCCCAGCCCGCTTGGCAGTCTGGTGAGGTGTCGAAGTAAGAACCATCCACATAGATCTGCATGGCGTCAAGAGGCCTGCTGACATCGCAGAGTGGTAGTTCGGTGAGAAAGGCTCTAGAAGAGGGATGCAAGGCAAAGTCAAATGGCTTGTCCCTTGTGAGACACCGACGACCAAAGGGATTGAAGGCAAAGTCCAGCGCATCTGGTTCCAAACCTAACAGGATACCCTTGGATCGGCAGTTGTCGAGGGGCTCCGGTTGCACCGAGACGTGGCGAGGAGCCGGCTGGCTCACTTCGAGCCGACGGCGACCAAAGGGTGTGATCACCTGTCGAAGCCCGGCCTGGGCCTGTGATGGTGCCGTTCTTGTAGGAGGCCCCAGAGGCCTGTGCACTTCGTTGTCACCGACATTTGCAGTGGTCGACTGAGTACGAAGCCGCTTGATCCCGAGCTGGATGAGGCTGTGTCCCTCCTGACTATTCGGGTCAGCCCTTGCCGGCATGTCCTCGTCGTCAACCTCAGGATCGGGCCGAATCGGCCGCTGTGGGCATGGAGGGGGAGCCGCGACTGGCTGAGCAGCTTGTTGTGCCGCAGCTCATCCAAGCAAATGCGCAATACCAACCCCGGCCGCCATCTGCGCTCTGGGAGGACTCGAAAATTGTGCCCAATGGGAAGCGCTCCGAGACCGGGTGCGTTCTGGGGTGTCAAGAGCACAACATAATGTCCAGGCCACCCATAAGCGGGAAGTAAAACTGTCGCTAGGGAGGACTGCCTGGCCGATGAAACGAACACCGAGGTGCAGCGCTCGTGCCTAAACTGGGCCTCGGCGTACGAAATCGCGCACAGTCTGGCTGGGAAGTCATGGTGCTCGTTGATTGCCTCCCGCATTTCTGTATGATCCGGGATAAATTCGTGCCGCGTTCGAAATGCTGCCGGTGCATGGTGCGGCCCAAAAATAAGGCAACGCCCTTCAGCATGGCGGTAGAAGCCCGCCCGTGCTCGGCGCTGCCTCGCGTTCCGCACTAGAGGCAAGGGCAGCCCCCACGTGTAAGCTTCGAGAAGAGGGCAGGCTTCAAGAATAACCGAGGTGGGCACCGAAAGGGGAAATCCCCCTTGCATGCAAGGCTGGACAAAGTCGCCGTTGTCAATGTTGCGTGCACACATCTGGAGGGGTGCGCCATTGACAAAAAGGGTCCATCCGATGTGGTAGGCGGAGGCCGCAAGTGTGGCATGGCAAGGCACTTCGTGCTCGCTGAAGGCTGCGACAATGGGGCCTGCTGCTGCTAGGTGCCTAGTATCAAAAGCAGACCAAACCCCCGAATCATCCTCAACCACCACAAACACCGTCTCGTGTGCAGGAGTGGATGAGTGGGGCTGTGCCTTGGTGAGCATGAGCCTAGCCGATGGCGACAGTGGACCGGTGGCGGCCTCGACACGTCGGAGCAGCCAGCTAAGGGCACAATCTATCTGCATGCATGGGAGCTGAATGACGGCCTGCTCGCAGTGGTGCCCCCGCACTATTTTTACCTCCAGCGAATGAATCTCCGCGACCGAATGTCTTGGAGGACGGGAAGGATAGTGCGCATAGTTGACCATCATGGCAGTTGTAGTGGATGTAGACGTGACCGTGCCGGGTGGCGGCTGCCAAAGGTCCGGAATGGGGGGCAGGAGCGATTGGCCAGTAAAAATGGCCATTTCTGCGCGGACATGTTGGGACTCTTCAAAGTCCTGTGGAAGCATGTCCTCAAGTAGGCCGACTGCATCAACCAACACTAATCGCCCATGATGCCAGCTGTCAACTAAGGCTGTTGCCTGGGGCAAGGGTGCCACAACCTGTTGGAAAGACTGGCCAAGCTCTGCCCCGCGGACCAAGGCGACCGTGCGAACTGGTTGCTGTATGGGTCTCAGGTCCCAGACAAGAGTATCAAGCGGATCCGTGTGAACTGCTTGATGAAGGACCAGCTGTGGCAGTGGAAACCCAGCAACGGGCGCCGTAAGTATGCGGATGCGGCTAACAGTCGTCGGCATCGACTGTAAAGCGCGCCCAATACACTGCTGCAGGGAGTCTTTGGGGTGGCGTGGTAGGACCCGTACCTGATGTACAGTATCGAACACGGTAAAATGTGTGGTCTCCTCCCCTTCCCTGCCACCCCATGAGACCTGTGTCAACTCCTTATGCATGGTGCCTGGCTTGTTGAGGTATTCAGGCATGATGTGGACCTGTGAAGTGCATGGGCCACCGATGCTCGGGGGAGTGAGTTTGCCCAGCAATGACGGAGGGAGTCCTGCCTCGGAACCGCCATCAGGGCCGGGCACTGCAAGTGGTCCGTCTATTGATATCTGCAGCATGTTGGCTTCATCGACTTCTGCCGCATCGTCCCCCTCTGACAATGAACCAGTAGGGTCGAGATGCCCAGCCGGCAGGCTCGCGTATTCCAACAAAAGCCATTGTACAGTCGTGAGATGGCTGGGCAGACTATCATGCACTTGTCCGCTCGCATCACGTAGCTGCAATCTGTGGCCGCTGAGTGGATCTTCTATCACCTGCCTGAGACCTGGGTGGGCCAGTGCAAGCGCTTCAAGCACGGATGTGCGGTCAAAGGCTGGTGGAAGGAGCAGCGGGTAGATCCCTTTGCCAAACGGCCTAAGGTCTACCGGAACGACACAGGAGCCGCCGATTTCCTCCCCTTCCGTGAGGATAATTTGGGGTGTCGGGAGACCAGGTAATGCCTCCGTTAGCACTTGCAGCCTGTGAAGGCGTAACTCTGCAAAGTTCGCACCCTCCCGCATAAAATCAACCAGAGACCACGAGGAGTGGCCCTGTGCCCTAATCGGGTCTTGAGCGGCCACAAAGATCGTAAAGGAAACTGTGGTGCTGCCCGCCCTTACCCTGGGTTGAAGATCCGGCAGAACGCCAAGCCGTGTGTTGGGCAGGCGATGCGCGACGAGGTGAGTTGCGCCTCGGGGCCAGATGTCAACCCCTTGCAGTGCTGCTGGCAGGACGGGTGCTGGCCTGTCACCTGCCTGCATGAGTAGCTGTTCAAGCTCAGAGGGATCTGGACCCCTTTGCGAGCTCGTACACGTGGTTGTGCTTGTCGTGGTCGGGACGGGATGCTGTGGAATTGCTCCCTGATCCGCCGACCTTCTAACTTCCAACCATCCGTACTGCGTCAGAGGAAGATGCAGCCTGAAGACCTGCCGTCCATCGGACGAGAACAGCCTAACCTCCTGCGGAGGAACATCGAGTCTGCCAAGATGGGACCTTGGAGCATCCATCGCAGCCTGTAACACCTCTTGAGGGGTCATGTCGTCCGCTGCATATATTGTCACCACAGATCCGCCGTGACCACGCAGGTCAATCGGAAGGGCAATTCTGCCTGGCTCAGCGTCTGCCGGGGTGAGCGTGAGCTGAGGCGAGCTGAGACCACTCATGGGTCTGTCAACAAGTTGAATCATGCGGACCCTGAAAGTTGCACTGGTAACCGCGTCAGTGACGAGTTCCAGCAAGCTCCAGTTCTTGTGTGCTCGGCGAGATCGAACTCCGTGAGGAGGATCAAAGATTGTGTAGACGGCCTGACCGTGTGCATCATATGCCTCGCAACTAGTGTAGGCCCCCAAGTTTTCGATCGCCTCTCCCAAGAGTCGGCCCCTGAGGCACTCCGGAACAAGCGGAATTTGCGCGGTGATTGTGCACTGAAGCATGGTGGGCTTCCTGGGAGCTGGTTTGGCAGAAGGGGTGGCAGTCGCAACTGTGGTATCAAGGAAACCTCCGGATAGACTGGTATCGGAGGAGTTGTACTGCCTGTCAGCGGTGCTCGTCTGCAACGGCACACGCGGCAATTGCCGTGGTCGACCTGGGGTCGCGAGGTCCCCTAGCGGGCGAGGTTCGGCCAAGGCTCGACAGGCACCGTCCTTGTAACCGGCGAGGGGCACATGCTGCGGCTCTCCAGGAGTGGGACCGACTGCGGAATTTGCATTTTGCACATGTTGCGGCTCTCCTCGTGCGGGGCTGACGCGGCGAGGGATTTGATTGAATGCACGCGCCCACTGATTGTGGCTGTGAGCGAAGGGACTAAACCCTGTGGAGACCCGAAGAGGGATTGGGTGGGCTGCCGTGTGTAGGGCAGAGGGCAGCGGACTGCGCCGAACTTGCAAACCACAATCCGAACGAGACCCGTCCCTTCGCATCTGCTTACTGCCTGTACAAGCCGCGAACGGCGGAAAATTCATCCCCTCATTGTCGCAACGTCTAGACATTGCGCCTCCGTCGGGCTCAGCCTCACCCGCCTGAGAGTCGCGCCTCTTGTCGACATCCACCGCACCCACGAGCCTGTGCATGCGCTCAAGTGGGGGTCGGATGGCCAAGGGAACGCGCTCAATTCCAAGAGAGGATGAGCCCTCCGGCGTGGCAGGTGGGAACCACTGCGTACTGATCTCGAGGAGCTCATAGTCGGTAGTCTGTAGGCTTCCGGACGTACTCCAAAAGAATGACCCATCATCCTCAAGAGTGTCGTTGCACCTAGGATCCTCCATGTAGGTATGGATGTCCTCCAGACCAAGGCTCAAAATCGCCACTTCAAAGCTCAAGGAAACCCCCAGGAAGTTAGCGAAGTTGCTGTCCACAAAATCCTTCTCCTTCTCGACGCTGTGCCCAAAGGGCACGCATGAAAACGGCCCGTGTATTCCCTTTCGGCTCGTACACGGGCCTAGGCAGGGGGCGGCTTCGCCTCCTGGTCCTTGGCCTCTGAAGCTGCAGCATCTCTGGCGCCATCCTCGGGTAGCGTCAGGTCGACTGCCTCCTGACCTTTGCCTTTGCGTCTTGGTGTGCGCGATCCCTCTCGGCCAGCCTGCTTGAGCTGGTTGGCCGCCGTCTGCTGGACACTGGCAAGGAGGTTCACCAGCTGTTTGGACTCCGCCAGATGCTGCTCCTTGCGCTGTTCCAGCTCCATTGCTGTGCGGATGTCCGCGTCCACCAAGTTCTCCTCCTGCTCGAGATCCATCTCCTCGGCCTCGACGCGGGTGGTAGTCGGCGCCCGTGTCAAACGGGCGAGATCTGCAGTGGTCTGCTCCAATGCCCCACTCCATTGAAGCTCCGCCGCATCGTATGCCTCCAGCTGTGCTGCTTGCTCTCCGACTTGCTGCTGCAACAGCTGGCTCACCTGCTCGATGTATCCGTGCCAGGCATCGAGATAGGCCGCACGAGCGGCCTGCACTTGCAACAATTGCTTCTTGGCAGTTGCCTGAGCCGCCACAGCTCTGTGCATGTCCTTGGTGGTATTCGCCGTCGAGGCCAACTGCAGTCGATCGAGTGTATCCCGGACCTCCGCGGGCAGGGAGTCTCGAATCGCAGTGAGGCATCCCGTGAGCGCCTCCAGCTGGGTCTTCTCGATCGACGGTGTCTGCGACGAGCTCGGAGCCGAGGTCCCCTTGGGCATATTCACTGTGGCCCCCACCGGTGCTGCCGGAAGCTGGTCCAAGGAAGGCTTTGCAGCCTCGGCCTTGCCAGACTTGCCAGCTCCCTTGGGTCCGCTCGGCTGTCCTTTGCCGCCGCCACCTTTTGGCTGTTGTCCCGCTGGTGGTCTCCTGGTGCGTGGAGATCTGCGGCGTGGTGACTTGGGCCACTGGTCGGGGTTGTTCGATCTCTCCGGCCAGGGTGGTCTCTGAGTCCAAGCACCATATCCTTCGGCTACTTTGGTCCAGTGCTTCCCACAGCCCGGACAAAAGTCTGCGCTCTTGGCGCACTGCCGTGCACAACTCGTGCACTTCCAGGCCCCATTGTGTGAAGCCATGGTACGGTGCTTCGTGAACAGCTTCCGCTTGACCTGCTCCGGCAAGGACGAGCGGGAGTGGTGTCCTTCCAAACACCTGACTGCCTTCGCAACGGTGCTCGTCCAGGATCCCCCAAAGAAAAGCACTTGTCGAAGTAGTTGTCGGGAAAAGGTACGCCGGCGGCGCTGTCGCCGGTGAAAAGCCGGCTCCGCAACTCGGCGGGCCGTTGCTGCCCACTCCAATAAAGCTAACCCAGATAGCAAATATTGCAGCGCAGCTCATAAAAAAGGGGACCCTCGAAAAGTCGTACAGGTCCTGGCACACCTCCAGCAGAAACCGGGAGGCAGCCACGGTATAAAAAACCTTCCTCGCAAAGGCGTACAGAAGGAACCACTACACCAGCGTATGCCTAGGCAACGGGTGAAGGGTTGAGTGGCGTTGCCGTGCACCTGTCTTTCAAGGCCACGGATGGGCGGGCCTCTACGGGCCGCGCTAGGGTTAACTGGCTGACTACAAAAGTCTCGGGCCAGAACGCCTGCTGATGGGGTTTAGTGCTTAGGGGCTTAGGGTTTATGGGTTCGCATAGGGTTTAGGGAGGGGGTTTAGGGAGTTCAGGGGCTGAGGGTTTAGGGTTTGCAGAGTTTTACTCTGCTGGGTTTTGGGTTGTGAACGAGGTCCTACCGTGGATGATATAAATCTCCATTACCTTAAGGACCCTAAACTATGGGAATTATGGTATATTCCTTATCATGGGTAATGCAGGATTTACATCATCAACCGTTCAGAGCAAGTAGACCCTAAACCCTAAACCCTTATAGTACTCCCCCTGTAGATCCCTTAAAGGGGCCCTTAGAGGTAGTGTTCAGATGCTCGCCAGGTCCGGCTCCAGCAGGTGATCGCCTGTGAGTCGGACTTCTCCTTGTTTCAGAGAGCCTCTTGGCCTGGTTAAAAAAAAGGGTTTAGGGTTTAGGGCCTTATGGGGCCTTAATAAGTACCAATACTATTTTGGGGGTTCCTCATTATGCTTATAGTGTTTCAGAGAGCGTCTTGGCCTGGCTAAAAAAGGGGCCTTATGAGGGTTTAGGGTTAAGGGTTTAGGGTTTGGGGAGAAGGGTTTATGGGACCTGAATAAGTACCAATACTGTTTCAGGGGGTTCCTTATTTATAGTATAATGGGCCCCAAGTTAAGGCCCCTACAAACAGAAAGATAAGATATGCTGCCACACGACTGTACCAATCCGGGTCATGTGCAGCTCGATCTTGGCCCACCAAGCCAGACCCCCTAAGGCCCATTAATCCCTACCCTGTAAGCCCCGAAACCTAAACCCCAAACCCTAGGCCCTGAACCCTATAAGCCCCGAAACCTAAACCCTACTGGGAGGTTCAGGGGTAGTTATAAGTAGGGTTATAAGTAGGGTAACTGTACTTATAACCCATATTAGGGGACTTATAACCCTCCTTTTTACTAGCTATGAACCTCCCAAGTAGATCCTAAACCCTATACCCTTATAAAACTCCTATAGATCCCTTTAAAGGCAACCCTTTATAACTACTCATGAACTTCCAAGTAATTTTAAACACAAGTTTTGCTTATCCCCGTCCACCTTTTTCGAGGTGTGGTGCCTCGCAGAGTTGATGGAGGCCCATGCACTGCACCTTCCGCAGGCGCTGTCGGTTTAGGGTTTAGGGTTTAGGGGCCAGTAAGCCACTGTTTTTTTTGACAACTGCTGCTACTTACCGCTGCTGTTGCTGCTACTACTACTACTACTACTACCACTACTACTACTACTACTACTACTACTGCTACTACTAGTACAACAACAACAACTACTACTACTACTGCTACTACTACTCCTACTACTACTACTCCTACTACTACTACTACTACTACTACGACTACTATTGCCACTACTACTACTACTACTAGTACTAGTACTAGTACTAGTACTAGTACTAGTACTAGTACTAGTACTAGTACTAGTACTAGTACTAGTACTACTACTACTACTACTACTACTACTACTACTACTACTACTACTACTACTACTACTACTACTACTACTACTACTACTACTCAATTGAACGCTGCGCGAGCGTGCTCTGCGCTTTGCGGGCGCCTTTGGTCTCATGCACTCGTGAAACTGCTTCTAGCATGCATCGCTCAGGTCTCTCTAATCAGCTCGAACTTGACATACTACTGCAACTGCTACTGCTACAAAAAGCTTCCTTCTCCGACACCTTGGTGTGAACAGACGCGTCCATCTGTGCACCTGTCTCAACAATTAGGCCGTACCTCAGACGAAGCCGCCACCTGGAGTATCCGTCTCGTGGCGTCCCACACGGATTACTCATGTTGAAGACAGAAGGCCGTAAGGGTCATGTGCGGATGACCGCTGGTACCTGAAGCAACTCCGGTGGCGTGAGACTTTGGGCAGCTAGGATGTGGGCAATTCGCTGAAGCGCAAAGTGCTGTTTTAAGCGAGGCTAGCACGCGGGTACATTCTTCCGAAGAGATGTGCTAGGCGTCGGAAGAGTGCCGAATTCCCTGAGTCTGTGACATAAGGGATCATAGAGTCTGTGACATATTACCGCCCTCACTGGTCATGACCTTTTGGCCACTGCTGAGAGTAGCCATGCCAGGACCACTGCTGCCACCAGTCCCAGTCGTCGTCCTGAGATGAGCGAGCCTGTCTGGCCCACTGGGACGAGGAGGATGAGGAGGGGCCATCGCGCTGCCGCTTGCCCTCTGTGTCAGCCTCCTGCATCTGTGGGCGCTTGTTAGGGGCAGCAGCAGCCAGTTTGGCCATGCGCTTGTCCTCTTCGTTCCCCTTGTCATGCTGTATCCGCATCTTCATGATGGAGTAGGCATTTTTGTCGGGTTTGACCCGGAAGACACGAGCTGGGAGTCCGGCTGATTTGGCCGTCTCATTGTAGACTGCCACTATGGTGGTGGCGATCATATTGAACTCGACCCACGAGGGGAAGTGCTGCCGAAAAGCCTTTTCGTCCCACATCTTGTTGAAGCAGGCATGGATAAGGCCATGCACCTTTGTTGGTGCGTCCAGCTCACGGTAGGCGTCACCCGCGCCTGTGGCGATGGTGACCTTCCCATCGCTTGTGAGGACCCGCCTCACCGACATGGCGGTGTCCCATGTGAGGCCGGTTTGCGTCCTTACGGACTTGATGGCAGAGAACAGCGGCGGAACTTCTCGGAGTGCTTCCATCCTGGTAGACCAAAGGGTCTGTTGTTCCTGGTTGGTGAGGCCGCCAAGAATGACTGGAGCCACCAGGATGTTGATGGAAGCTAAGGCCCGAATCCAGTCCTGATGGGACTGGGAGCTCAGCAGCTGAGCCAGCTCCTGCCGTGTGTAACGTACTGTCAGCCGTGGAGCCGGCTGTGGGACATAGCCGACGAGTTCCGCATTGGATTCCGGAGGCTCATATGCTGACGGGGGACGGGAAGAGGGAGGAGGGGGCGTGTGGGAGCGCGGAGCGGCCTGGGTGGCGGGGGTTGGGGGAGAGACGGACTTGGGGGGGTGCGGAAGGATCGGGGGAACTGGAATCGCCGGAGGGGGAGCTGGTGCTGCCGATGATGAAGAGGGCGGGGGGCATTGGGTGGCCACCATGGGCGGTGGGGCCTTAACCGGAAGCGCCGGGGCCGCCTTCGGTGTCTCTGCTTGGCCTGCTTTGAAAGCTGCCTTTTCAGCTGCTGAGGAAGTGAAAGGGCACGGGGGGGAGGGTGGCGGCTCAAAGCCGGCTGCTTTGTCTACACCTTTGGTCCTGGTACTGCTGGGGGGAAGAGGAATTTCCTGTGGGAGCTTGGGGGGAGGAGGAGGGGGAGGAGTGTGGGGGTCAGGCGTGGCACTGAGTGCTGGGTTGTGCTTCTGAGTGACGAAGTGGTTCTTAAGGCCGTGGCTAGTGCTGAATTGCACCTGCCTGTTGTGCTTCCGGCAGTGCAAGCAGCATAACCACATGTCCCCCGAAACTTTCACTTGCCCTAATCCTCGAGGGATAAGCTCCAGCACATCCTGCTCTGTAAGGTCTTGGTTGTAGTGGTGGGTTTCACGGACCGTAGCCATGATCTCTGCAAAGGAGTTGTACTGGATGCTGTCGGCCACATAGGCTTCAATATCCTCCTGAGTGGGAGGAGGGGGAGCCGATGAGGCCGTTGCCATGGTCTGTGACCTAGGCGGCTGTGGTGAGCTGTGCTCTTCAGGTCTGTCAGACTGGATTTCAAGGGAGATGTCAGGGAGCTGGCTCTGCAGCATGCGGTCTGTGCGTTCTTTGGTGGTTGGGTCTCCCTGAAATCCCTTCAGCCACTTCCAGCACCGGGTATATGCAACGGTCGTGTTGTTGGTAGTCACGAAATAGTGGCCATCATTGTCGTACTTCTTGTTCTTCACTCGCTTGTCCCAGCGCTCCGAGAACAGGTAAATGGGGCCAAATTTGGTGGAAACATTCCATCCCGGCTGAGGGGAGTGACCAAGGTCACGACCCAAGATCTGCCAAAGATATTTGCAGAAGGTCATGTATTCCAAGTTTGCCTTCGCTGTCATAACCTGACGGCTGAAGGCGTGCTGTATGGCTTCCCTCATCAAGGGGTGTCTGGGCTTGCCATAGATGATGCCTTGAAAAATGTGATCTCCTTTGACTCCTATGGCCATGACCATGAACTCCTGTGGGAGTTGGCCAGGTGGGGAGGGTCTGTGACCCACTTCACCTGCCTTCTTTGAGTGAGCTGTGCTCCAATCTGCTGCGAGATACACGAGTACCTGTTCCCAAGGTACCACGAAGCCACATTTGATGTCGACGTAGAGGCCGCCGTGCTGGTAGTGGTAGACGTAGCGGAACACGTCTGCTCGATGAGCAGGTTGGCTGAGGCGATCTAGCAGATTGGAGCCGTACTTTCCTGCGAGTTGCCGCAGGGTAGCCCGAAGAACATCATCATCACAGAATCTGCGGGTGAAGCCAGCAAACATTTTGGCCGCAACTTGGGCCGGTTCCGGCTTTTCGTCGTGAACGTAGGTCTGGAAGAGGAGGGCTGGGACAGGGGCGGCTTCCCATTCTGGGAGATGTGTGAAGCGCATTCCCCAGGGGCCATGTCCGTATTGCATGGCTACCTCCGAAAGATCACGGACCGTTCGGCATTGTGACAGAGCCTGGGCAGCGAGCATTTCGACATGCATGTCCTGCTCGCGAGCGTTCCAACCAGCTACCACGAGGACAGGCAGTCCTGGGGTGTTGCGCATTTCCTCGATGGCTCTGGTTACAAGCGCCGGGATGACAATGTCCGCGACGTCGGGGCGGAAATGGAGATTCTTGGAGTTGTAGAGCCATTCTACCCCTCCTACACCAGGCATCTGGGCCAGGTCCATGATTTCCTGGTTGTGCAGGTTCTTGTCCGCAAATCCATATTGGACCCTGCCATCGATCAGGTAGTCATAATTGATTTGCTTCTCCGGGCGCAGGCTTCGGGACAGCGGAATGAAGCGAACGTTGATTTGTCCGTCGAGGTGGTTCTCCAAGATGGAGGCCACCGGCGGACTCTGCACTGCCGCTGTGAATTTGTGCGGCCCAAAGAGCCCAAATTGCCAGTGGAGGAGCTCCAAGATGGAGGGGACGCTGCCGGCAGAGATGTTGAGGGCGGCGCCTGGACAGCTTAAGACCTGTCCCGTCAGCAGCGGGAACACTCCGTAAGTGTGTCCCCGCAGCATGTGCTGCAAGGTGCTGTCGCTGAGCACCAGAAAGGGGCCCAGACTGGGAGGTTTGTCCATGGTCTCAGCTGTAGCTGATGGGCCAGAGTCTGTGACACGCGGCCAAGTGGTGAGCTGTGCTCTTCGCAAAAACGCAGTTTGTTACGGAATGTAGCTTCTGCAAGGCGTCTGTAATGCATGTTGCAATACTCCTGCCGCTGTTTCCGGTAGCAACAGTTCGAACTGACAGCTGCGGTATACATGTGATGCTTTGCAGAGTCGCAAGACCAAGCACGAAGCTCAAGTAACGCAGGACGACTATAGGCAAAGAACACCAGCAGAGGGCACTCGGGCTGGAGAGCTGGTGCCGTGTTGTAGCTGAGACCTCAGATCACAGGAAAGAGCAAACGATGATGCAAGTAGCTGAGTGTTGGCATGCTGCAACGTCGGTTTCTCTGGGCAGGTGGGCCACTCTTCGCTGACTGTGACAAGTTGAGTGGCTGTGCCACACCTGATTAGAGGCTGTGCCACTTTCCTTGCGTGAGTCAGTGAACCGCCTATGGCCCGAAGTGCTCAGAAAAGTCTGTAGTAGTGGTCGTAGAGAGCACTGGATTCCTCTGCTTCTCGGCTGATGGTTGCCGTTGGCCCGTCCGGGTTACAGGGGTTCCGGAACTTCTGCACCACGACCTGTTGGTTGTGCTGAATGTGGATGGTGAGCTCCTCGGACGTGAGATGCCACTGGGGCGTGTCAAAGGACTGGACCATGACTCGTAGGCCGAGAAACATAGCTGCCCTGGCTGTGCGGTGTGGACTTACGAAGAGCTTATGCTCGACCTGGGAGAGCACTGCGGCGCACCAGGATTTGCTAACCGACGCCAGTGAAAGGGCTGTCAGCAAGTCTGGCTGCGGTATCGCTAGTCTGACATGGACGCCCTGCTGGTCATAGTCAGTGTCTACGTACCGTTGCGCAAAGACAGCTAGGCCTTTATGTAAACGGCGAAAGGCCCAGAGGCGTGCTTGGTCCTGGATCTCGTTCCGGAGCAGCAGTATGGGAACGAGAGTGCTGGGGGGTCTGTATGCAGCGATTTCAGTTTCCAGCATGTCCCTGTCCAAACCGTAGTCCGAATAGAAATCCACAACCACCACTGCAGGAATGATGAAGGAGAGAGCGCGGCGACATGATTCGGTGCAGAGAGGGGATGACATCCTCTATGGTTGGCAGGGCAGCTGAGAGCAACCTGGAATAAAAAACTGCGGAGAAACTTACTGAAAAGCGCAACAGTGAGCTGCAACGCTAAGGGGCAACGCTGATCGGATTTGCCTTTTCCAAAGTAGAGAAGCCCGGCGCGTCGCATGGTCTGTGACCAATTGTCTGGAGGCTGTGCCTTCTGCCCTATAGAGGACGTCGCAAGACTGAGGTCGGAATGAAGTGCACCTGCTCATAGTGGACGCTGATGGCCTCTCTCGAAAGGGTGCCGGCTTGATCTGGCAGTACTTCAATGAAAACTCCTGCTCCTTGCTTCCGCAGTTGGATGTAGGCTCTCCACACTCCAATCCAGGGTTTGCCGTCGATGAGGCGGGCAGTTTCGGAGTACCACGCACGGCAAACCGCCGCAAGCGGTATTGCTTGTAGCAGATTGAGATTGACGATGCCGAGCTGAGCATGCACTCCATTGTGGTCAATCCTGAGTGTGTCGCCGATAATGGAGTACTGCGAGAAGGGACCCGTACGAGCCCAACGTAGAAGTAGGTCGCGTAGGCGATCCCGAGTGGCACGAGCTTCATCATGAAGCAGGTCCAGATCGTTCCAGTAGGAGGCGGGATAGGGCGAGGCGTCGTAGGAGTCAAGTGTTAGTACCCCTGGGAGCAGGTATTTCATAGCTTGGCGCAGAGAGAGCTCGTCCATGGCAGTTAGGGGACACTGGGAGCTAGCTGACAGAAACTGGCAGGCAGCAGGGGACGTGCCGAGAGGTAGCTCAACTCAAAGTGCGCGCACTACCAACACTGGTGGGTGCGGAGGGTGCCCAGTTTTCAAGCCAAGAGCAGAGGTGCTCGCTTCAAAAAGTTAGAAACCTTAATGGCTCAGTTAGGCCTGTTGCTCGGCTGTCTCACAAGCCAATGTCTCGGTTCTCGGCCGTGGGCTGTGCCCTAATGCCAGCATAGGTGCGCTGTGCGCTTCTGAGAGCTACACTTTAGTCTTCACCTGCTGATCAGTCCTGGGGCGAGCGCATTCTGCAGGTCGTCGTAGCTGTCAAAGAGGAGCGCGTGCCAGGCATTGAAGCCCGAGGCTCGGTAGGCAGCGGCGGGAGCTGTGCGTGCCAGAGGTGAAGTGAGGGTCTCAACCGGCAGTCTGAACGCCATCGAGACCGGGAGGCAGAAAATATCCTGGCCTTCCCGAATCGACACTGAGCCTGTCTTGCGCAGGCGTGACATCGCCACCAAAAGTTCCACTGTATTGATGCGGGCTTGACCAGAAATCATGGCTGATATGAGGTCATGCCATACTCGGTTGACAGTGGCAAGTCGTCGGACCTGTTTTAGACGCGGCTGCGTGACCTCGTAGATAAGGTGCATGCCAGTCGGGTCCAGTGTGTCCGGCGCAGAGGGGGGGACGTAATTGATGGAGAGGGCCGGCCAGTGGTTGAAGCACTCTTGGAGAAGTTTCAGGAGACCTGTTCTGGCTGGGGTGAGGCCTGGTTCCGTGAGGCTGGACTGGCTGCTCGAGCCGTCGATGGCTGTGTGATCTAGGTCTGTCAGCCGCAGGTAGAAGTCGAGGCTGAGAAGCATCGGCGTCAGGAAGTGGAAGATTCGCTGAACGAATGCGTCTTCCATCGTTGCAGGCTAGCGAATGGAGGCAGAGCCAAACTTGAGAGCCTAAAAGGACTGAAGGATTGCAGGGACTTTGTTACTGCGATGCGTAGAAGCACGTGTGCTGTAGTTCCTGCTATAACTTTAACCGACAAACAGGGATGGTCGGAGACTGTGTCTCAGCTCAGGAGGCTGTGCCATTCGAACTAATCATCTGCTGTGCCTAGCGGCAGACGAAAACCCAGCTCTGTCAGGCGCTGTTGCAGCGTTGGTGAGAAACGAGAGACGCCTCTTACCGTGTAGGCCGCCAAAACGACACGAGTATAGGTTTCCCATGGTAGAGTAGCATGCCACAGCTCATCCGCCCGAAAGAGAAGGCTGAGACCCCGTAGGTCAAAGCAGCTTCCCCGGGTCATCCCCTGCTGGTGCGGGATCTCCTGGTAGTCGCAGCCGTCGGGGTCTTCGATCCATAGGCCGCCCTGGTCACAAATCGAAATCGGGATGAGCAGAGTGCCCAAGGCAGCATTGCGAGCATCTTTGTGCGGTGGGGACTGCACATCCACTAAGATTTCAAGCGAAGTCCACTGGTGACTTGGATGACATGAGCACACGAATGCGTTGAAGAGACGAGTGACGTTGGGATGGGAGACCGTCTCCTTGAGCAGGCCAGGGAGAACTCGGCAGTAGGCCCCAACCCGAAAGCACTGGCCACATGAAGAGCCAGCCGCTCTGGGAGAGTGCTTCCATCTGTCGTGGGCCTCGAAAGGTAGGTGCTGCAGAACCTGGCGGACCGAGGACCAGATGGAGAGACAGCGAGAAGTGAGACAGTTGCTAGCTATCTGCTCTGCCTTTGGCACCATGTGTAGTAGTCCTCCGTGTGGGATGGGATTGACTAAGCAGCCTTCCTCCATCCCGGAGCAGGGCATGGTAGTCATGGACTCGAGATACTTCTCGAGTTGCTGCCACTGTAGGGGTGGGAGAGCTTTGTGTGCCCATGCCGTGATGTCATTTGTTGGCCATGTTCCCGCTGCCGGCGGCAGAGACACGTTGGCCTCCGCACAGTACAACTTCAGCGCCGAAAGGGTGAGGTAGTCCTCCATGTAGTCTGCGAAGACCCCGGCGGGAAAGGAAGTGGCCCGGATTGGGCAGTCATCTTCGCCAGCCATGTGCGCCCGCGCAAGTGGGGAGCCAGTAGCTGAGATTAAGCTGAGCTCAAGCAAGCGGGAGCTGAAAAGTGCAGACAACTGCGCTCAAGACAGATGCACAGGTGTTTTCTCGGGCTGAGGCCAGTGCTGTAGGCAGCAGGCGTTGGAACAGAGTCTGTGACTCAGGCTGATGTGGACTGTGTCCTATTCCCGCGACAAATTGGTTACAGTAACCGCGTGGCGGAGGCTGTGCCATAGCCGCTGAGTGGACTGTGTCCTGCGATTGAAGCCTAGTCCATTTCCGCCCAAATGCCCTGCAGCTCAGTAGCCGGTGTCGAGGGCGCTGGCTCGTTCGAGCTGGCAGCCGGAGGAGGTGGTGGAGGTGGAGGGTGCTCGAGAGCATTCTCCAGCATGAGGTAGCCATCCTGGTTGCTGTACTTTTGGTACGGCAGGACCTCCGTGTACATGGTCCGGATGTGGCTGCCCATGGTCCTGAGCCTGCAAGATAGGAAGAACCTTGCGTAAGCAGCAGATTCCTCCCAGCTTCCGGAGTCCAGAGGAGCCCGTGTGGGATCTTCTGGCCCGAAGAGCCCGGATACATTGGATTTCTGCTGCTTGTAGTAGGAGAAGACGGCGGTGGCCAGTCGGACGTTGCCGGCTTCATCATACAAGCCGGCTTGCACGGTGATCGAGGGATCAATGGCAGTCTCGTACCAGCTTCCTCCGGGAAAGGCAGATTCTGGCCATTTGGGTGGAGTGAGGCCAGCGAGATTCTCCCATTCTGCCAGCTCGACGCGAAGGTGCTTGGGGAGTTTCGGGGGCATCGGGAAACCCGACGCAGTGTCGCGCCAGCACTTGTTGCCCACGACTTCGACGGAGACCGTCTTGCTGAGCCTGTAGTAGTCGCCTCTGACGGTCCTGGTGGGCCGCTCCATGAGTTCGTGAGGTGGTCGATGAAGCATTCCTCCCTGGCCAAGGGCACCGTAGCCCAAGCTGAGAGGATAAACACTTTCCCCCGCGGTGCCGCCGAAATCAATCAGGACATAGGTGGGAGGGTCGTAGCGCACCATGATGTTGCCCATGTGGATGTCCGCGTGGACCAGTTGGCTGGAATGCACTGCATTGAGGGCAGACCGGATGTCAGCGACGAGATTGACGACGTGGTCCGTCGTCATGGAGGGGATATGGGCAGGGTACAGACGTGGTAGTAACAGCGTTGGGCCTTGCTGCCAGAAAGCCTCGATGATGGTGTTGATCGGCGGGAATCTCGATAATCTGCTAAACTCTCTTCTGGCCATGTACTCCTCCTGAGGTCTCGTGACTTTCTTGAGCACAAAGTTTGCAGCACTGGAATTGAAGACCGCGCTGGCGTATCCCTTTGCGATCTTCACGCCTAAGAGCTCTGGTGAGATGGCGGAAGTCACTTGGGGGTCAACCGGTCGTCGAAGTCCAGGCATATGGCTCCGACCAAGAGCCTCATGCACTCCATCAGAATATGGAGCTCGATCCATCCCAGCGTGAGTGGGAGATATCGTCTGTGACGAATCCGTGCTGCACTGTGTGCTACCTGCCACTGGTAGCTTGAGCCCTGTGACCTAGTTGCAAAGCAGTTGAGTGCAAGAGCAGGAAAAACGCATGGCAACGAGTTTTGCTCGCTGGTGGCCGGCTCCGCCGACTGTGTCTAGTTCACGGAAGAGCTTACGTAGCGTCCTGTTCTGGAGCCGCGTCAGTTCGTCGATGTTTAGGAGCTGGCGGTGTTGGAGGACGGGCCTTGCCAGAGGGCAAAGTGCATCGTTCAGCAGTCTGAGAGCTGGTAGAAGACGCCGAGCAAGGGTCTGTATAGAGTTGGGAGGCCTTGCGCTTGAGAATCTCGTCCAGCTGATGTACCAGATTCAGGAAATGCGGGACTTGGTCAGGGCCCGGTAGGTCCGCGAACCGTGTGAGATCCATAGTGCTAAGGCTCGAGCCAGGCTGGCACGCTCAGGAAATCAAGTGGAACGAAGTGATCTGCTCACGAAAGGCTCCCTGCGTTTTGACGCGCAGCTGGAACTTTGTTGAAAGAATCAGCAGCCTTGCTAGTCACGCTGTACGAGAGTGAAGAGTGCAAGACGGATCAGAACATCAGCTGTGCTGAGGAAGGTAGTGCACTGTGTGCTTCCACTAGGCCAAGCTCACGGACGGCCTCGAGCCTTGCGAGCCAGTCCTCCCGGCGCCTTGCGACCCAGGCGTTCAAAGCCATCATGGGAGTCAAAGAGGGAGGCGAGGAGGGAGAGGTAGGGCATGAGGTCAGAGTAGATGGCTACCCTGAAGTCGAGGATAACGTGCGTCTTGAGCTTGTTCGGCTTAGCAGAGCAGTGCACTATTTCCTGTGCCAGCTTGGTCTTGTCGGTAGTGATGTTGATCATGGAGTCCACCACCTTCAGGAGCTTGCCGTACTCCGTCTTGTCCACGTGTTCTGGAGGGTTGCCCTTGGTCAGTTCGTGGAGGAGAACTAGGGAGACCGCATTCGAGCATGATCCCTCGGGGTGAGGTTCTCCTTGGCGCAGCTTCTTCAAACCTCCCTGCCAGGATTTCACAGACGCAACTAATGCCTTCGAAAGTTGATGGTCTTGAGGTAGTTTGTACACCAGTGATAGCTGGTGTTGCAGCAGGCTCATTTGGTCGTCATGCACAAGGAAGGCTTTGGTGAGCTCTTCCGGGCTCAGCGCCTGGATGGCACCCGATTGCGCCCGAGGCTGGGTCCCTTGCCCAAACCCTTGGATCACACCAGGTCCTTTCTGCCTCGGGACTGATTTGCGGCGAGGCTGGTCTTGCTGCCTCGGCAGGGCAGCGGCCTTGGCCGCAGGCGAGAGTGACTCGAGTGGAGGCTCTTCAGAAAAATCCATTCCCGATGCGTCCTCATTGTCTGTACCGTTTCTGGAGCGTTTGTGCTCCGGACTCTTGACGGCAACAGGGGAAGCGGTCATGCCGACCGTGTAGTCGGAGCGGAAGCTATACAAAAAGAGGGCGAGCTGATTGAGAGGAAAAAGTATTGCGGTATGTGCATGTCCGCGTGCGCGCATGACGCACTTGGCCTTGACGTGAGGTGGCCTATGCCAACTTTCAATTGACTATAGGCTTCTCACGCACGGGCGCCCCGCAGTGCCCTTGAGGACGAAGCTGGGCCGGAATGCATCACCTAGCGATGATGCTAGCGAATTCGTTGCAAGAAGAGCATGTAGACATTCCTGGAGATGGACAGGTTCAAGGCCGCTGAGGCCTTTTCCGGAAACCTGTAGTCGTCGGAGATCCAAACCTGAGAGGTGGTATCCGCTGGGTCCTCTGGCCAAAAAGCGCGGTAGTGCCCAGAAGATAGGGAGTCCCCAAAATGGGCAACTCCTGCTATGACCTGATAGTGACGCTGAGTTCGAGCATCACTTGAGGTCCATACAGGCACCGTGGTGCGGCCTGACCAAAGACACGGCTGAGTGTTCTTGACTCCATCCTGCCAGCGGCAAATCACAATTGCTAGGAGTTCAGGTGACCAGACTAGCGCGCGGGAGAAGATCTGGGACTCCCACAGCCGTAAGCAAGTCGAGAGTGACAGAGGGCCAGGCGGGAGGGGAAGAAGGAGTGGGCTGACTCCCACATCTGAATCCTCAACCTCGCCATCTGTACGACCCTGCCACTGGGTTTGTTGAAGGGAGCCAAAAGGCTTGGACTGCATATGCAGAAGCAGCTCTGAGACATCATGCTGTCTGCCGTCAAGTCGCCAGCCTGAGATTGCATGGCGAAATTCAAACAAGCCGAACAGGTTCAGTAATCTGGGGGCTCGCTCGTCGCCTAGATGGGAAAGGACGGACTGGAAAGCACCTAGGTCGTACCCAAAGCTCGAGATCTGATGCAGAGCCTGGAATAGGGCATTGGCGTAACACGAGTTGGACGTGTTAGTCAGAGCGCGTTTGTGCACTCCTTCGGGTCTAATTTCCGCTTGTCCTGAGGACTGCGGATCAGACGCCTGCTTGTCTGCCGGGGCTTGACGAGCTGTGCTCGACTGATTGGAGGCTGTGCCATTCGACCGTGACTTAAAGAAGTGGGTCAGTGACCGTTCTTGGGGCTTGGAGGGGGGAGCAGTAACGGCTTCCTCTGCCTCCGGTTGCCCTCGCAGCCACTGTGTGCTCACCTGATAAAGTACAGGGCATTGTTCCGGGTGCAGTCGACGATCATAGACCTTGTAACCGCAGAATGAACACGGGTGTCCCTTGGCAAGGTGAGGCGAGAAACCCTGACATATTGAGACTGCGCGCTTGTGCAGCCTTGACCAGTCCTTAGGATGCGCCTGACGGAAGTGTGACTTGACTTTAGTGTGATCGAAAGTCCAGAAGTCACACGTGAGGCACCTATGGATCAGGACCCGGGCCTCCGGTGTCTTTGAGATCACCGCTATTCGATGTTGTGGGAGTTGGGCGATGTCCTGTCGCAGCTGGGACAGGGTCCTTACCTCAGGGTGACTTGAGTGTTTGTCAGTCACGTTCAGAGTTCGAAGCTTCTGGGGCTCCGGACATGCTCCTGACAACAAGTGGTCACGAAGACGTTTCCATTGATGAAATTTGCGCATGCAAGCAGCACATTGCGGCATCCCATCCACCGCGTGGAGTTGTCGATCGAAGCTTGATGGCACAAATCGGTCGATGCTGGCTGGATGCACTCTCGACGTGTGTAAGTGTAACCCGTTTGCCGTCTCGAAGGAGGCATCGCAGAGTGTGCATGCATGTAGGGCTACAGGGTGCTCAACTGCTTCAGGGAGTTGTGACATGAAATGCAGCTTGTCCCGGATGACTTGCAAGACAGAAGGATCGGTTGTGATATCTGGGCTTCTGGCTGCACGTCGCTCAAGTTTGCGGAGTCGCTTCCTGAGCTTGACCTGCATCGCTTGAACTGGGTCCTGAATGCTATAAAGCTGGAAGAGATCCTTAGTGGTGATGCGGCTGGTGTGTGCTGGTAAGTTCAGCACTGATCGCACCTTGTAAGCATGCCAACTGCGTAGCTGCTTGGCCGACTCCTCGCTGAGTCCGACGTCCGAGAGGCCTGTCGTCAGTGTGCTCAGGACTGTGCTTTGCCAAACCTTAAGTCTCGACATGGTGCTCGCGTGCCGGCGATTGTAGACAAACTGGCGGACTTGATGCAGCTTTTGCTTGGCTTCCCCTATGCGGTAATGCAAGGACTGCAGCTCGAAGTGGTTGTAGGAGATCATAACCCCCAGGTACTTGCTACAGGAGACCCACTGGAAGGCGGGGAACGATTTGTTGGGCCCTATGCGCCATCCGCGAACCTGCTCGCCCTTGGAGTTGGTGATCCAGCAGCCGTGTTTGTTCATCACGTTTTGGGATTCTCTACCCGCTAACTTCACTAAGATGACGCACTTGCTGATGTTGACGCGTAGGCGGTGTTTGCGGACCTCCTCAAGTAGCGCTGCGATAAGCGCATGAATGGCCCTGAGGTCCTTGTCAGAGCGGATAGTCCGATGGAGCGTGAGATCATCGGCATATCCTGTCAGGAATTTCAAGACTTGCTCAGCACCGAAAAGGTCAACCAAAGAGCGGAAAAGGTCACCTGTAAGGAACGAGAAGAGTGTGGGGGCGAGCTTACATCCTTGTTTAATGCCTGCTGTGGTTTCAACAGAGGTGGAGTCTCCCTGCGCGTGAAGGACGTAACGAGACCCATCATGTAGAGCCTGAACGAGATGGACTGTGTCCTGGTCGGCCCCTTCTCTCTGAAGAAGGTCGATGATCTCTTGGCGAGAGACAGTGTCAAACGCTTGGCTGAGGTCAAGAGCAAAGGTGAGGCCGCCGACTAAGGCCGGGGCCTGTGTGCCTTGTTGCAGGGCATGTCTCGTGGGGTGAGCCTGTTCTAACAGGGATCGAGCCTCTCGCAAGTGATGCACCACGCGTTCTAGCGCGTCTGACAGCCCCCGACCTGGTAGATAAGCGAACTGTGGCATGTGCTTGAGGAACGAGAGTGTCAGTGGTTGAAGCGCTTCTCTGGCCGCTCCCGCCAGCCCCTTAGCGTCAGGCCTAAGGATGCCCAGGGGTCTCAGGTTTGCGGGTTTGTCAGAGGGCTTGCCCGGCTTGGGTATTAAGCAGAGGTCCGCGTCTACGAGGTCGGATTCTAGACTGTCCTCGACCTGCTTGGATGCTACGTGTTCGGAGAGGACCGGTGCAACGAGATCGCTACACAGCCTCCATACAGCCGCTGGTG
The DNA here is from genome assembly GCA_905221615.1 of Symbiodinium sp. CCMP2592. Taxonomy (NCBI): domain Eukaryota; class Dinophyceae; order Suessiales; family Symbiodiniaceae; genus Symbiodinium; species Symbiodinium sp. CCMP2592. The sequence continues at coordinate 241,527 of CAJNDT010006139.1, forward strand.
CCGCTCCGTCAGGAACAGCTTTATTCGGCTTGATGGAATGTATGTGAGCTGCTAGTTTAGGCGGCTCCAAAGCAGGGAAAGCTCCATGCATTGTCCGTAACGGAGGGTGGGCCGCAAATACCTGATTGGCATAGTCCCTGAGGGCTGCTAGTTCCTGCGCTGGACCTAGTAGATGTCCTGTGTTGTCCTTTAGCTGAGCTCTGCGCGCAGGCTGCCAAGGCTGCAGCTTTTTGAGGGTCTGGAAGGAGATATGTTGATCACCTTCAGCTAGACACGCGTCCACTTCCGATATGAAACTCGCAATTCGATCTTTCTTTGCTTGTTTCACAGCCTGGCGGTGTGCCACTTGTGCCAGCTCAGCTTCGGTTTCCGGCGGACGTGGCGTGTTCTGATTAGGAGGCTGTGCCATTGCTTTAGGTGACTCGATCAGCTGTGCTGAGGGAGTGGTATTCGCAGCCCTGTCATGGGTGCGGGCCCGCCACATTCGACGGGTTTCCGATTCCAGCGGGATCGGTCTTCTTTTGGGAATTTTTGGGAAAAAGCGTTCTGCACCTTCCAAAAGCAACGCATTCCATGCCTTGGGGTCCTGGCAGGTGTCGATTCTGGAAGCGATCCAGTTGTGCAGGGCCTTGGCCGTATCGTCCTCCTCCCTGACTGAGGCCTGTAGAGCTAGTGAATCATACCGGCGCGTGCTGGGCTTGTGGGATGGGAGCAGCCAGTGGTGTTGGAGGGGCACGTCAGCTTTGAGTGGGTAATGCCCTCCTTTCTTCCAGCTGCCCAACGGACAGTCCACCCAAGGGGCTGACCGTTTGGCTTTGCCTCCCGCCGTAGATTCTTTGGTGAGAATGAAGTCAATTTGCGACTCCACGCCTCCTTGTGAGAAGGTAGCTATATGGTCACATTGCCAGGTGTTAAGGGCAACCAAACGCAGCCTGAGCAGCAGATTAAACAAGTTGGATTCGTCAGGGCGGTCCTCAGTGGGTGGCTTCACGTGCGTTCCCACCAATGGAGAGCTCGGACGCAGGGAGGTGTTAAAATCGCCTGCTACAATAAGGGAGTCCCTCTTAGGCACCTGCTTGATCACCTTGGACATGACAGATAGTACCTTAGCACGGTCGTCCTTATTGGACTGGATGGTCTTGGCAGAAGACCAAGCGTGTTGGTACACCGCGACAACAACCAGCCGAGTACCTGCAATGTCCGCACGAGCTTCTAAGACTCTACCCGGGCTCCACTCCTTCCAGCGTAAGCTCTTGGGGACGAACTTGGGAGAGAATAGGATCATGACTCCATCAGCGCGAGTCGTGGATGGAGCTCGCGGTTCTTGCCGAGTGTTTCGCTTCGCTGCTTGTTTAGGCCGGGTGTTGGGTTTGGTAGACTCCGAGGCTGAGGAGATACAGTACCACCCAGAAACGCTGAATTCACTGGTCTCAGTCCAGTGCGTTTCCTGCAATATGAGGATGTCGCAGTGATGAGAGGCTTCAGCTGCTAGCCACGTTTTGAGTTCGCCCCATTGCTGTTGGCCTAGGTGGCCCGCGTTCCACGAAAGAACTCGAATGGATCTTTCCAACCTTCCTGCCCTGCGGGAGGCTGTGCCATATGCAGGGGAGTCAGCAGTCTGTGACTGAAGCTCTCTTCGAGTGGGTGGGGGGCGCACCCCCAGACGATCAACCAGGGTAGGTGTCAGAACCTGCCCTCGATATGGTACGGGCCCGTCGCTACGGACTGTCCTTCTACATGCTGTCTTGAACGAATTCTTACGAAGAGATGCAAAGTTTTGTGAGTGCACTGGCAATTGCGCCATCCGCTACTTTCGTCAAGAGACAGAAGCCTAATGACTCCCTCCACCGCGCGGAGGTGGAAACCCTACCGCCTACCCAGTGTTGCAATGTTTTAAACAGAGTCTGGGCCCAGGAATTGGGACCTGGCGGCTCAAAGCAGCTCCTGTGAGAAAAGGGAGAGGACCATGGCGTAGAAGGAGGCACAAACCTTTACTGTTCAGAAAAGGGCCCGGTTGGAGCCTCTAGCACAGCAGTTGCGCCCCAAGCCTGTTCGAAACCTCTCAATCAGCGCGGCCGCTTGAGCACTTGTGGCGGCTACTACTACTACTACTACTACTACTACTACTACTACTACTGGTACTACTACTACTACTACTACTACTACTACTACTACTACTACTATGTTTACTGCTACTACTAGTACAACAACAACAACAACTACTACTACTACTACTACTACTGCTACTCCTACTACTACTACTACTACTACTCCTACTACTACTACTACTACTACTACTACTACTACTTTACTACTACTTCTACTACTACTACTACTACTACTACTACTACTACTACTACTACTACTTTACTACTACTACTACTACTACTACGACTACTACTACTACTGCTATTACTACTACTACTACTACTACTACTACTACTACTACTACTACTACTACTACTACTACTTTACTACTACTACTACTACTACTACGACGACTAGTACTGCAACTACTGCAGCTACTACTACTGCTGCTACTACTACTACTACTACTACTACTACATTATGAGGACCACCTCAGCCCGCAAAGCTGCAACTTGGAAGGCTGTGAAAATTCACTCGGCCGCGGCTCGGGATCGGTGCGTGGACATGCTGGTGCATCTCGACGTGAACAGCGCCGAGGCATCTTTTCCCGCAGACAAGGCCATGCTGACAAAAGTAGTTTGTGGGGAGCGTGGCTACTACGACTGCTACTCCTATTGCTGCAGACCCTCCCCTGCTCCTGCTGCGGCTGCTGCCGCTGCCATTGACGCTGGCTAAGATGAAGCAAACGGTGACGCAGGATGAGGATGAGTATGATGACGATGACGATGATGAGAATAGTGATGATACTGCTGGGCGATGGTGATGATGCTGTTGCTGAAAATGGCCATGGTGATGATGGTGATGATGCTGGTGATGATGACGACGATCACGGTGATCACATGCTGCCGATGATGATGGTGATGCGTAAAGAAAAAGATGATGGTGATCCTCGGGAAGGTGCTGATAGTGATCGTGATACTGATGATGAGCATATGGTGCTGAGAGGAAAGAGTCCAGGGCGGTGTGGTTCTGGAGATGGTGACGATGATGATGTTGCTGACCACGAACAAAGAAGATCACGGCCGCCATCAATATTAAGACAACCACATGTCCAGATCTGCGCGGCGTTTCCTGTCTGGTTTAGTTCAGTACTGGAGACAACTGTGCCGCTGTCGACCAGGAGCGTGTCCTCAGCAAGATTGAGGACACGGCGGGTTTCAATGCGGGCCTTCAGGATCTCGTGCTGCATCGACTGGAACGGTTTTTACGGGGAGATCAGGCGCGCTCCTCCGCGGCATTCTTTGATGAGGTTGTGCTGGCGGCGGTCAGTGTGGCCTTCTAAACGCTTGGCGACTGCTGCGGGTGCCCAAGGCAGCCCTGCCCAACGTGCCCTGGACAGCTACCATGTTAACCTGGACGTGATGGTTTTTCAACCTGACCACAGATGCCACAGTGATTCGACCAACGTCGCGACATTCATGAAGTTGGCTTTTGTTCCAGATCCTCAGTCCAGGTTCAAGCTTAACATGTCCAATTCGGAAGGCCAAAAGTCGGCTTTCCAGTTCCTCTGGTTTGAGGCTGTTGTTTTCGCCTTCAACAAGGGTTCATCCCCGGTTGTAAGATGGCTGTTGAAGCGGCCTCATGTTCGTTTGTGCAAAGGATCACAAGCTGTGGGCAAGATTCGGGTCGAAGGTCCCGTGAGCCGCCCCCCGCATGTCGTGCTATCGCGCGGAGCAGAAAGGACAAGCGATGCTTGTTTCCAGGCTGCTCAGCTTCGTTCCAGTCGCTTGTTGTAAGTCTACGCTCGAAGTAGCCTGTTCTCCTTTTCCCAGGGAAAAGGTTTCACAGGTCACAGGTGCCTCGCTTTGGTACGTGCAGCTGTTTGCTGTCTGTACATTGTTCGATGACCTCGATAACTTCGCAGTCATTCCATTGTCTTGAAGAGCGCTTAGCAAGGTTCTCAATATTTTCAATTAGAAACTAGCCATCGCCTCATCGCCGAGTCATTACTCACCGTGCTGTGTGCATGGACTCCCACGTTTTCAAGACGCCTTTTTTTTGGATCTAAGAAGGGATCTACGGCACCTACTATTTAAGATGCAATATTATGGTCCCTTTTTGGGGGTACCCTAAATAGTAGGTGCCGTATTATAATAAGGACCTAAAAAGGGATCCTAATTTTGACAGCTACCCATGTGCCTGAGCAAGCCGTGATGTGCTCGAGCCATGAGGCGCCAAAGACTAAGTAGCCCACAGCAGCTGCGCTTTGGGTTTAGGGTTTAGGGTTTAGGGTTCTCTTGTTGAAGCTCACACGTGTAGGCATGAAGTGCTTTCGGGATGCGCCGAATGGAGCAGCAAAGGGCGTGAAGACAGCCGTAACTTAGAACCGAGGCCCTGAACCCTCCAAGCTTCTGCCAATGCTTGCACAGTATTTTGCACTCTAGCTGATCACGGCTACCATGAATTCAACTCGCCATGGGGCAGCTGAGGCCCGGACCTGGTTCAGGATTCCTGAACCCTCCACCCTATTTTTCTGCAGTTCGAACAGGGCCTATAAAATAAAAAACAAACATTGAAGGAATGACAGAAGATTGATGAAGATGAGGCTGACAAGGGCTCAAGTGCTATTGCTGCGGCTCGGCTGTTACGGTGATGGTGCTGGTACTGCTGTGGTGACTGTGAGGGCCATGATGATGCGGGTTGTGATTGTCCTGGTGTTGTTTTGGGTTTACTTGTCAATGGCAGTGATCACAGTCTTCTGTAGCGGTGTGCCAAGGAAGGCAAGATACATTTCTATCAGGACAGGACAGTTTGAAAAGATCACCATGCACTTCATACAGACCTCAGACCTTACACACCGAACCCCCGGACCCTGAACCCAAATGAAGCTCTAGGAGTGACGTAAACGGGTCTCTATGAGGCGCCCCGAAGCCAGAAGCTCGGTTTCGAAACGGTCTGCAGACCCCATTGCCTCCAGACAAATCCGCGTCCTAGACCTGCGATAAGTCACAGCTCAGAGCCTCACTTCCGATATGCGAGCTTTCCTTCCGGGTGCTCCGAAGCTTCACCACCTCCCAAACCCCTAAACCCTACACCCCTAAATACATTGTGTTGGAATATCTACCTTCATGTAAAGTGCTCGAAAACGTTTCTATGCCTGAACTCGAAACCCTGAGCCCTAAGCCCCACCGGGAGGTAGACGAGCCGGACCTCTCAATGGAGCTGGCCGGCTCCCTTCAGCGATGTCTAGAGGCCTTGAATGCGCACGAACGGGGTGGGTGAGGGGTTTTACTAGGTAATATGGAAACCTACTTAAAGACCAATCTTATTTCTTAGGGTTCCTCAGTTTGAGCATACTTTTCTAGATCCCCAAACCCTTTTCTATTTGTTAAAGCCACGATCTTATGGAGCTTTCTGGATTTAGGATCTCAGTTCTCGGGTGCGAGGTATGTAGAGGTATGGTTGGAGCGCTTCAATGAGAGAGAGAGAGAGAGAGAGAGAGAAAAAGAGAGAGAGCAAGATGTTTTGTAGGTAGTTACATGCATAGATACCCATACAAAACAACCGAAAGCATGACTACATAATTACACATAAACATAGATACACATGTTAAGATGCAAAGTGATTTAGATGCGGATGTAGATAGAGAAGATATAGATGCATATCCGGATGTACAGAAAAAGGCAAATACATAGTCTTAAACATAAACAAACTCAAATACAATTACAAATGCATCTTTATGAATGAATGAATGAATGTATGTATGTGTATGTATGTATATGTACATAGGTGTATATATGTATTTGTATATGTGATTGAATATGTATATGTATATGTATATGTATATGTATATGAGTATGTCTTTAGATAAATCAACGACTTGCTTTCGGGAACGAACAGCAGCTCAGAAGCCCATTCCCTACTAACCAAAGATAAGAAGCTGTGGGACAGAGCCACTTCCCTGGTTCACCCATCGGAGAGACCCGGAAGTTCGCAGTAAATAGGGAGCCCGGGCAGGCCTGCTAATACTACAATATAGTATATAATACTATAATATAGTATATAATAGTATAATATAGTATATAATACTATAATATAGTATAGAATACTCGATTTTACCGCAATACGCACTAAAATCTGCAACAATCCATTCTAATATGCCCATAATTTACGAGATTACACGATACTTTGTGTTAGCACCGGTGGAGGAGTTGGGAGCCACCTGAACTAAGAGTTCCCAGCTTGTAGAGCAGGATTGTTGGCAGTGATGATCATAGCGGATATTTTCCCAACTTGTGGGAATAGTTGTGCGACCCTCAATCCCAAACCTTAAACCCCCTCAAGCCTGAACCCCAAAGCCTAATTCTAACCCTCAAACCGCTAAGCCTAATCCCTAAACCCTAAACCCTAAACCCCTAAACCCTTAAACCCTAAGCCCTCAACCGAAACCCCAAAACTTTAGACTAACCTTCAACTCAAATGACGCGAGCATGAGAGATCATCGAGAGCCAGGCTCTCGAGCTGGAGTTCTCGAAAGAGGCAGGGCCGAAGATGAGTGTTGGGGTTCAGGGGTTTAGGGGTTTAGGGGTTTAGTGGTTTAGGGGTTCAGGGGTTAAGGGGTTCAGGAGTTTAGGGGTTTAGGGTTTAGGGGTTCAAGGGTTTGGGGGTTTAGGGGTTTAGGGGTTTAGGGGTTCAGGGGTTTAGGGGTTTAGGGTTAGGGGTTTAGTTTAGGGGTTTAGGGGTTTAGGGTTTCGTCGGTGTTGATAGGCTCGTTACCAAGAGCCTGGCGCCTGCGGAAAAAGGGCTTAGAGTTTCGTTTCGGGGTGTAGAGCAGGGTTTCAGGTTTTATGAGGCTGTTGGGGGATTGGTTCCAACAGGAGTTTCAGCATCTGTTGTTTAGGTGCCTGTTCTAGAACGCAAGTTGTGGTTGAGGGGCTTTCCCGGTCTGTCAACCCTAAAACCCCTAAAACCCTAGGGTAACTCAAAACCCCTAAGCCCCCAACCCTAAACCCGGGTTGTGCTCAAACGGTTTTGGGGATCCGGGAAGTTGATTCAGAAAAGAGGGTGCTTAAAGGCTTACAGGATGCTGGGACTGAGTATCTTATTGGTAGAACTATACCTAAAACTACTTATAACACAAGTTAAGGTACTTATAACGATACTTACTAAGTACCAAGTCTCATGATCCTCCAAGCAGTGTTCCAGAAATCAAGACCTGGCTTCAAAATAAGAAAACCTTTACAAGGATACCCAAACAACCCTATACCCTAAACCCTAAACCCTAAACCCTAAACCCTAAACCCTAAACCCTAAACCCTAAACCCTAAACCCTAAACCCTAAACCCTAAACCCTAAACCCTAAACCATGATCCCTAAACTGAGCGTGCCCCAGGTCTTGAAAGCATCAACCCTCAACCCTGAGTTGGAAAGCACAATCCCAAACCCAAACGCCTAGAACCCAAAACATGCAAAACCCTACACCCTGGGTTTAGGGTTTAGGGTTTAGGGTTTAGGGTTTAGGGTTTAGGGTTTAGGGTTTAGGGTTTAGGGTTTAGGGTTTAGGGTTAAGCTCAATCCCCGAAATCCAACCCTAAACCCTGTGGTGAGTGGCTGCCCGCTTGAGCGTAGTTCACGTCTCTTCTGCATGAGCGTCCTGGATACCCTTAGGGGTCATTCAGAACAAGGCGTTCTCATCACAAAACCTCAACCCTCAACCCGAAAGCTTAAGCCGTAAACCCGATGCCTACCTTGCCTAACCCTAAGCCCAGTTCTTAAGCTCCAGACCCGAAGCCCAAACTCGAAACCCGAAGCCAAAACTCGAAATCTTAAACGCTTTACTCCAGAGCCCCGGCACCAAGCCGCATAAAGGATCCTCGGATAGTCTCTAATCAACGCTACTATTAAGAGACCGTCCTTTGCCCTGAGAGGTTCGGAAGCTCGAAGCGCCATGTGACGACTTGGAGGACGAGATCCAGTGCGTGGGGGCCCTCTTCGAAGCCTTTCTTGGTTAAGTCGTTCTTGGCGTTGATGGTTCAGCCTGGTGCAGTGCATATGATGCCTTCCCTGAGCTTTAAACTCTAATCCCTAAACTTTAAACCCTAACAGAGCAACCCTAAACGCAATCCTTGTGAGTGCTTAAGATATGCTTCGTGCTTGTTGGGGCTTGAGGAGGTTCAGGCGGTTGAGGGGCGTCTGGCTGTTCTCCGAACCCACGCTGAAAAGGACCCGGGACTTCAATCCTCAGCACTCCGCATCAGGTTGGATGTATCTAGTAATTGGCAATAACAAAAAAGAATGATAACATCAGTATACATACATATATATATGCAGATACTACATATATGTATGTTTGTGTGAGTACATACATTACACCACGTTACTAATTACATTAAACTACATTACATATTGCATTACATACGACATGCTACATTACATATTGTATTACATTACATATTCCATTACATATTACATTACATATTCCATTACATGGTTCATTACATATTACACTACATGTTAAACCACATACTACAAATCCATATTACATTCCATACTACATCACAGAACATATTGCGCATTGTACTACATATTTCGTTACATGCTACGATATAGGTTACATCACAGATTACATTACAGATTACATGACAAAAACACTACAGTTTACATTACACATTACATGTCATGTCACATTGCATATCACACGACATCACGACATATTACAGTACATATTGCCTGACATATTCCATTATGTAGTACGCTACATATTACATCACATTTACATTACATTGCATACATGCATATACACACATATATATATATATATATATGTATATACACATGTATATGTATGTATGCTATATATACATGTATATATATACATATATATATAGCATACATACATATGCATATGTATATATGCCCTTACATGCGGGCAAATATATATATATATATATATATATACATATATAGCTACATATATATAGGTATGTACATATGTATCAACAAGGTCAAGCATCACATCTGGGGTTCTGGGGCTTTACCGGGCAGAGTCGATCTTCCAGACCAATGTGGATTGTTTTCAGGGTTGAAAGGCTGTTTTGCCTTTGGAAGTCAGGCGACAGAGCACCCGACTCGCTATACCCTGCATCCCACAAGGTCCAGCTGAAATTTGCGGATGCTGCTGCCTCTGAAATTGCGTGGTGGCCAAGCCTTTGCTTGGGTTGCGAGTTTCCGGTAAAGAGTTTGGACGACTTGGGAATAGTATCCCCATACAGCCTCCCATATAGTGACACAAAAATGTGCCCTTGAACCCTATATTATCTTTAATACAGTGCCCTTGGCTTCTTTCCGCAGATGGCAGTGTGCCAAGACTTCCAGGATAGTCTGCATGTAGCAGGCTAATGGTAGCTGGCATGCCGGAACATACAATCGCGTGCATGAATGAACGTGCTACATGCAAGTCACGTACGTGGGCGGGAAGCATTTTCGTCAGGAGCTAGCAGAAATCCGCTGCAATCTGTCTTATAGCCAGCACGACAGACATCACAACACGCTTCAGCATGCTAGTGCAGCCCTACCAGACTTGAATCTTCGCTTTGACATTGACGCCCCGAGCTGTAGCTTCTGGGCGAGGGTTCAGGGCTGTCCTACTTGGAGGTTCATGGTTGGTTATAAGTGGGGTTATAGGTAGGAGAACTATTACCCATGAACCTCCAACTAGGACGGAAGATTTGCACTTCGGGATTTAGGGCTCAGGGACTAGGATCAGCCCCAGGCCACCGGAGCCCAGAAAGATCGTCATGCTTTTGTTTTCGTGGCTTCGGAGTGTTGCCAACAATACTTATAGTTTCTATAGTTGTTGTAACCATGATAGCTGTAATAGAAGTTGCAGTATAGGTACAGCATTAGTAGCCGTGGCAGCTGCAGCAGCACTTACAGGAGGCCTCGGAGTAGTCGTAGTAGTCATACGGTTGATAGACAAAATCCTGCATTACCCATAAAAAGGAATAGATCATAATTCCCATAGTTTAGGGTCCTTGTGGTAATGCAGGATTTTGTCCATCAACAGTAGTAGCAGCCATAGAAGTCGCCGCGGTACGCAAGTAGGACCTCATGCATGTGTGGTAGTTGTTGTCGTTGTGGCGGTGGTGGTGGTATCGGCTATAGCCTTAAGCCGTACACCCCATAGTATGATATATCCTGTATGGAGCATTATCGTCTCTGAACCCTACATCTGGAAACCCTAAGCCATTAGCACTCTGATCCTTGATCCCTACTTGGAGGTGTATGGGTAGTTATATGTAGGGTTAGAAGTGGGGCAGCTATACTTGTAACCCGTATTAGGGGACTTATAACCCTACGTATAACTACCCCTGAAACTCCAAGTAAACGCCCTGAGATCTTACCGAGGTCGCCCTTCTCCGCAGCTTCAACCCGGAGCTCGAAGAGGACGGCTCTTTGTTCAAGCGGGAGTCGGGGGGAAGGGCATTGGTCTTAGAGGGGGGGGGGGGGCTTTACTGTAGGGGTGTTGGGGTTTCGGGGCTAGGGGTTAGGGGGGTTAGAGGTTTAGGGGTTTGGGGGTTTGGGGGTGTCGAGGTTTTATGGGTTTACGGATTTAGTTCGGTAAACCCTAAATCGTGGAACTTTCGGAGCTGCGTGTCAGTTGGGTTCCAACTAAGAGAATATTCGGGTGTGCGACTTGCAGTAGTCGAGGTTGGCCAGGAATTTTAGTGTACTATAGTTATGCTGTTGTATAGTAGAACATTTTACAGAAGTATGTTCTAGCAGGTTAAAGTATGTAATAGAATTTATGTTTTATTTTGCATCATTGAAGCCGGACCATTTGCTGCATGCCGAGCATGATTGAAGGGGTCGTCGTGATGCAAGAATTTGATATGGTTCCAGGTCTCAGGACAGACAGACCCCGCAGCCAACGCACATGCTTCAGGACGATCTTTCGCACGATGCTCTGGACTTAGACTGCGGCTTCGTGTGGGCGATGTCAGTGGGTTTATGAAAGAAGCTGTCCTCCAAGCAAGTTCTCTTGCGGGTCTCCAGTACTCAGCCGGTCCCACCGGAGAGATGCCCAGGGTCTCTCAGTGCACTTGGCCTGTACAGCTGCAAGACTTCAGGTCCACAGCATCATCCACACCCAGTCGGTGGCCGTAGCCTTGAAAAGGGTTATTGGATTGCTCTGGGACCATGCAGCAGACGGAGGACATAGAATCACAGCCTTGAGTAGCACGGCACGGATGGGCGCACAAAGACCCCAATTCTAAGTAAGAAGGTCCCTACAATATGGTACCCTTATACATCCGTTAAAGTAGCCCTTATAGACCCCTTTTAAGGGAACCCTATCTCCTGAGATCGTAAGAGCCCGCTGCAAGGAAACGGGGGATCTGAAGCCCGAATGTAGGGGCCTTAATACCTAGAATAGGGTTCCTTTAAAAGGGGTCTATAAGGGCTACTATAAGGGATCTATAAGGGTACTACATTGTAGGGGCCTTAATACTTAGAATAGGGTTTTCCGTGTTTCTTTTACTTTTGGTATTATATACCCCTAAAGCCGGATTAAGGCCCATATATTAAGCCCCGGGCAGCAAACCAAGCCCAACATCTGACTCCTGAGCCCTGCATCTGACTTCCGGAATGCGAAAGCCTGCACTGTCGACAGGACAAACCCTGGTTAGGGTACAGGGTTTAGTTTTTTTTTTGGGGTTTAGGGCTTAGGGTTTAGGGTTTGTATAGGTTTTAGGGTTTAGGGTTTAGGAAGATCTGTCCGGCAAGTGTTAGGCCCTGAACCGAACCCCAAACCCATGAATACGAAGATATGGGTGGTCGTCAAAATTAAGGTCCCTTTTTGGGTAACCTAAATAATAGGTGCCGTATTACAATAGGGACCCAAAAAGGGACCATGATTTTGACAACCAAAAAAATGTTTCGTCCAGCCTGCATGAAGCCCTCACAAGATCCGCCAAAAACTGTTTGAAAGACTGAGAACACCTGTATAAGTTTAGGGTTTAGGGTGGTCCGTAAAGCCCTAAGCCCCAAACCCTAAAAGCGCCCATTACCGGGCAGGCATCAAAAAGAAGTTTAAAACAAAAGCCGGCCGAGGCTCCTGTGTGGAGGTTGAAATTAGCTTACCTCCCCAGCGCCAACCCCTGAAATTTACAGTACCCAGAGACTCCAATATCCCTTAATTAAGGCATATAACTTAAATTATAGTAGGATCCTTAATATGTTTTAAGGAATATTCCTTAAATCCTATCCTTAATATGATTTAAGGTAGATTCCTCAATGAAGGAACATTGGGAGTCTCCGAGATACTCTCTCCATGAAGCGCCTCCAGTCCTCGAACCGGGCTCTACCTACCAGGCATTCTGACTGTAACAAGGAGGCAATGGGCCCGAAAAAAAAAAAACAAAACACCCTAAAGCCACAGTCTTTTAGGTTGGCCGTTTGAGCACGCCAATGCTGGCTGCTCCGCCCTCAAGACATCGTACCAGATTGCCATGGTAATGCTTTAGGGCGTATTGTATATAGATTTTTTAGGGTTTAAGGTTTAGGTGGTATAGGGTTTAGGTTTCAGGCTCGGATATGATATACCAGTGTAGAGGGTAGGTTCGGTTAATCAGGAGCGGTCTATGCTGTGACCTTCAAGCAATCACGGTACGCTCCAGTACAGTGTAGTGTATCGCACCACTCAATTGCAGTCTGGTGGTCCAGTTCTTCGATTCTGCTACTTCGTAGGTGGTTTCGGGAACGTCTCTTCACTTTCTGTCGTGCTTTGTTGTGTTAGAGGCCTTTTGGTCATTCTTTTCAGGGCTTACAGCTCGGGGTTCAAAACCCTAAACCCTAAACCCTGCTTACGGGCTGCTACTTGATACGTTGCTCATTGTATGTCTGAGTACTTAGTTTTGCCCGTGGCACAGAGCGGCGCAGTTCTGACGGCTTGGGCAGGGAGACAGACCATGCGCAGCGGGGAGGTTGTATTGGGGTTTTAGGTATAATGACGCGGGCGTGAGCTGCATGGGATGTCCGGCCGGCCTTGTGGTTGACGGTACACAGAGTGTTGCATGGTATGGGTCAGCAGCTGTGATATGGGTGTGCATTTGGTGGTGTGGTGGTTGAATCCCTCTACAATGTACCTGTCACCCACACACTCCCTCAACCGGTACGGTAGTCTGGAGGCTTCGGTTAAAAGACACGAGGGTTCAAAAAAAAAAAAACCCTGCTTACGGCTTGGGGTTCAGGCCAAAACCCCAAGCCCTCGAGTGAAGAAGCGAGGGTCGGGCTCCCACCGTTGCGCAATGAGTCCTTCCCGCTGGCATTAAGAAACCTTGGGCCTTTATTTTTAGGGACCCAAAAAGCACATAAGCATGAGCATTTCATGGGGATATCCCTACCTTATTGGGCTTCCTTTCAAGGGGGTTTATATGGGACATCCCTATCCTAATTTTTGCTTATTGGGGTTCCTTACATGAATCCTACCATTTTGGGGTTCTAGGCACAGGGTCAAGGCTCGGTTTAGTGTTCAGAGGTCTGGAATTCGGGTTTAGGTTCAGGGTTTGAGGGAGGTTTTTGGGTTTGAGGCCGACTGTTGAATGAACTGGTTCCATGCATGTCTGGCGGTTCGGAGCTGGAGGAGTCGGCAGAAGTGTGGGGCCAATTTTGGGGGCGACTGAAATTTCCAGGATTCAGGGTCGCTTCGGGCTTGACCGCTTGGATTCCTCCCCAAGCCTCGAGCCCCAAACAAGAGCTTCCCTGCTGCTCAAACCATCAAACTCTTCATATATGGGGCGCATCACCGTGGGAGTAGATCGTTGGCAGATATCTTCATTGTATATCTAATATCTATGTCGTAGGGATTGTAAACCCTTAAACCCTATACCCCTAAACCCTAAACTCCGAAACCCTCAAGCCCTAAGCGGCCCCTAAACCCCTTAAAACCCCAAACTCGAAGTATCTCGAACTCCTGAGGCGTTGAGAAGCTTCGTGCCGTGAGGAGCTTAGCGGCCTGCGGGTTTCGGTTGTAGACGGCCGGGCCTATGTTAGGGTTTGGGGTTTAGGGTTTAGGGCCTAGTATTTGGGGTTTGAGTTTGGGGTTTAAGGCTTGGGGTCTGGAGTTTAGGGTTAGGGATTAGGGTGCAAGTTTTGTGTTGGGATGTTGGTGAGTGTATGCTTAAAGGCTCTTCTTGCGGATATTTGTAGTGAAACCCTACATCACATGGAAGCTTCAGCAGGATGCAGTGCAACAGTGGTGACTATTGCCGTTCTTGGTGTCTCTTCTGTAACTGCTGAGAGCTCGTCAGCTGTAATCATCCAGCAAATGTCTTAGGCAACGTGTTCTGCATCAACGGTATGCCCAGAACCCTAAAGTGCGGATTGCAAACCGCAAGGGGGTGTACGGTTGATGATATAAATCCTGCATTACCCATAATAAGGAATATACCATAACTCCCATAGTTCAGGGTCCTTAAGGTAATGCAGGATTTATATCATCAACAGTATGACCGCCGTTGGAAGAGCTCGCGATCGAAGGGACATGTGTCTTGGAGTGTTCGACAGCAAGGAACCTCAACTTTCATCGGGACCCTCCGGGGGGGGGGTAGAGGCGAGGGGGTAGGGGGCTGTAATTCCTTAAATAGGTCTTATTAGGTCCTTCTTATGGGCATTGAAGCCCCCTACCCCCCCTCCCCCTACCCCCCTAAGGGTCCGCATGAAACTTGGATTAAGGGTTCAGGGTTTTATATCTACTGTCGCTGTGCGACTTGGGGTTTAAGATTCAGGGTTTCGCGTGGGTTCGAAGGTTAGGGTTAGGGCTTAGGTTGGAGAGAATACTGCTGAGTAGTATCCGCGTTGAGGACTCCCCAACCACTCAACTCAAGACCCGTCAGCCTACAGCCCTAGCCCTAAACCCACAACTCCAAACTCTCAAACTCAAAGCCCTGAGCCCTAACCGCCACATCCTTAACTGTAGAATGCTACGGTGGATGATATAAATCCTGCATTACCTTAAGGACCCTAAACTATGGGTAAAGAAGGATTTATATCATCAACCGTAGGCCTTGAACTTCCGCTCTTCCAGGCGTGGGTTTAGACAGATGATGTGAGCCCCGAGGTTTTCTCAAGGAGAACCCATACAGGCCATAAGCCTTTGACGAGAAGGTATGCTTCAAAGCCCCTATTTTTATAGTATCCCTCATAATGACCCTTTAAGACCCCTTTTAAGGCACCCCAGTCTAATCGTTAAGGCCCCTGGGTTATAGTACTTCTTATACTAGCGCCCTAAACCCTAAACCCTAAACTCTAAACCCATAGCCATGGAATATACCTCAATTGTCTTGAGCTTCTGGTTGGGGTGCAAGGAATATTTGTGAAATCAGTTATCCTCAACCCAGAACACAGCCAGCCCGCCAAGCCCTTTTCCCAGGCTGAAACGCGGCGACTGGCTAGCCCGAGATATTGAGAGGCCGTTCCATGAAGGATGGTTCAGGGTCGGGTTTTGGGTGCCCAGAGACTCCAATACCCCTTAATTAAGGAATATACCTTTAATCATATTAGGGTTCCTACTCTAATGTAAGGTATATTCCATAATCAAGGGCTATTGGAGTCTCTAGAAACCCTAAACCCTAAACCCTATAGATCCCTTTATAAGGAACTCTTAAAGGAGCCCTTACAGATCCCTTTAAAGGGAGATTCGAGTCTCTTGGTACTAGGCCGCAGGCTCTAAGCTGGCTCCTGCCTTCAGACAGGTTATGAATATAGGCGCCTTAATAATTACCTATACTATCTTGGGGGCTCCTTATTGTAAGTATAGTATGATGGGCCCCAAAACCCTATTCTAATCATTGAAGCTTCTATGTTATTGTCATCACTGTCACAGACGAGTGCTCCAGAGCGGCCAACCCTGTCCCCGGTGACTCCGATAGCCCTTTTTTTTGAATGTACCTTACATTAGCGTAGGATACCTAATATGCTTTAAGGTCTATTCCTTAGAAGCTGCCCCCACCCTGTAATAGTGACTATAAGGATTATATTAGGGCCCTATCATATTCTTATTTTACCACTATTACAGGGTGGGGGCCCCTTCTAGTATATTCCTTAACTATGGGATATTTGAAGCCTCTGGGTCAGAGCCACACAGATGAAATAGATCCCAACCAAATCCGTGGCGCCTCAGACATCTTTTTCGCCAGCGACGGCGGCAGCAATCCGCGTGGCGGAAGGACTGCGACTGGGAAGGGGTCGGAACAGTTCGGGTTTAGGGTTTAGGGTTTTAGGGCTTCTGTGCGTTAACTGGTCTCTTACAAGACCTGGAGACAGTGCATGGCCGGGTGGCGAAAGACAAAAGCCTGATTTAGTATACATATCAGTGCGTCATCGCAGTTCCCACATGCCTTGTCCATCCCTGGTTTGCTTGGCTTGTTCACTCGCCTGTCGGCAACACGGGCTGAAACTCCGCAGACCCAAGCCATATGCCACGGCTTAACTTCCCAGACTTTCAAAACGGCAAAATCTTGACAGTCCAGCCATCAAACTGTTCTTGGTCGAGGACGACTGGTGCAAGTTTTCAGGGCTTTAGGGCGCGGAGGTTGGGTCAAATGCGACCGAACTCCCTAGGCACGAACTCTCCTGCCAGGAAGCCACTCCCCCACGCCTCAAAACCGACCTGGGTCATTGAACATCCATATCTGTGCTACAAGTTAAGACTAATGGTGACTTAAGAGCAAAGAAGTCTTTCACCACATATTGCCGCAGACTCTAGCTACCAGACATGACAGACGCCCAAGCCCCCTCCCCCAAACCCCTCAACCCTAAACCCTAAACCCTGAACCGGCTTACCAGGCTCTTGCCATGTTGCGCCGGAGAGGGCGCAGCGTGGCCAAGGAGCCTTGATCCTGGCGGCCATGAGCTAACATAGAGGGCCTCACGTTTAGAATAAGGTTCCTTTACGGGGTGTTGAAGGGTTCCATAAGGGCTCTATGACATAGGGGCCACCTAAATTAGGGCAGGGTTTCGGGGTATGCCTTGCTAGAGCTCTACTCAAGCCCCAAATCCGAAGAGAACACGAGAGCTTAGAATGTTTCTAAACTTTTGCCAAAACCCCCCAGACCCTAGGTACTACGGTAGGGATCCATTCCCCCATCCCCTACTAAGCACCAGACCCTAAACCCTAGTTTCGGGGAGCTTAGACTTTGAGGTCTCAGGTATTGAAAGCTGGGCTTGGGAATCCGGAAGCTTCAAAGAAAAATGGGATAGACCCCTGACAGACTAGGTGATCCTCCATGCTCCCACAGGGTTTACATGCGAGATTGGCTCCGTTTCTGCTGCTGGCCTTCACTGCGCCACGGCAGCTCCTTCCATGCAGGACGGGCAGTTGCGTGCCACGGCGTTGGGTGTCGCCGCTGGAGCAGCCCCCTGACCGAAAGTTCGATTCCACCACCGAGCCTAGACTTTGACAGTATACCCTACACTACACTACACACTTGGCTGTACACTATACGATACAATATACCATACACTACTTTGTATACACTTTGACTATACACTGTAGTACACACTACACTATACACTACACATTTTGCTATTCTGTACACTATACTATACTATACACTGTACTGTACACCATACTATACACTCAACGAAATACTATACTGGACTCCGTACTATACTCTACTAACTCTACTTTACTGTATCATAATAGCCTGTTATATATCATAGTGAATGGTTTTGAGGTGTGGGTTTTGTTTTAGCGGTGCTGGTTTGAAGTTTCCGAATGCTCCGTTACGTCTGCAGTCGTGGTCAGGGGTTCAGAGCACAAAGGAAGCGCATAGAGGAAGCCCTGAAAAAACATAAAAAGAAGGTCTTGAAGGAACCCTAGACCAACCCTAAACCCCAAACCGTAAACCCCTAAACCCTACACCCCTAAACCCTAAACCCCTAAGCCCTCCCCAAGGCGCTGGGTGGCAGTGGCGCCGGAGTAGCCGAGCTGAGTTTTTTTCTGGGGGGTGGTGTGGGTTGGGGTGTGGGGCTTTTTGGTTTGAGGGTTTCGGGTTTAAGGGTACAGGGGTTCAGGGGTTTAGGGGTTTGGGGTTTAGGGTTTGGGGCTTTTTGGTGTCAGGGTGTTTTAAGGGTTTAAGGGTTCAGGGTTTAGGGTTTAGGGTTTGGGGCTTTTTGGTTTTGGGGTTTCGGGCTGAGAGGCTTCCGGGGGTGAGGACCATATGCGATACTGAAAGAGCTCGATAGCGGGTCTATGTGGGTTGAGAGTTTCAGAGTTGAAAGTCTCAGGGTCAAGGGGGTTGGGGTTCATGGTGTAGGGTTTTAGGGACCCTAAACCCCTAAACCCTGAACCCATTAACCCTACCCAAAAAGCCCCAAACCTTAAACCCTAAACCCTTAAACCCTGAACCCTTAAACCCTAAACACCCTAATGCCAAAAAAGGCTTAACACCAACAAACTGAACCCAAAACCTTAAAACCCCCAACTCCACCTCAAAAAAGAGACCCTTAAACTCCAAAAAAAGTCCCTTAAACTCCACAAAAAAATACCTTTAAACTCCAAAAAAAAGACCCTTAAACTGAGGCCTTGGGCCTCGTGGCTGGCGGCTCTTTTGGAGCCGTATGCGGGCTGCTGCCCGCGCTGGTGACCTTCGGCCCCTCGGCCCCAGCTAATTTCAAAGGGGAAAAGGAGGGACCCTTAATACGGACCCCTAGGTATATACCCCTACAATACCCCTTAATTAAGGAATATTCCTTAAATCATATTAGGGATCCTACTATAATTTAAAGTATATTCCGTAATACAGGGATATTGGAGTCTCTGGGTTCAGGGGCGTAAGTAAATGAGTATAGGGTCCCTTTAAAGGGTTCCTTAAAGGGCTCTATAGGGGATTTCTATGGCAGCTAAAAAAAGGGGCGTAAGTAAATGAGTATCTCAAAAGGTAAAAGGAGGGACCCTTAATAAGGACCCCTAGGTATATACCCATAACATAGCCAGTATATACCCATTATATAGCCTATTGTAGGGTAGGGGTCCCCATTATATAAGGGTCCCTCCTTTTCCCCTTTGAGTATAGGGTTCCTTTTAAAGGGTTCCTTAAAGGGCTCTACAGGGGATTTCTAGTCGAGTTCTATGGTGTAGGGGCTTAACAATTACCAATACAAAATTCTGGGGGTTCCTGATTATAGTTGTGGTGCAACATAATTAAGGCCACTATAGTAGGAATATTTGGAGGTCTTACGGTTTTGAATTTCGTGTTGAGGGCTTAAGGGCAGTTTGTTCTGGGTTCAGGGCTCTCGTTTCAGCATTGAGGTCTCAGGTTTTTGGGTCTTCGAGTTTCCAGGACGAGAGCCGACGGATGTCAGCTAGTTGTACTACGGCTGATGGACAAAATCCTGCATTACCCATAATAAGGAATATACCAAAACTCCCATAGTTTAGGGTTCTGGGGGTAGTGCAGGGTTTTGTCCATTAGCAGTAAAAATCCTGCATTACCCATAATAAGGAATATACGACATGTCGTGACAGCGAGACTTGCAATATCTGTAGGGGCGCTGCAACCTTGTACCCCTTGCATGCTATAGCATTGAAGCGGAAGCAAGCAAGCCAGCCCGAGACAAAGAACCTGCTACGATGACTGCTTATGCCCTGAAACCTAGAGCCCTCAACCCTCGACCCTGAACCCTACATCCTCAACCCTCAACCCTAATGCGCTAGATCCCAACCCCTAGACCTGAGTCGACAAGCAACCCTAAATCCTAAACCGTAGAAGCGCAATATAGGGACCTAAGTAATTACCAATACTATTCTGGGGTAGTCTAACGGGCCCCAGAACCCTATTCTAATTATTAACGGCCCCTACAATAGTACCCTGATAGATCCCTTTCGTAGCCCTTCTTGACACCGTTTAAAGGAACCCTATTCTAACTATTACGGCCCCTATATTAAAGGCGTCTCGGTGCCCACCGGTGCAATTGTCCGGCTCTCAGTGTCAGCAGTTAGTTGGGGATACGTTTCGGGTTGATTCTTCGGGTTTCAGGGATTTGGGAGTTTCCGAAAAAAGGGGACCCTAATATAGCACCCCAAATGGTAGGATCCTTATTGTAAGGGCCCCCAAATAAGGTACCCCCCCATTTCGTCCTGGATGTTGAGTTACCCTGACAAGATTTTTCTGGGGGGCGCAGGAGGCAGAAGGCTAGATTGCCGTTGTCTCGGGTGCTGCAGGTGCAAAGAGCCTACTTCGATACCGACATGCAACTTCTTCGAGACATGACATTGAGCACAAGGTCATTTTTGAGTGAGCGAGCAAAGTGAAGGTCAAAATCTTGACCGCAAGAAGATGAAGCAGACACATCATGACATCAATGTGACATAATGCGGTGATTCCCCATAACGGGACACCCAAAATCTACAGATATCTAGCATCCCTGATCCTGGAGCCTGACATGCGATAATCAAACCATGGCGCTCCTGACCCCAAACCCCATCACTCCCCAAAACATCCCCAAAGCCTAGACCTTCAAACCCAAAACCCTAAACTTTTAACCCGAAAACTTCAACCCCAAACCCTAAAGCTAAGGCCTCAAGTCTGCCCCCAAAGCAACCTCCAACGGCCGAGTTGGGCGGCACGACCGGCCTTGTCACAGGTGCAGCTGCTGGAGGAGCAGCAAGCCGTCTTTTATGCATTATTCGGAAATTTTGTCATGAGTTCGAACGTGTTTGTAAGCTGTCGGGGAATCCAGATCCCTTTTCAAGGTTCAGGAGTCCCTTCGTGGAATCTGAGAGCCTTTTTCCACAGCACTTGGGCAGGAAGGACATGAAAAGGCCGTCTGTACCCCTAGACATTGAGAAATTGGCCCGCCGGCTACCCCAAGCGTTCCCAGATGCTGACGTCTGCGCCCCAGAAAATTTTTACAAGTACAAGTTCGTGCTAACCGTCACGACCGGCAGTACTTTTTATCATACGCTTTCGGATGGCTGAGCTTCTTCCGGTTGCTGTCATTTCAAGCTGTTCTGATTATTTATATTTCAAGCTGTTCTGATTATTTATATCTTGCTCTCAGCTCACGTTTCTCTTCTTGCAAGATGGTGTCGTTGGCGGCCCTTCTTTCACGTTTCAGCTCCAAAGCCTTGGCCGAAGTGGGAGTTTCCGAAAATAGGGGACCCCAACATAGTACCCTAAATAGTAGGATCCCTATTTTAAGGACCCCAAAATACGGTACACCTAAATTTGGGAAACTCCCAAGTACAGTGGTCCCTACGTGCGAGCCGTGAGCATTTTACAAACGAGCCAGGGCTTACACATGGGAGTTTCCGAAAATTAATGGTACCTTATTTTGGGGGTCCTTACAATAGGAATCCTATTATGTCGGGTACTATATTAGGGTCCCCGATTTTGGGAAACTCCCACATCACACCATCGGTCGTAGCCAACATTGGTGTGAGGTTTCAGGGCTTGGAGGTCTTCCTAATGCGAATCTAGTCTGTGAGCCCTGATAAGCGGCACGGGACAGTTCGGTTCTGTTTCGGGTTCCGATTTCGGCAGCAGATTGCCGGAACTGGTGATACAGGTAGCAACACAGCATCTTTGCCGATTTTAATGCTGTAAATGCTTTAAAAGTAGTCAGAAATTACTGGGTAGGTTTGCTCGTGCAAATAGCCGCCCTATTTCTTGATGTTCTACCCTATAACACAAATCACGAGGACCTGTCAAACCTTAGATCACAACCCCGATAACGAGGAGCCGCTGGTGCCGTCGGTGGCGGCATCGTGGCCCGTGTGGGCTGGGCTTGGGCCACACAGGATTTTAGGTTGGAAATCTGGGACGTCTAGATACTACTTCGGGGTGAACTTACGAACTAGATATGGCCCTGAGCTAAGCCGTTTAGTTTCAAGGTTTAGGCCAATGGGTTTATGGACCATCCAGGTGGTGAGCAGGGTTGAGGACTTGCCTAGCTAAGATTTGCGAAGTTTGCTTTTTCGGGGTGGGGTTGCACCCCGAAACCTGAGAGGTTTCATCCTAAATTCCAGTACCTTAGGGGTTAGCTAACCATTGATATTGGAGGAGCTAAGGAGCCAGGGGTGTTGATAATCCCTACTTGATAAGGAGCTAAAGAGCCAAGGGAAGCCCAAAACCATTGGTTAGTTAGGGTTTGGGGAGCAGGGTTGAGAGGGATCGTTGGGGATCAGGGTTTCGATCTCCAGCAGCTCGTGGTTTTGGCTTATTATGTCCCCTACTTGCAGGTTCAGGGGTAGTTATGAGTGGGTTATAAGTAGGGTAACTATACTTATCTCCAGTAGTTCGTGAGTTTGGCTTATTATGCCCCCGCAGGGGTAGTTATGAGTAGGGTTATAAGTAGGGTAACTGTACTTATAACCCATATTAGGGGACTTATAGCCCTACTTTTTGCTACCCCTGAGCCTCCAAGTACACCGTAGACCCTGAACCCTGAACCCAACCATCGGCTCCTCCTAGCACAGGAATTCTAACTGTTCTGCAGTTCGAAAAGGGCCCCCCTATACCCTTATAGAATCCCTATAGATCCCTTTGAAGGGACCCTTAAAGGAGCCCTTCCCTAAACCCACCCCAAAGGAGACGCCGCAGTTCCAAGGTCCGGCGATCACAGCTCGAGCGCAGTGCCAACGCTGCTTGGGCCAAGGCCTGGCAAGTGTGGGGGGAGATCTTTATCATCCTAGCTCTGGGGTTTGGGGGTTTAGGGTTTAGGGTTTCGGGGTCCAGGGTTTAGGGTTTAGGGGTTTAGGGGTTGAGAGGTCTAGGGTTTATGGGTCGAGGGCTTAGGGGTTTAGGGGTTATACAGGGATCACATGAGGGAGATGATATGGCAAACCTCAAGATTCTAGTAAAAGTATATATATATATATATATACATACACACACACACACACACACACACACAGATAGAATGGGGAAAAACTCTCGGCAGCGGTTTTCTCCACTGGCGCTGAGGCAGGCACCCCTCACGCTTTAGAAAGCCCCCCCTCCAGACCGTATAAAGAGGTGTAAAGCCAATCAAACGATACAAAGCCCTACCAAAAACATGGTACCACAGAGGTCGATGGACTTCGCACTTGTATTGTCTCATAGTGCCTATTGCAAACGTAGTTGAACATAGCTTAACTCAAAATGACCTGGGCCCGAGTCCAATCAAACCCCCCAAAACATACCGAGACCCTGTCAACGGAACCTGCGTCAAAGCCTGTAAGGGGCACGTAAGACCCTAAAAGCATCTGTAGTAGAAAGGCACCATGTCCAACCCTCACATTTCTGGAGCCCCTACAAAACGCGCATAAATCCCTTAATCCCTTCGATTCAACCCCAAACCCCAAACCCTAACCTGAAACCCTAACCCTAAGCCCTAAACCCCATCGACCACACCCCATAGACACTAAACCCCGAACCCTAAACCCGTACTAAACCCTAAAGCCCCAAACCCTAAAGGCCCTTCACCCTAAACCCCAAACCCTACTAAACCCTAAAGGCCTAAACCCTAAACCCTAAAAGCCCTACACCCTAAACCCAAAGAGAGAGTCGTTGGAGGTCCACAGCCTGGCAGGGAGCGTCCCGGGACTCCGACACTGTCGGCCTGCATCCCGGTCCTAGAGGGCCCATCTTTACCTGTAGCCGAAAAGACCTACCTTATTAAAGGGAACTCCAGAAAGTTGGAATATGGATTAATGGTAGGATCCCCTATAATTTGCCTTAAAGGGGTTACGATAATGATATTCCAACTTTTTGGCTTCTGCTGTAGGGTTCCTTATTATGGTTGCTATATATAGTTCCTTAAAAAGGTAGGTCTTTTCGGCTACAGGTAGGGTTTAGGGATGTTTAGGGGTTTAGGGTTTATGGGTTTAGGGCTTGGGTTTGGGGTTTAGGGATTTTGGCTGTTAGGATTAAGAGTTTAAGGTTGAGGTTTTAGGGTGTATAGTTTAGGATGGTTTCGAGTTTAGGGTTTTGGGGGTCGGTGTAAGGGTAAGGTCCCGTTAAGGGTTCCTTCAATCTTCCAAGAAGTGTGCATTCATAAGTCTTCCTCAACCGAAGGATCTCGATCTCCTTCTATTTGGGATGTTGAAGGGCGTTAGGGGCTTCGGGTGCAGCGGCGGAAGGTTTCAATGGGAGCCCTCGGCCCGCCAGTTTGAGCTTTGTGGGAAAGGTTTAGGGTTTAGGGTTTAGGGTTCTGAGGGGGGGGGGTTGCGGGTTTAGGCAGCTCTGCTTTCTCCGATTCGGTGATGGCTACTCTGAGCTCATGTCCTCCTTGTGTGCGGGGCTTGGTGCTTAGGGTTCGGGGGCTGAAGACATTCTGAGCTGCGATGTGGTCAGTGAATCTGCTCTTTTCCGAGGGCCGGTTGTTATGAGGGCCTAATCGGGTCGGCATTCTCACTTGTCACATCCTGTGAATTGGCCAAGTCACTTCCATTTCTGACCCGTGGCCTTAACTAAGCTCGAACCCCTTTTGCAAACACAGCAAGCCTTCTAAACCCCGTACCCCGAAAGCCCGAACATTGACTTCTCCAAGCCCTGTGAAAGGCTCCAAACTCCAAGCCCTGAACCTCGAAGCCTTAAAGCCTGAACCCACCCCCTCACACCCTGAACCCAAGCCAAGTTCGAACCTCTAAACCTCACTAAGCCGTACCTAACCCTAAACCAAAAACCCTAAACCCTAAACCAAGGACCGCGGCCCCCGGTGGGACGGGCGGCACAGACTGAACAGAGGCGGCCACAAGCTGGGAAGGCCTAGGTCTAATCCGGGCTTTGCGGGCTTCCTGGCAGTACCCAGAGACTCCAATATCCCTTAATTGAGGAATAAACCTTAAATTATAGTAGGATCCTTAATATGATTTAAGGAATATTCCTTAATGAAGGAACTCGGACCCGAACAGCCTGGTCTGTACTGACCAGTCGCCAGCTGGTACCGGTGCATTTGTGGTAATTTTCCCAAGCTTTCTCAACATGGTGCAGACACTTCACCAGCAAGGCCAGCTCAGCGACATTGTCCTGAGCTGCGACTGCACGTTCGACGTTGAGAAGGGTGTGGACGGTGTGGACTTGGCCTACTGCTGCCTCGGCATTCACCGCCAGCTGCAAACTGGTGCTTATCGTCGCACGGGATGGCCAGTGGCACTTGGCAGAAATTCGAAATAGAACCATGCAGTGTACCGCGCGACCTTCCAGACATTGGAGTCTCCGAGTATCTTGCAGCTGCTTCACATGTTCGCTGAGGTCTTTACACGTATATGGGAGTTTCCAAAAATAGGGGACCCTAACATAGTACCCCAAATAGTAGGAGCCTTATTATAAGGTCCCCACAATAAGGTATTTCTGGTTTTCGGAAACTTCCATATACAACTATAGGTATTGAAGAGAGGAGTTGGAGTTCATGTTTCGGGGGCGTTGAGTCCCGTGGGGTTTGGGCCAAGTGTTTAGGGTTTCAGGGTTTGCAGAAACCCCAGACCCCGCAAGAACCCCAAAAGCGCCATGAAAACCCTGAAGCTCGAGACGTTGAAAGGGTGGCGTACAGTGCACCATACCCCTTCACAGAGCCCTGGTAGATCCCCTCTAGAACCCTGATAGAATCCTTCATGGGGTCAGCCAACCTCTCTGTGATACCTCGGAATTTTAGAACCCCGTGGTCAAATTGCATAAAGCCCAAACAACTTGCACTACAACTCTTACAAAGGCTCCATGAAGGCGTATGGAGCTCTGAGAAGCGGACGCACCCAACCGCGCCAGGATTCCTCGCACCTTTGAATTCCGCGGAGAGTCCGTGCACAGCCACAGAAGCCCTTTTCTGGAATGGGTTTGGGGTTTACTTGGAGGTTCAGGGGTAGTTATAAGTAGGGTTATAAGTAGGGTAACTGTAATTATAACCCATATTAGGGGACTTATAACCCTACTTATAACTACCCCTGAACCTCCAAGTAGGGGAGATTTAGGATAAGGGGGGTCTATACAGTGCACTTATGGTGCGCCTTTGTTGCAGAGTTTTATGGTGGTTTAGGGATTCAGGATTAGGGGGGTTATGCGGTGCACTTATGGTGTGTCTGGATTTTGCAGAGTTTTATGGTGGCTTCATGTATGTAGGGCCTTCATATGTTTGCATTTTTTCTATGGCAGGGTTGATAGAATTTCTAGTTTTATGAAGTTTTAGGTTTTCTGCTTCCTTTTTCCTATCACTGTAGCAAAAAACGTTGGCTTTCTTCAGAGTGAGGGTCGTACAAAAGGTTCTGTGGGTTCACAATGGGTTTACAGGGGAAGCGGGTACATAGTGTGTTTTATAGTCATACTCTCATTGGTGTTTGGAACGGTTGTCTGTTCGTATCGCTATACGACATTGTAGCTGTATTTGTGTCAGTTTATGTTATACTTTTCTGGTAGGGTTTCAGGGTTGGCAGGGTCTCCTGCCGTTTCTTCGTGTGGCTTAGTGTTTTGGTCTTGTGTTTTGGGTTTAGGGCGCATGGGTCTAGTGTTGCGTTTGTAGGCTGTAGCTGTATTGGATGTGCCCTTGTCGGTGAGCTTGGATTCTCGCGTTACAGGGTCTGCACCCCACATGGCTTAATGGATTTGGGTTGCTCGGGCTAAGGTTAAACGGTTGCAATGGCTACGACCTCTGATTCAATAGGAAGTGTCCGTGCCGACTTGTCAAGTTTTCATCTCAGTCTCCGACCTCTTTCTAAGCCAGCCGCTAGTCCCAACACCCCGAACTACCCCAGAACTGTTCCTCTTGTATTGTAGAGTGTAGGGCATTGTAGGGCCGTGTGGTGGTTTACAAGCGCCTTGTCGGTCTTGACCTAGTTATTTGCATTCGCTCTGGACCCGAAATCCTGAAGAACCCTAAACCCTAAACATTGCACATTTTTTTAAAAAAAACCCTAAACCCTAAACGCTCAATCTTTATGCCGAAATCAAGCTTTGAACTTCCAAACCCTAAACCTTAAACCTTGATTCAACCCGAAAGCCCCCACAGCCAGCTCCGTCATCTTTTGTCGGGCTTTGGGATAGAGGCTTTTGAGACCGTAGGGTTTGGGTTCACGCCTGTCTTTTGGCCTGCACAAACCCACTGAAATGCCGCTCCCAACGGCCCAGCCCTGCAGTGGTCAGCAAGGGAACTTCGAGATTTAGTGTTTACGCCTTCAGGGGTTTAGTGTCAGGGATTTTTGACTTGGGGTCCGAAGGGGTTTGCGCATTTTTCTTTTTCTATGGGTTCGGGTTTGCTGAGGCCGTAGGGTGTACTTGGAGGTTCATGGGTAGCTATAAGTAGGGTTATAAGTAGGGTAACTACACTTATAGCCCATATTAGGGGACTTATAACCCTACTTATAACTACCCCTAGTAGGCCTGGGGGATTTGGGGAGATCATATTAAGGATCCTACTATAATTTAAGGTATATTCCTTAATTAAGGGATATTGGAGTCTCTGGGGAGATGGTATGAGGTGAGGCCGGTGATCCACCAGAAACCAGGGCTGCCAAGTTTGACCAGCCTCGCTCGGCCTGGCATGTCGCAAGAGCCACTCGGGTCACCCGGAGTCATACGGTTGATGATATAAATCCTGCATTACCTTCAGGACCCTAAACTGTGGGAATAATGGTATATTCCTTATTATGGGTAATGCAGGGTTTATATCATCAACAGTATGATATAGGGAGCTGAAGTTTGATTTAGTAATCTTATCGCCATAGGGGTAGTTCTCTAAATCAGGGTCCCTTTTAGGGTCCTTTCTCTCTGGGACCTTCAAAGGGGCTCCTCATATACAGAGCTGCCTATATTCAAAGGGGAAAAGGAGGGACCCTTAATGGGGACCCTACCCTATAATGAGCTATATAATGGGCTTATAATGGCTATATGAAGGGTATATACCTAGGGGTCCTTATTAAGGGTCCCTCCTTTTGCCCTTGGACATATAGTCCTCTATCATTGCCATCTAAGATACCGCAACTAAGGCCGCTGCGCTGCTTCCATGTCAGGGGCTACAAGCAGTTTCAGGAGTAACCCGAAGGTCTCTGAGAAACTACAAGGATCCCAGAGACTCCACCATCCCTTTTTTAAGGAACATGCCTTAAAATAGTAGGATCTCTAATATGAATGAAGGAATATCCCTTAATTAAGGGATGTTGGAGTCTCTGGGCAAGCATAAGGCCAGTATTCGGTAGCTGCTAGAGAGGGTCCTTGCCCCACGCCCGAAAAGCAAAGACCTGAAGGCAAATCCAGAACGCAACACACGCAGCTGACCCTAAACCCTAAACCCTAAGCCCTACTTGGAGGTTCAGGGGTAGTTATAAGTAGGGTTATAAGTAGGGTAACTGTACTTATAACCCATATTAGGGGACTTATAACCCTACTTATAACTACCCCTGAACCTCCAAGTAGACCCCAAAACCCTACACCCGAAGCCCACGCCTTCAGACTTGCCTGACCCTTGCTTTGAAGAGGCGCTTCTCACAGGGATGCGGTCCGGCAGACCGTTTGAATCGGTCGGGGCATCTGCGGGAAGAGGAGCCAAGCCCCAGACTCCCCCATATTTTGAGAGTCCGTCAAAGAGGTCTGAATAATGAGTGGCGGGTTAATATAATGGTTTCTAACTGTATAGTTATGCCATGCTATTATGATGTATCCCCCGGCTGTACTATAATATGTATTTATTCAGGCGTTTATATTGCCACTGCGCACGGGGGTAATGGCTGAAAAACTGGGCAAGTAGCTCTGACTGTTGAAACACCGAAACCTTCTTGTTCAAGCTCGACTTGAAAACCCAGACGGTGCCGTTGAGCTGTATGACTGCATTTTATTTCTATTGTTATCTGTATTCTATTTGTTAGTAGTTTTTTGTTATCGTTGTTTTTGTAATTGCTGTTAATGCTCCGTAACCCTTGAGCCCAACAGACTCTACCCCAAACACAAATGCCCTTTCCCCGGCAGCCCTCTAAACCCCTAGAAGCCCCCGAAAGAAACCCTTAGACAAATCGCTGAAAGCCCTGATTGATCGCTTCGTGTTGTAAGATCCTAAACCTTGAGTTCTACACCACAGCCACGATACGATTTAGGGTTTGGGGTTTTAGGGTGTAGGGAATAGACATCTGCTAATTCTAAGATCCTAAACCCTGAAACCCTTCACACCTCTTGTAATTCTAGCAGGTTTCCGTCGCACCGTTGCGCCCCAAGCCCCCGGCCGCACCGGAAAGCACAGAACCGAGGGGAGGACCGCCTCTGATTGCTTTGGGCCTAGCTGTAGGATGTAGGAACTTCCCAGAGACTCCAAAACCCCTAATTAAGGAACATAAATTATAGTTATAGTAGGACCCCTGATATGATGTGATGTAAGGTATATTCCTTAATTAAGGTCTGGGGCCGTTTAGGGTGTAGGAACTTAGGAATTGGATGTAGGATGCGCGGTGTAGGGTTCGGGCTCGAGGATTCTGGGTTTTTGGGATTTAGGATTTAGGGATTTAGGATTCAAGCTTCAGGGTTGGATTTAGCACTTAGGATCAAACTTATTGTTGGTTTGGAGGTTTGGGCTTGAGGGCGTTCGGGATTGGGGTTCTGGATCTGTTCAGAAACGGTTTGCTCGCCAACAATACCGCCAGTATCCGGAAGTTACATAGACACTGGGGATCTTAGGTTTCTAGCCCGAGAGCATTCAGTATAACATACTCCAAAACTCCTCCCAATAAGATCAATCAGCGCGGCTTCCCTTCTTTTTGCTTCAGCAAGCATCTTCCCCACAAGGGTGTGTGGACACCCCGAAGCACTTGATCGAACATGCCAGAAAGCAGCCTTACGAAATAGACTAGGGTTTGGGGGTTTGTTTCTTGTTTTTTGCAAGAGAGAGAGTGGTTTCGTTAGGGCTTTTAGGTTTTGGGGAGAATGACCAGATAGAATCGAGAGATTCGGGGCTTATTGGTGGGGCCTGCAGACCGCTTGTCGGGTACGGCTGCAAAGATCTTTCACCGAGGATTTTAATCTGGATTGGGCAGCGCATGTCGCCTTTGCCAGGGGCGCCGACAACTCTGATTGTAAAGGTTTTTCGGTGAAACCAGATCGGACTACAAGTGGCTGGTAGCAGCAATGAAGGTGAACACGAGGATGGAAAGTTTGGGGTTTGGGGTTTTAGATAGATAGATAGACTCATGGCCTATCAGAGTCATTGGGAAACCCTGTAGATCCCTTATAGGAGCCCTTAAAGGAACCCTGAATATAGATCCCTTTAAAGATAGGTATATCGAGCAGGGAAGCCCTTGGGATGCAGTAACCCTGGGAACCTGGTTCCGATCCTACGGTGGATGATATAAATCCTGCATTACCCATAATAAGGAATATACCATTATTCCCATAGTTTAGGGTCCTTAAGGTAGTGCAGGATTTATATCATCCACCGTACCAGACCCCTACAACCCACATTGCCGACACTCAGCTTAAGCCCCAAAGCCCAAGCCCCTAAACCCAAAACCCCCCAAACCCCACGAAACCCCCCGAAACCCCCCGAAACCCCCTAAACCCCGAAACCCCTAAACCCTAAACCCCTGAACCCCTAAACCCCTAAACCCCGAAACCCCTAAACCCCTGAACCCCTAAACCCCTAAACCCCGAAACCCCTAAACCCCTGAACCCCTAAACCCCTAAACCCCTAAACCCCGAACCCTAAATCCTTAAACCCTAAACCCCGAACCCTGAACCTTGAGCCCGAAAGACAAGGCCCACTGGAGCTCCCTCTTAAAATTGCCTTAAATCCTGAACTCACCCAGAGCAAAAGTTCCTAAACCCTTCATACGGTTGATGATATACATCCTGCCTTGCCTTAAGGACCCTAAACTATGGGAATTATGGTATATTATATTCCTTATTATGGGTAATGCCGGATTTAGATCATCAACCGTATGCAACCTTCAATAGTCAGCCTGAACCCCTAACCCCTAAACCCTTTTCGGGTAGGTTGCACCACAGTTAAAAAGGGCCAAGCATTGTTAGTTATTCGGATAAGGGTTTAGGGTTTAGGGTTTAGGCCTAGGCTAGATCACGTCGCCAGTGTTTGCCGTGAAATCTACCTTCAGGACCTGATGGGGCCCTAAACCCTAAAGCCTAAACATCTGGGTCCTTTGCTTCTTCAAGCTCCCATAGACGGATAAGGCTTTTGAATATGGGGTTTGGGGTTCGGACCCTAGAGTTGTGAGCTTAGGTTTTATGTGTGCTGTTTAGGGTCAAGAGTTTAGGAAAGGCTCAAAGGCATCGATGCTGCAGCCCCTGTTTGCCGAAAGAGACGGCGATTTCAAGAAATGCTGTTCAGTTGAGATGGGAGCTGACATGAAAGCATCGCACCGAACTCGGAATTTAGGTGAATCCTGTGTTTCAACCACCAAATTTTCAAAGTTCTGAGCTCACTCCCAGGATGTCTTGTTTTGTGGAGGGTCGAGAACAGTACACAGAGCATATTCAGGGAATGGATTTTGGGCAATGAGTTTCTAGCGCATCTTGGCGTCCTCGTTTGACAGATTCATGTTCTAAGGGGCTCAAAAAGCAAATAAGCATAATAATTTTTTGGGGATATCCCTATCTTATTGGGCTTCATGATAAGGGGGTTTATATGGGATATCCTCATCCTAACTTTTGCTTATGTCCCTTTTTGGGGCCCCATGTTCGGGGGTCGGGCCGATGAAGCGGCCGGAGGGTGGTAAATCCAGGCCCAAGCCCCAAGCCCAAACTTTACACCCAAGGGTCTACGGCCCAAAAAACTCTAAACCTTAAACCCTAAACCTTAAACCCAAGCTCTTAAGCCTCAAACCCCAAACCTTAAACCCCGAACCTTAAACACAAACCTTAAACCTTAAACCCTAAACCTTAAGCCCAAACCCATAAACCTTAAACCCAAAGACCCGCAGCCTCCGGCGAGTTAGGGGTTAGGGGCTTAGGCTTTAGGAATCCACCGCGCGGAGTCCCAAACCACTGATTCTATATGAAGGTCGAGTCAAGGAACCCTGTAACAAGGGCTCCTATATAGGCACTCTTACAGCAACTCTTCTAGGAAGCCTTCCTGGAGCTCTTCTAGATACTTTTAAGCTTCCTGTAAGGGTCCTATCACGTTCCTTTCAGGGTTCTAGACGGGTTCTTCTAGGGGTTTAAGGTTTCGGCGTTTTCGGGTTTAGGACGCAAGCCGTAAAGCCAAAGACCCTTCACAAAGAAGCCTCAGATCCCATTTTGAGCCCTAAATCCTCATCGATCGCTTAGAGGGATCCTTTATGGAGTTCTTACACGAACCCTTTTCAAACCATAAGCCCCAACCCCAAAGGGGTTAGCTCCTGACTCCTGAGCTTCAGATTCGTTCTGAGAGCTTTTTGGACTCCGGTGGGAGCCAGGATTCAAGGGTCGTAGAGCGGCTTTTGTAGCTCCAGTTCACGTGCTCATTCGGTGGATGCAAGAGCTTATGCTTTGTTTTAGAAAACTTTAGAGTTGCTGGCTGTGAGTTTCGGACTGTGAAACCCTATACCCTGAAGCCTGAATGGTTGTTCGCAGATGCTGGTGTCCTGGTGTCCAGAGTCAGTTACTGTTTACCGTGGAGAGCCTAAATCCCGCGCCAGTGTCCTACGCCTCAAAATTCCTGGAGACATCATAATCATAGCTTTCTTCTTCCACGACTACTACTACTACTTTTTCCGTTTCACTATGATCATGCCATGACCAAGCTGCCACGAAGTCCTTGCCTCCAGCTTCCGGAGTGTTCGTTGAACGTTCGTTGGCCGACCAGGCTCGTTTCAACAACAGGCTTGGACAGGCTTTGTGACCGAAGTCTCAGGTAAAGATTGAGGGGTTTAGGGTTCAGGGTTTCGTCATGTTGAGCAATCAGACTTCATCAGAGGCAGGTCACGTCACAAGGCTTGCTTTCCAAGTTGCTCAAGCATTGGGAGCATCTGTCTCACAGAGAGATGCAGAAGTTGAAACCGGCTATCCTTTGCATCCCTTTGACCAGCAGCCTTTGAAAAGAAGGCTCGTACACAAAAACAGCGTCCGATTCAGAGCATGCTCGTCTACCTGTCAGGGCGCGCACACATGCGGTCAGGGCTCAACAAGCTCGGGGCACTTGACGACTCCTGCGACTGAATCTGGTCTGCAAGTGGATTTGACACCACGTAACTTGAGTTTCGGGATCCAAATCCCAAACTCTAAACCCTGAAACTCTAAACTACCTTAAAGCCGAAACCCTAACCGTAACATTATTTGGGCGGATCACAAGCTGCACCTTCGCCCTCGTCCACATCCGGCTCTGGTGGGGAAGCCTTCCACGAGGCTCAGAGCGGGCAATACTCCGGGCGGCCCGTCCGGCAATTCCTAGGGTGCTACGGTTGATGATATAAATCCTGCAGTACCTTAAGGACCCTAGTCTGTGGGAATTATGGAATAATCTTTATTGTGTGTAATGCAGACTTTGTATCATCAATCGTATGTGAGGCTGTACGGTTTTTTACTGGCTTCCATAAAGTTCTTACAGATAGGGTGTGATAGGGTTGTCCTAGGGTCTTTTTGGGGTTTCCTAAGGGGCATCAATATCAACAACCATCACAGTATGCGCCAAACTAAGCTCGCCTGCCGGAAATTCGGAATCCCTGAAGACAATGCCCAAACTCTAGTCTGCAAAACCTCTAAACCCTAAACCCTAAACCCCTAACCCCTAAACCCCTACACCTAAACCCTAAACCCTATAAACCCTAAACCCCTAAACCCCTAAACCCTAAAGAGCCTCTTGAGCCCCGATATCCTGCCCAAACCCTGAACCCTGAAATCTCCAACTCCTCTTGGGCCCTGCGTCCTAAAACCTATGTACCCCCCCGAAATAGGTTTCAAGCCCCAACAACTAACAACACTACACCCTAAACTTCAAACTGCCAACTCCATATATATATATATATATATTCATACACATATATTATTTTTCTATGTGTGTGTGTATGCATATGTATATGTATCTTGTGTATATGCATGCAGATCCGTGCTTGTGTCCCCTGAAGAGCCTTGTACGACCTTTTTACACAACCCTTCTAGAACCCCTCATACTCATGGAAATCCGCGACCCTGAAACCCTACACTATACTCTAAGCCCCAGACCCTGAACCCCAAGAGGGAACCCTTATAGTAAGCTTGATAGGAGCCCTTAAAGAGACCCTTGCAGGATCCCTAAAAGGAACACTGGAGCTCCCACTCCCCTTCTTGCTCATGGCGGCACCCGCCAAGCGGCCCCGATTGGCAGAGGCCTGACTCTGCGGTTGCACTGTCGAGCTTTGGGGCCCAGGGTTCCTTCAAGGGATCTATAAAGGATGGTTAAGGGTTCCTTCAAAACATCTACAAAGGATGGTTAAGGGTTCCTTTAAAGGATTTATGGGGGATCTGGAGGGCTTTGGGGCTCAGGGTTCAGGGGTTCAGGAAGTGGGTTTAGGGTGGAGGGGCTTATGGGTTGAGGGCTTTAGTGTTTTGGGTTCAGGGGCTTAGAGGTTTAGGGTTTACGGGTTTGGGGGGTTGAGGATGTTATGAGGGTCGGTGTAGTGAAAATAGTTTAGGTCAATGTTTCTTTGGTACAGTTACTACTCCTATTCCTCAGGGTTCCTAATTCAAACGACAGAACAGTTGGATGTACTATAGGCGGCTGATTTGCCACTAGTATTCCGTTATGGCCCTTCAAATAACTGTAGGAAGATGTTCCCCTGAAGACCCATTTTCTTCATGCCATTAAGGCCCCCTAGACTCCTGAACCTAAAGTGGCTCTGCTTGGGAATGAAAATCTTAAACCCTAAACCATAATATTTTTGTACAGGGCAGAGTGTTGCTTTTGACTGTTTCAGGTGCAGGGCTTGGCACCCTGCACACCATCGGAAATTGAACCCAGTTTAGGGTTTAGGGTTTAGAGTTTAGGGGTTTAGGGTTTAGGGGTTTAGGGTTTAGGGGTTTAGGGGTTTAGGGGTTTAGGGTTTAGGGTTTAGGGTTGGCCGGGGATTTGGGAATTTCTGACCTGCATCTCCACAAGCATAGCAGAGATCCGAGGGTCTTAGGCCCCAACCGTTATGTTCAGAGTAGGACCGGGTTTAGGGTTTAGGGGTTTAGGGTTTAGGGTTTAGGGTTTAGGGGTTTAGGGGTTTAGGGGTTTAGGGTTTAGGGTTTAGGGGTTTAGGTTTTGGGGTTTAGGGTTTAACACTTCGCGAACATACAGCACACCATGCAAATTATGGCTAGAATTGCAACGCGTCAGAACAACGACGGTGACTAGGTCTTAAGAAGCAGGATAGAAACTTACAATGACAAGAAATGCCCAAATTACATAACAATTAACCCTACTATTAACACTCTTCTTTCCAATGCTGTGGAGGGCCTTCCTCGTGGATTTAGGGAGTAAGGTTCACTGGGCCTTGAGTTTAGGGGCTGACTGGTTTAGGGGGTTTAGGGTTTGGAGTTTAGGGTTAGGGTTTGTATTGCACCCTCCGTATCCCTCCGTGAAGCTCCGAGCCCGAAACCACAGGTGCTATCGCCGAATGTCCTGTGCTCCTAGCCAGACTCTGAAAGGTTCTGGTTCTGGGAACTTGCAAGTAGCACCGTAAGTTTCAATCCCAAACCCCAAAACACAAGGTCCCAGTCAATCCTAAACCTCACCAAAATCCCAACAGAATCCTATAGTATCCGTATGTTGTAGTTTCTTGTGCCCTAAACCCTGAACCCCAAACCCCAGTGAAACCCAAATCCTTGAACTCTAGACCCCAAACCCCAAACCCTAATGTAGAGGCCTTCATAATTACTATACTTTTTTGGGGGATCCTCCTTATAATTATAGTGCAAAACCCCATTGTAATTATTAAGGCCCCTACATCAAGCCCTAAACCGAAGGTCACTGGGGTTAAAGGCTCAAGGGCTCCCCCGGCGCTGCGTGATCAGGCGTACTCTCCGGGAGATCGGGTCGTTTACGCCCCAGCTAGAGGCCGGGTGGAGGGGTTTAGGGTTTCGGAGGTTTAGGGGCTTGGGATGCCCGTATAAGTCAAGATTTATGGTTTGGGGGTTTAGGGGTTTCGGGCAGTTTAAGGGCAGTTTAAGGTTTATGGTTTCGGGGTTTAGGGTTGAGGTTTAGGGGTTTGGGGGGTCTACTTGGAGGGTCACGGGTGGTTATAAGTAGGGTTATTAGTCCCCCTCATATGGGTTATAAGTATAGTTACCCTACTTCTAACTACCTCTGAACCTCCAAGTAGGGCTCAAGGCACTTTAAGGTTCATGATTTAGGGGTTTAGGGGTTTCGGGTTTAGGGCCTGAGCTCGACGTCCAGAAATTGCGAAGGCAAACCGCTGCTAGCGACTGTGCGCTGTGCCGTGGAGATTGAGAGCAAGCGCGTTGTCGGTCGTGGGCCAAGGAATGTGGGCTCTGAGCCTTGCGTTTGAGGGGGAATTTTTGGATGTGCAGGACCGCGAAATTCGGATGTGATGTAGCTTTCGGGAAGTGTTGTATCCAAAACCCTAAACTGGAATTAGGTACATCCCAACCCGTCTTACTTGGAAACTGATGGGTCACCTGCGTCCGCTTCAATCCTGGTACCAGCTCTCTTCGTGACCGGTTTAGATGACAGGTTGCGGTTGCATGTGCACAAAGTCATAGGAGGCCAAAAGGGGTTTTAGCCTATGGGGGTTTAGTAGGGACTGGGGTTCCCATAATAGGGTTCATACTAAGGAATCCCTACCCCAAGAATCTTAAACCCCCCCTTTTGCCCTCCCATCACAAAAGGGTTCTGCAACCTGGGACTGTCGGTTTTTGCAGCTCCGGGTCTCAGTGGGACTCGAGGTTGTTGGAGAGTTTTTGGGCTTTGGTTGAGGCTCTCACAAACCCAAACCCTGAAGCTTGAACCCTAAAGCCCTAAAGCCGAAACCTGGGATCTAGGCGTTTTAGGGTTTAGGGTTCGGGGTTAGGGGTTTGAGACCTAGGGGTTTAGGGTTTGAGGGGTTTTGGGGGTTTAGGTAGGGGTTCGGGGTTTGCGGCTTAGTTCTCCGCCTTCTACCCGTACTGGAAAAGGGACGTGCGGCAGTTCGTCTTGTGGCTGCTCCTGCGACGTAGTTGTCGAGTTGTTAGCGACATCCACATACGCTAAACTTTGAACCCTGTGTCCACATGTGGGTGGTTGTGGAAATTATGGTCCCTTTTTGGGTCCCTAATATAATACGGCACCTAATATTTCGGGTACCCAAAAAGGGGCCCTAATTTTGACAACCACCCATGTAGTGTTTAGGATGTGCCCGAGTTAATAGAGAAGCACTACTCTGAGCTTCGATACAGCCTTACAGGACCCTTCAAGAAGGATCTCTTAAAACGGAAGAGGAGCTCTTAAAAGGAACTCTTCGAAGCAACGCTTAGAAGGAACTCTTCGGAGCAACTCCTACCAGGAACTCTCAGTTGGAACTTTTAGAAAATCCCTTCAAAAGGAACTCTGGAAACGCACACCCTCTGCAAGACCTGCTTCAGGCCTGGAAGCAGACGAGGCTGCAGCCCGCTGAGTGCTGTTCCGGTTGCACTGATCCTAAGCCCAAAACCCCATAGTGTTGTTTGAGGTTATCATGGGGCCGTTTAGGGGTTGTATAAGGCTTTCATAAGAGGTTTACATTGGCTACATCAAAGACTTGAACCGTAAACCCTTCGCTGCTACCGGTACTGTTGCAGAGACTCGCAGTGCCGATGCTGCTTGTCTAATTGTGTCTGTCTCTCTGTCTCTGTCTCTGTCTCTCTCTCTCTCTCTCTATTTCTCTCTCCTTGTCTCTATCTCTCTCTCAGCCTCTCGTTGTTTTTGCCTTCCGCAAGCCATCAGTGGTTTGCTCGTGCTGACCATCACGAACACTTTCAGTCAAAAATTACTAGCAGCAGCATGGTTGCAGGTGGCGAACGCAAGGCACCGTGAAGTGGGGCGAATCGTCGGGCCACCGACAAGCATCATGCTCATCAGCGGGTCATCGGGTCAAGTGGCTCAAATGTACAGCACCAGAACATGCTCATGGGTGGGTCTTGTTTCCAGTAGCATGGGTCAGGAACGCTGCGCGAGTATGATGAACGCAGGCCGATCCACAAATGAGCATCACGGCTTCAAGCAAGCATCATCAGCATCAGCTGAGTCTTGTATCGGCTGGCAAAGAGACATTAACAAAGCATCATGAGCATCAGTGGGCTGCCGTCTCGGTGGCACGTGGGAGTTTCCGAAAACAGGGGTACCTTATTTTGGGGGTCCTTAGCCATCAACCAGCGGGATTTTTGGTGGAGGCAAGAACGAGGGCAAGCATCATGAGCATCAGCAGGCATTTATTTCGGTTGTACTGATCACAGAATGAAAGTCGATCAGCATTCTTCAGGGAAATTGGAAATGGTCACCGAGAAACCGCATCGCTACATGTAGCAAAAGCACCCGGAAGTCATCATGTGCTTTGAGCATATTGGACATATTGCGTACTTCAGCAACCTCCCGTTGGGACAGACCGAGCCACGCCAGCAAAACGCAAGCATCAGCAAGCTTTTCGTTCCTAGCTGCTGCAACGTGAGCCTAAACTTAGCTTTGTCGCGTACCCCCTGCGGCGGCCAGCGCCTCTGGATGCCAGGACGTACCTGGTTGGCATGATGGGCAGCACAGCGCCGGTCGGTGGTTCTCCTGCCAGCAAGGCGCCGGTCGATCTTCGTCAGTCTCAAACCCTGAAGTGAAATCCGCAACAAACAAGAGTTTCCGAAAATTAGGGGTACCTCATTTTGGGGTCCTTAGACTAAGGATCCTGCGATTAAGGGGTACTATATTAGGGTCCTCTATGTTCGGAAACTCCCAAATCGCCTGACCTGAAAATCCGCAGACCAGGGTCGGAGGCCCTGACAAAAACCCTTGGAAAACGACACCTCAAGCTGTTGCAAAACTCCAAAAGCAGCCCTTGTATATATATATATATATATACATATCTATATATATATATATATATATATGGTCATGCGCTCCGCAGCCCCCCCCCCCTCCCCCCCAAAGGTCAATGATCCGGATACAGGGTGGGGCCCCCCCCTCCCCTGTGGTGTGGGGTGTGGGGTTCCTCTTCCCACTGTGGGGTGGTTGTGGGGTTTTGGGGTTTAGGGTTTAGCTTAAGCTTTTGAGTTTTGGGTTTACGGTTGCAAGGTATAAGGCTTCGAGTCGACAAGGGCTTAGGGAGGATTTGCGGTGTATGCTCTGCTTTAGGCTTAGAGCTTGCAGCTAGGTGGGGTTTAGGTTGGGTGTTGCGTTTTAAGTACAAGTTAAGCTTGCTCAAAACAGGGGCACGCTTTGCGTTTTAGGGTTTACGGCTGGCTTGCGAAGGGCTTGCGCGTGAGCCCTGGCCGCCAGCACCACCCCACCATCCAAAGGTAGCTCCAACGGCCCAACCCCTTTCCGCGCACGCCAGGGCCCCCCCCCCCACCCTACCAGACCATACCATTGGGGGGGGGGGGGCCGGGAACGCCAGACGCCTGACCATATATATATATATATATATATATATATATATATCTATCTATATATATCTATATATATATAACTTATATAGAACACAAAAATCCGCAAGAACCTTCATCAACTGAGCAAACAAAACCCTCTAAACAACTTTCAAAAACCTGCTGAGTGAATGAAGCAGCCAGGCCGCGGCCTCTACGTCCAGCTTCCCTGTGGAGGATTGCGGAAGGCGCCTTTTCTGCCCAGTGACCCAGGAATAACAAGGGCTCCCTTTTCGGTATCAGGTAACTTTATGAGGAACCTAGGACTACAAGAACGGAATAAGCGCACTACTGGGCATCCTAGTTTGGAGATCTATACCATATGCAACCCTCCATTACTGGGTTTAGGGTTTAGGGTACGGCGTTTAGGATTTAGGGTAGAGGGGTAGGGTTTAATTATAGGGTTTGGGGTGCAGGGGTTCAGGGCACAAGGGTTTAGGGTTTAGAGTACCGGGGTTTTCGGGTTTAGGGTACAAAGGTTAGGGTTCAGGGTGCAGGGGTTTAGGTTCAGGGGTAAGGGCTTATGATGAAGGGTTTAGGGTCAGGGGTTTAGGGCACAGGGAACAGGGGTTAAGTGTTCGGTATATACAAGGTCTACAACGGTTTAGGATGGGTGGTGGTGATGGTGATGATGATGAGGATCGCAAGGATGATGTGGACGAGGATGTTCCGGATGATGACGGCTCTTTCTTCAAGTGGTGGGAACTTGTTGCGAACGCGGGTGCTCTGAGTGTGGGTTGGCTCACCTTAAACCCCAAATCCTACTCCCAAGCCATCAGGGTTTAGAGATTTGCTTTTGAAGCCGCTCGTCAAGAAGAAGAGCCGATGGAATTCCTGAGCTTTTGATCCTTCAGAGATTGAAGCAACCCCGAGGTTTAGGGTGTCCGGGTTTCCTTCCGGG
The DNA here is from genome assembly GCA_905221615.1 of Symbiodinium sp. CCMP2592. Taxonomy (NCBI): domain Eukaryota; class Dinophyceae; order Suessiales; family Symbiodiniaceae; genus Symbiodinium; species Symbiodinium sp. CCMP2592. The sequence continues at coordinate 282,021 of CAJNDT010006139.1, forward strand.
TTTAGAACTCAAAGTGTAGGGATGAGAATCGAAGGTGCAGGGATTAGGATTCAATCTCAAGTCTTGGGTTAAGGGAATGAGATCTACAATTCTACGGTGGATTTTATAAATCCTGCATGACCTTAAGGACCCTAAACTATGGGAATTATGGTATATTCCTTTTTATGGATAATGCAGGATTTATATCATCAACCGTAGAACTTCGGGCTTACGATTCTAGGAAGATCCCGTGGTGCTCGTACGCCCGTGCAGTCTCTGAGGTCAAGCCCTTACTTGGAGTTACTACCCTCAACCCGAACCAACCGGTTTGGGGTTTGGGGTATAGGGGTTGACAGCGGAGGGAAGAAACTGATGGCGCTCTAGCTGGTGAGTGCAGTCGCGTGCCCGTAGGAGGAAGAACGAGGCTGGGACGAACGCAGCTCGATGATTTTCCCCTCTCGCTGAAGGCTTGTACACTCGTAGCTGCGAAGACATCCAAGATAGCATGTCTGAGCTTCACAGTGGCTTTGCCACTTGCATCCGTCCCTCCCCCCGTCCTGACGGAAATGTTCAAAGATCAAAAACCGTCGAAATCATACTTCCGATATGCTTCTGTTGAGAAGTGAATCTCTGCTGCTTGGGTGTTGCACTCTGAGCTGGTTCGGTCGAGGGGATCGAGTCCTTGGGCCTTGCGTCGCCTTGCCGACTTCATCTCCGGATCTTCCACAATCTTCCACTGGAAATTCATCCTGTAGAAGAGCTCAAGTTCCTTAGAGCCACCAGCCTTAGTCAATGAGTTCGCCAGCTGGGCCTCCGAGTGGACCCACCTCATGACAACAGATGTTTGTTGTTGGGATTCTTTCAAAGCTATCAATTCGATACTTGTCCTCTTCTCGGCGCCCTTAATAGCAAGCACTTCGGAGTTCAGGCGATCAAAGACATTACGTGAGTCAGTCACCACACATCCAGGGATGCTTCTAACAATCTCATCGGGGGCTCGAACATCTGGAACTCCCTGTAACATCTCGCCTCTTTGAAACCTGGCGAAATATAAACAGTCCTCGCCATTCACGGCCGCTTGGGTTTCAGCGGCTCCCGGACTCCGGCAGGCCCGGTCGATACGGTTGCTGTGCCAACTGATCAAATTCACATGTCCTAACTCTCCATTCTGCATGTTCAAGGGTCCCAATCCCACAACAATTCCTTGAGTGCTCCCTCCATCTGGTCTATTCTGGCTACCTGCATCCACCCAGGCGTACAGGCACAAGGGCTCCTCAGGTTGAAAAGCCTTGATCTTGATCGAGTAGTCTTTTCGAGCCTTAGCACTCTGCACCAACAAGTTGGTCCTTAGGATGGTGTCCACACTGCTCTGGCTAACCTCTGACAGAAGGAGGCCCACCTCAGCAGATAGGTGAGGTGCCGTTTGCTGGGCGTGCCAGCTCAAAGCTCCAAGCGCGGCCCTCAAGGAAGATTTCTCGCGATCGGAAGTAGGTAAATGTTTCTCCTTGCGACGTTTGGCACTAATGGGGATCTCTTCAATGTGCTCCTCTACGTAGCGGGCTTGTGACAACTCAAACCCTTCCTCGGACTGGGTAATTTGGACTCCACATTGAGTGAAGGTTCCGGATTCCCAGTCTCCCCACTGAAAGCGCTCTTTGATTCTTTTCAGGATCTGCTGCCACTCGGTGTCCGATTCAGAACCGGCAAACAGGAAGTCGTCTACGTGACCTGATATGACGCCACGAAGAACGCCTTGTGGGCGCCAGACCCACATGCAGGCATCTGCCCACATCCGCGTAAGTCCTAAGGACTCCAAGAATTCGTTCACTGTACGATACCATTCCAAGGGAGCGTCTACCAAGCCGTAGCAAGCTCGCCGCAACTTCGTTACCGAGCCCTTTGGGATTTTCATCTCCTCGCAAATCTCATCGCAAGGTATGCAGTGCAGGTTTCCCGGGTACTCTCGACCCTGCAAGAAAGCTCCAGAGACATCTCCCTTAAAGACCTTCCATTTGCGACATGCGGCCTCATGTAGAAGAAATTGTCGTGACTGCCTCGTCATAACCGGTGCCGTAGTCTGCCGATGTTCATAAGCAGGGTCTTGATAGCCCAAAAATACTGCTCTTGCCTTGGCTTTCCGCTCTCCAGTATCTTTATACTTCCATGTCAAGACCCATCTCATGCCAATCGCTTGTTCCTTGGATGGTTGAAGCTCTGGGGGCAAGGCCTGAAAGGCCTTGGAGGCAATAAAATTCTTCACTTCAATCAGCTTGGCACTTCTGAACTCCTCCTGCTCCTGAGGGCTTAACTTTCGCTCGCAGACCTCCACCGCTCTTTTCTTGAGCGCGCTCGCGAAGAAACCTTCAAAGTTGTTGGTGGCCTTCTGACGGCCACGATTGGTCTCCGGAAGTTCCACGGCAATTTCCACTGCCGCACTCTCATCCGTCCAATAGGCTCGCTGTCCCGGGTTCCACGCATCGTTCGGTATGTCGTTCCACCAACAAACTCCAGCCTCCCAACTGGAGGCGGCTGGTTCGCTAAGTCGGGGCCTTTGCGGAAGAGACTCCTCCAGAGTCTCAGGCATCTCTTCATCCTCAGCGGTTTCTCCGGTGGGTGCGGCGCCCGTAGCGGGTGCCGGTCGCTTGTGGCTCACTCGGTATCGTACCGGTTGTACCTCCCGTGCAGGGTCCTGCGCTCTAGCCCACTCTCCTGGAGTGGGAGCAACTTGTTGGCTCAGGTCTTCATATTGGTTGCCGCCAATCTCCTGAGCCACTCGATGAAACGTCCACGGAATCTTCTGTTCACTGCTGGTGAGGGACTCAATCAATTCCTCTCGAGGCGATGCGTGCCGCAGGTGTTCCGGCGCGCACTTGATCAGCTGCCTGCCCCTCACCAACCATATGGCGCTCCCAGGGCGTAGCTGTCCTTGTTCGTCTCTCCTGGTCTCAGTAGCCAATACCCGAGCGGGTCCAAGAAAGCGTCCTTTGTGCGTCCCCGGCGCCGTCTTGTGTTTCCCAGATTCTTGGGTTCGCCAAAAATAAACTAGCTCTCCCGGTATGTAGTCCCGGCTGGGCCGAGCTCTCGAGTGGCTCGCTCGAAGAATTCGCTGATGAGCTTGCCACTCGGCAAACGCCTTTTCTGCAGAACTCTGTCTTTGAACATTTCGCTCGAACTCCCCATCAGCATTCTCTACTTGTAACTCGTCGGGGAGACCGTGAGCCTCGTTGATCAATCTTCCAGTCGTGTCTGCTGCTCTTCCAAAGGCATGTTGAATAGGGGAGAATCCTCGTATGATCTCCCTTTGGTTGAACACACGTACCACACATGACAAAAGCTCCGCAGGATCCGTCTCGGGCTCTTCTTGGGCCAACTTATGCAACGATTCTTTCACTCCCTGAATGGCCTGCTCGCAGGTCCCAATTTGCCAATGAGCCTCTCCGGGAATCACATCGTGGAAAATCTGATGCCGATCACAAAAATCACTCACCGTCTGACTCCGAAAATACCCCGCAGGATCAACCCTCAAACACTTGGGATTTCCGAAATACTGCGTCCATCCCTCCTGTAAGTACTGAAGACATGTGGCTGATGAGGGCTGTTGCTTTTGACCTCGGGTGACTATCCTAGCCGCGCGGAACCTCGAACCTTCGTCGATGATCAGCATAAAATTCACATGCTCATGAGTGTGTGGATGCTGCCATGTCCCGATATCAGCCGATATGGTGTGCCACTTTGGAGGAAGGGGCTCCAGGGAGGCAACGTGTTGGGGAGTGACTTTAGCTCTTTCGCTGCAGACAGAACATCTAAACTGCTTGGCCAGCTCAATTACTCTTGAGGACGCGTTGCGCCTCCGAAGTGCCTGAATAAGGTTCCTGGTGCTACTGTGGCCCGTTGCCGCATGCAGAAGGTAGAGCTTTCGTCGAATCTTCTCATCTTCTTTTTCACGACTTGATTTAAATTGAGGATTCCATGTTTTGGGGCCTTGTAGGACCTGGGCCTCTTCAGTTCTTGGCTTCTGAAAACCCCATCGCTCCAACTCAGCTTGCTGTTCCGAAGTCGCGTGTTCAATCCCTCTACTCACAAAAGCCGTCACAACCCATCGATCCCCACTCCACTCGCACGTTCCGTGCCAAGCCTTGGGATCGAACTCGACCCATCGTCTTCGTAGCGCCTGCTTCCGTCCATAGAGGGTCGTCCCATCTTCGCGTACCTGAGGATCCAGACATTCGGTCCGTTCGGGATTGGGTACCTCCGTCCAGAGTTCGCCTCCGGTGAATTTACCCAATCCGATTGAAAAGTTGTTATACTTCGCGTGATTGTTCACATCCTTGTGAAGAGGAATCTTGTTGTTCTTGCTAATGGTAAACGAAGTCCACTGCACCTTGGGGCCCAATTGGTTTTTGAGGAACGCGTTCATGTACAGGGTCACTTCGGGCTGAAGAGACGTTCTTTTGGTAACTCCATACTGCGAACCGTAACTATACAAACCGAAAGTACCGTACTGGGCCTTGGGTCCTTCTACAATCTTTCGAGGCTTGAGGAAGGGCCTATGGAGGTCCACGGTTTGCAGCAACTTCTCACACGCTTCGAGGGAGTAGTCTTTCTTCCTATGGAGTTCTCGGGCTAGGACCTCGGCGGGATCTTCGAGAGCTTGAGCTTGGAGGGCCGGGTGTGCTTCGGGACTCGAGGCCTCAGGAGTTTTTGTGGCTTCTTGGGGGCCTACAGAGGGATCTTCGAAAACTTCGGAACCCCAGAGGACACTAGACTCTCGCAGGCAACAACAGCACTTTTGTGGTGGCAAGTTCGGAATCTTCAGCTCAGAACAAACACATGCGTCGCCTACTCCGAAATTCTCTGGAAGCACTGTACGGCCGGCGCATTCCTGCATGACCCCTTGGTAGCTGAGCTCTTGCAGAAGATACTTGGCCGCTCGTTTGGCCAACTCCGCGGTGTGTTGCTCGGGCATTGTTTTGGGAGTTTGGGGTCCGGGAGCGTGTCGGTATTCTTTAGGGCACCTACAGGGAAGGTCTAAGGCCTGAGCGAGACGAACATGCGTTGTGAGAAAACGCCAGCCGTTTCGCACGAAGCGTCCTCCCGGAGAATCCCGAAGATTCACAGCGCAGCCTTTACAAGTCACGTCATACAGTTGGTACTTAGCTTGCAGCTGGTGCATCAGCGGAAGTCGCCAAGCCAAACAAGTGTCCAACATGGCCCAAACAACGTGAATCCCCTGTTGCACACAGTAGTGAAAAACCGCACAATATCCTATATAGGCGCGCCTAGCTTCCAAACGTTTCTGGTTCAGGGCTTCTTGTTGCTCTCCGGTTTTCTTGTTCATGCTCTGGAGGGGACTGTAAGGACTACTAGGAGGATTCAACCACACCACCTGGGGCCTTTCCACCTCAATCCTATGTAAAACCAACTTCAAACCTTCGGGCTTACCTACATCACACCCATTCCACAGAGAGCAACGTGCCGCTGAGCTCGTGGTGCCGGAAAGCTGATGCACCGCCGCTGTCAGTGGACTCTTCGGATCGCAGCCAACTTCTAACAGGGCCAACTTACCATAACCACTCAAACTCTGAAACAAACCCGGAACTATGTTCCAGGCCTGGTCTTCTAGGTGTCGGGCCGAAGCTTCACTAAGGCTCTTCCTAAGGTCCGTGCCCAAATCTGGAACCTCATTCGTAGCTGCTTCATCCGCCGAGGCCTCCACCTCACTCACTTCTCCCCAATGGACTCGGACACCGCCACGAAGCTGCCGTCCTGTTGATCGGGGATCATCTCCTCGTCGGTGTGAGTCTCCTTGCGAGCACGGGTCTCGCGGCGCTCGTTCTTCAGCTCCTGCACGTCCTTCTGAAGGTGCTGGAGTACTCCCACCAACTGCTGCATCATCTCGGAGTTCACTGTCCCCTGGCTCGCCGACGAGGTCGCCACTGACGGGGCTGAGGGTTTTGGATAGCCTCGACTCTCGACCTTCATAGCTTTCGGAATCTCGACCTTGGTCTTCGGCTGGATCTTCTTCTCGTCGATCATCTCCCGGCCTTCCAGCCAGTTGTAGAATCGCGTCATCAGAGGGTTGCATTGGCCCTCCTTCGCCGTAACTCGCACCCACCGGACATATTCCGGATGTGCATCCACAACCTCGGCATAGGACAGGCTGCTGTACTGGCCGAATCCGATAGGGTCTGTCTCGTGAACCCCGGACATGTCGTAGATCTTGAGGAGGGCTGCCTTCTGAAGCTGGACGATGGTATCGTTGCCCCGGGGCGTCAGCTGCAGCTCCTGCTCCATAAAGCGAATCAGGTCCGCCTTTCGGGGCCCCGCTTTGTTCATTGCCACAGTCCACTTCTGGTAGTCGGTCTGGGCCCCTTTGCTGCTGCTCGACACTCCGTGTTCCTCGCGAAGGGACATCAGCTGAACCTGAAGCTCGAGACGACGGCGGTCGATATTGGCGGTGCCGCCGAGTTCCTCGATCTCCTGAGCCAGTTCCTTCTTGTTCATCTTGCTGATAGCTGGCATTGGTGAGCGCGGTGCTTGGGTTTGGGGGCGGTACGGCGCTCTGGCTGTGTATGCTGCTGCGGTCGTGTAAGTCATGCATGCTGCTGCTGCATGCGGGTGGTAACGCTTCTTCAGCTCTCGGAAGTATGATTTGTTCCCCACTAGAATCAGCATGTTTCATGTACAATCCCAATTTCCCCTCAGGACGGTTACATGATGCATCTGATTGTTTCCCCACGTCTGACAAAACACTTGAAACCTTCTGCTCTCCACCAGACGCCTTGGATCGCGGAAGGAGCTGTCCCTACTTGAACAGCTCAGGGAAGCTGGGGAAAGGTGCACTCAGCGGGACAGCATTCTGATACAAGTCTTCACTAAGTGGCAACAACTGATGTCCCGTGTTGGACCTCTCCAAGGGGATCGCTCGAGTCCCATCAAGCTTCCTAAAGATAACATAATCGTGCTCAAAATCCAGTACAGCACCCAACTGACGCAAACTGTCGATGCTGAACAAAATTGGACCGTGCCCTTTATCAAGTGCGTGCACGCGCAAGCTTCCAGCCTGCCCGGCAGCCCTCAGGCGGATCTGAGCAGTGCTCATACATTGCTCCTGTGTGGAATTCCCAAAGCCGAAAACCGGACGGTCCTCGGGGTCGATGTGGATGATGCCGTCGTGGCCGTGCTTCTGCTTATTCACCTTCATCAAAGCCTCTAGAGCTGCTACGCTGGCGAGGGTGCGGGTGGCCCCGCCATCGAGAATCGCCTTCCCACTCTCCACGGCTTCCGCGGTGGTGACGGCAGTCATGTAGGCCTGGTCCTCGGTCTCGGTCACCGGGGCATCGAGGTAGCACACGAAGGGAGCTTCCTCAGCGACCTGAGCACTTGGCTTGCCTTCCTGTTGATCGGGGCAATTCGCTGCCCTGTGGCCGAGTTTCCCACAGCGAAGGCAGGTGAGTTTGGAGTCATCGCGGCCGCTGAAATTGGAAGGTCGGGGTGCTTTCGGATACGAGGTTTTGAAGTACTTTCTTGACATCTTCACCTCGTGCTGGCGAGCGCGGGCTTCCTTCAATGTCCTTCGACCGTGCTGGATTGCAGCGAGTGCCTCCTGCACCTCGCCTTCAGCCTCACTCATCATGGCGATGCCCTCTTCGTTCATGCCCTGTTCCGCAAGCCAGGCGACATCCACTTGGTATCCAAACTCCTCCTCGACGCCCTCCCCATCGTCGGGACACTCGCTCCAGTAGCTGGCACTCCGATGGCTTCGGTCTCGACGTAGAATCTCGGAATCCGGCCACTGGGCTCGCAACTCGGCGGCTACGCGCTGTAGCCCAAAGTCGCCTTGGAGGGCCGTTTGGATTCCATTTCTCTCGTGAATGTCCAAATTGGCATCCATGAGGAGGAACCAGCCCTGCACAAAGTCCGGGATGATGTCCACGATCGCGCCCTTGGTCTTTGAGGCCCCGGAGGAGGAAGTCGTCGCCCATGTCCACGAAGGCTCCCAATAACTGGGGCCCATCCGCCACTCCACGAGTAGCCGCTCCAACCTCCATAGCCGTAGTCGCTCCATTGCCACGTTGAGGATCCGTGCCAGGAGTTCTCATCCTCCTCGCGCTCTTCGCCACCCGTTGGGGCTGCCGCCTGGGGCGGCCCTTCTTCAGGAATGGCACCCACGTCCTCGGATTCCACACTTGTCCTTCGGCTCCACCCGGGGCGGCTCCAGTTGTCCCAACCAGAGCCCTGGTTGCCGTAGGATGGTTCTGCTGCGCCCTCTTGGCCTGGTCGTCGGTCCTTCGTGATGCGAGTCAGGGCCTGCTGTGCTCGCATGTAAGCTTCACACTTCCGGGTCACGAAGTCGTTGATGGACTCCCCGTTCTTCCGACGGGAGCCCCTGAAGTACTTGAGGAGTAACTCGGAGAGCTCTGGCATCTGGGGCCGGCCAAGGCGAGCCCTAAGGAACTTCATCAGCTCGGCCACGCCGCCCGGATGGGCGGTCCAGTCTGCTGGTTGGCCCAAGATAAGCCGCTTTGCCGCTCCGGTCAACTCTGACTTCAGTCTGGGGGCACACATGCTTCTCTTATGCCATTGCTGGGTCTGCTCCCACAAATAGCACTCTTCTTCATACTGCTGGAAAGCCGCAGGGTCCCCGTTCCACTGCGGCACGCCGTCCTTGTTCTTCGGTGTGGCGGGAAGTTCTCCGCCTCCTCCACTTGACATCTCTGACTGAGACCCTCCCCCGGGCGTCAGTCAGTCCACCAAGGTCCCTGGATCCGCAGGCGAGCCCCCCTCCACTCTGAGAGAAGGCTCCGCTACCGTGACAGCGGAGGGAAGAAACTGATGGCGCTCTAGCTGGTGAGTGCAGTCGCGTGCCCGTAGGAGGAAGAACGAGGCTGGGACGAACGCAGCTCGATGATTTTCCCCTCTCGCTGAAGGCTTGTACACTCGTAGCTGCGAAGACATCCAAGATAGCATGTCTGAGCTTCACAGTGGCTTTGCCACTTGCAGGGGTTTTTGGGGCACTTAAACCTGCGAGGAGGGAAAGACTAGGAGCACTGAACACTGAAGCTAGCGCCCCAATGTGGGGAGAGTCTGTACTCGTTCGCAACTCCCAAATCCCGCCCCGCTGAAGTGCTTAAGCTCTAATTTGAACCCTAACCCTGAAGCCCTGAAGCCTAAACTCTAAATCCCAACAGCTTTCTCCCAGCCTTCTGAAGTCGCAGAGGTCGATGAAAACCTCGGCGTGGCGCAGGTGCGCCTTCGAACCCAACGTCTCCAACAAGCCCTTCGACTGCCGTAAGAAATATGAGCTGAATCATGTTAAGGCCACCTCTATACTTTCAGGTGAATTCCCCAACAACCGGCGAGCGAATTTCAAGCCTTGTAAGGGCCTATAAGCAGTATACATCAACAATCAAAACCATGCATAAACATAGATAAAAGAAAATACGTGTACAGAAACCTACAGACATTTATAAGCACCGCACGTTTGAGGGATTTAGCGTAGGAGGGGCCCTGGGCTTGGGCATGCGGGATGTGATTGGGTTTCATAGGCTTCTACAGGGGTTCTCTGTGAGACCAGGGTTTAGGGGCTTCGAGGGTTTTGGGGGTTTCGAAGGTTTTGGGCTTTCGAGTTTAGGGCTCGCGCCTACGACCCCCGGGGTTTAGAGTTTAGAGTTTTTCGGTTTCGGCGAGTAGTGTTTCTTTTTACCTCAACCTTAGCCCGCTTGAAACCTTCGCCAGGAATGTCGATCCCTCCTTAAAGGATTTTTCGAGCACCAAATTCTCCTGATTATAGAAGCCTGAGTTGTTATTTTTTTCTTAGAGATCCTGATCGTTTACTATAGCAGACCATACCCCGAAACCCTAGCGTGGTTATCAAGGCCCTCATTAGGGTATTCAACGTGTTACATCTTTGAAGCCTCGTATATGGGTGGTTGTCAAAATTAGGGTCCCTTTTTGGGTCCTTATTATAATACGGCACCTATTATTTAGGGCACCCAAAAAGGGACCCTAATTTTGACAACCACCCAAAGGAAGCTCCCCATGGCAGGTGCAGCGGCTGCTGCAAGGATTGGAGGTCTGGGTTCCTTTTTTTTTTCCGGGTTTAGGGTTTAGGGGTTTAGGGTTTAGGGGTTTAGGGTTTAGGGGTTTAGGGTTTAGAGTTTAGGGGTTTAGGGTTTAGGGTTTAGGGGCTGCAGCTCTGTTTTGCGCTCTTCCTTTGTGACGGAGGGTGGGAGGGTGGGGGGATGTGTGGCTTGCGGAGGTTTCGATGTGAGCATTCTTTGGCATGCTTGGCAGTTGCTGCGCACAAGCGCTGCATGGACGGCGCAATAAGACATGCACATTACAGACATACATTTGATGATATAAATCCTGCATTACCTTAAGGACCCTAAACCATGGGAACTATGGTATATTCCTTATTATGGGTAATGCAGGATGTATATGATCCACCGTAGCGGTCATACTGAGAAACATTCGGCTAGAGGACTGAAACTTGTGCACGAAGTCCACGAAGTGTTCTTGCAACATGGCATCTTCTCAAGACCACCTGAGACTTTGCTTCTGCCGGGTTCGAGGTTAGTGCTTTCAGGGATGATTCAGAAACCTTGGCCCTATAACTCCTATGATTTGATGCCGTGGGGTTCAGGCTCAGGGTTTAGGGTTTAGGGAACCTGGACCCTGAACCCTGAGCCCTCCACCCGAAAACCAAGCCCAAACACTGAACCCGACAAGCCTAGATCCTGAACCCTAACTCTAAAACCATAAACCACGAATGGGTGGTTGGTTGTCAAGGTTATGGTCCCTTTTTGGGTACCCTAAATAATAGGTGGCATGTTATGATAAGGACCCGAAAAGGGACCCTGATTTTGACAACCACCCAAATGGACTCAGAGTTCCGACTTCCGAAATTTGCAACTCGCAGAGCCTGAAGCCACAAATACTTTACAGCCTTACTACAGGGGCCCGAATAACTGCGGATGGTATTTCTCCGGGTTCCTTACTGTAGTTCTAGTATGCTATACCCCAAACCCCATTCTAATCATTCTAGCCCTTGTATTTGCCATCCTGAAGCTGAGTCTTGTGTCAGCCATGAGCGTAAACTGTAAGCTGTAAACCCCAAGCCCTTAAACCCTACACCCAATCTGTGGAGGCCAAAAGCGAGAAGGATGCCTTGCATCTTTCGCGACTCCAGAGGAAGGTGCAATTCAGCTTCGGGGTTTGGGGCTGGAGTTTAGGGTTTCAGGGTTTACGTAATGGGTAAGTTTAGGGTGTGGGGGTTTAGGGGTTGGTTTAGGGGTTTAGAGTTTAGAGTTTAGGGTTGCAGGTTTAGGATCTAGTATGTGAAGATAAGATAAATGTTGTGACAAGATCAAGACGAAATCCCTCGACGGGCACTCTCTTTTTTCGAGAAACAAAACAGCCTTCGCGAATCACCAATGCATGCTGTGCCTGGGACTTGATCGCACGCACTCCCCCTCGCCACACCTCCAAGGTGGGGCGAAACCGGAGAATCCTTCAGGAAAACGTTCATCTTTCAAAGATAATATTATCGACCAAGTCCGTCTGTACGCACGATTATTCGCAGCTGGCAGGGACAAAAGCTGACGCTATAGTATCTCGATTCCGATTCTGTAGCCTAGTGCCAACAGTCCTTCTTAAAAGGAGTTCATCTCGAGACATCAGCATCCCTCTTCTAACACTAACAAGACCGAGGAGTAGGGTTAGGACCCTACAGATCCGTTTATCCTTAAACACCCGATATAGAAGATCGGGACACTATGCTCACTCCTCAGTCTCCAAGGTCTGTTTCCTTTCTACCAGACACATTGCCCGGAGGACAACTCCGTTCTTAAAAACCCTACTGCAGCAGGAACTCGCTTTCAACAAGGCTCAATCCGATGAAGAAGGCTCACTAGCCCGCTCGAGATGCACTAGATAATCCCCAAGTAGCCATTCGAAACCAGATTGAGTCTCATCGTCATAAGCCGTCACGTCGACAGGGTATCCCGCTCGATACAAACAAAACAGAATCCTATCTCGATGAGGAACCCCCACATGTAAAGGCAGAGGCACATACAAACCATCCGTCTGGGTACCCTGTACGATACGGCAGGGAATGTTCCTGCTCCACCAGCGTCTTACTACTCTGAGCACTTCCCAGCCCCCAAGAAAAAGGGCAACTTGAACGCACGCCCACAGAGTAGATCCGTCACATACACACTCTTCAGAGGTTACCGCGCTCCCTCCAGCAGAACACACCGTGGCCTCAAAAGACCAGACCTGAACCGCCTGTGAGTCCTCCGGAAGCCCAAGGGCCTGACCCACCGAAGACGCCCCGGCACTCTGAACAAGAGCCCACCAAATCAGTAGCATCCAAAGAACCCTTCCGAAGACCGAAACCGAACCAGAGCCACCAATTGCGGAGCCTACAGGACTTTCCGAAGAGCCAGACTGAATCCCCGAGGACTGACTAAGGTCTCCAACCTCAAGCCTCGCCTGAAAGCCTGCCCAATCCCCGGTACCCAAGCCCTGCACTACCTCTTCAACTTCGCTCTGGCTCCAGCCCTCAAGTGGAACTTCAAACGCATCGTCAACATAGCGAACTACTAGAGCTCCTGGTTTGGCTTCATAAGTAGTCAAAGAGCCCGGAAACGCACCCAAAGCGGGATCACCAGGGGAAATTTCCCCTAGTTCTGGATCTGTGGCCTCATTCAAGTCTTCAGAACCCAAAGAGACTACAGAAGGCTCAACAGTTGTCTGGTCCCCAGACTCATCTGATGAAGCGTCAGATCCATTCAGCAACTCTTCAAAAACTGGGGCATATGGCGCAACCTGAACTTGAAGCACAGGAGCCGCAGCTCCATACCGAAACTCATCTAGGGTAGCATCATCCTCATTATCATCCCGGTCGTAAAACGGATGCACACGCTCTCCATTCTGCAAGTAAGCTTCGGCCGCATCAAAGGACTGCGCGCCATCTGTAACCCTAGTGATGCTCGTGGCCCGCAGCCACAATATCATAGCATATACCGAATGAGTCATGAACCCTTGTGCTGCACAGCGAAGCTGTCCCCATCCCTCGTCCCTACTACCTAGAAACGACAAAAGTTCGAACCCAGCAACAGAAAACACTCTCCACAGGTAGTGTACATACAACCCAGGTGCCCACAAGACTAAGGGAAACGCCTGTTCAACGCCCTCGGCGGGATTGGGTTGATCCTCAGGTTCGGGAGGGTAACCTTGCAGCACAAAAATCTCTGTCATCTCAAACCACTGGGGACCCTCAAACCGCAGAACATGAGGTCCCCTTCGAAGCCGATCTACAATCGCTCCTGCCATTGCATACCGAACAATGTTCGACGCCGCTCGCAATGCAAACCAGCTAGACGATCGGACCCCTAAATACCACAGAACATGCTCGCCTACACTAGTCAGGATCTGCACCACGAAGTGAGTCTGTAGCCACGTCCCTATATATGGCCAAGTCGCAGGGTCTAGTTCAACTTCAGCTAAATCCTCATACGTAGGCTCCGGCCACGGAGCTGCTTGCATTCCATGACTAGAAGAACTACCACCTAGCCCTTCCTCAGCGAACCACTCAACTACATCGTGACTGCAGGCACTATCCCCTGGGCGCACCCTCGCCCTGGCATCACCACCTACCCGATGCCTTAACTCTTCCCTGGGAGTTTCCCTGAACAAAAAACCTGCTCCTAGTGCACCTTCAGCGATACTAGTGATCCTATCCTCACTGCCAATGACGAAACCAGGCGCGTTCCCGCTGCACTGGCTCCCCCCAATCTGAACAGCAGAATCCGATGGATCTTCAGGGCTCTGGCTCCCCCCAATCTGAACAGCAGAATCCGATGGATCTTCAGGGCTCTGGCTCCCCCCAATCTGAACAGCAGAATCCGATGGATCTTCAGGGCTCTGGCTCCCCCCAATCTGAACAGCAGAATCCGAGGGATCTTCAGGACTCTGACTTCCCCCGATTTCCCCGAACCTTGCTGAAACCGGGACCCAACCCGAACCATTAAACACGAACTCCGCTCGAAACTCAGGCGCATTAGCCGTAGCAGCTCTGGTGCCAGTATCACCCCATTGCTCAAGCAAAGCAAGAACAGCATCGCGAGCAAGCTCCCGATTAACCCTTCTTAGGTTCCGCCACGTCTCCCTCCAGACACCCAAGAATTGATACAGAAGCTCCCATCGAACCCCAGCAACACCTAACAGGCTTACACCCCTAGAAGGAAGAACTACTTGCTCACCAGCATTCGGCCCCGACGAAGAGCTCGCTGACGGATCCTCTTCCGGTCCAATCCCTGAAAACCATGCAGGAACTGAACCGAAACGCTGCAAAAACTGGGGAGGCTCTACCTCTCCACCGGCCGCGATCTGCTTCCTCAATCGAGCCCGCTGAACAAAAGTCAGACCGGAACTTCGTTCGGTCTGCTCTAGCTTTGTCTGAGCCTCCCTCCAAGAACCCTCATCAAACGAGGACGAACCGTCACTGTCTAGACCATCCCCTTCAGCAGATCCGGTCTGAGCTTCAGCCGCGAAAGCACTATCATCTTCGCACACTGGCACTTCAGGGCCTTCCGCAACATCCAAACAAACCGAGCTTACTGCCCTACCAGGCCGAAACCATCCCGCGCCTACCACACAAACCGCAGTCACTATCCAAGCAACAACCCAGAACAGCCACTCCTGACCCTCTCGAATCCCAGGATGATCAGGCTGTCCCTTCACACGCGGTACCAAGGCGAGTAGGGCGAGGCCTGCCAGCAGTTCGGCAGGGAGAACCGTTTGACTACACACACTTCGGCTCAAGACCCTTGCGGACGCAACTTCAGCTACATCAGGTCTTGGCGCTCTTATATTTGCAAGATTAAGTAGGTGTAGGATACGGGGCCGGCTTAGTGGTTTGGTTCCGAGGTCGGCTATCTGCACGTCTCCAGGGATATGGAATACACGGAGTATTCCCGCGTCGATGCGTTCCCTAGCAGAAATCGCCCTCATCCTCAAGTGGCGGCTACGCCAGCCACTGCTCACCGGGTCGAAAGATCTGAGAGCTGCTTGATTGTCTCCCTGGAGGGAGACAACCGTGTCCTCCCCAAGGAGTTCATCGAGCAATGATTGAATGCATTCAGAGACTTGGACCCCGTGTACCATGGTAACCAGCTCTGCCTCTGCACTACTAAGCGTTGTGAAAGCTTGGCGGGCTGATTCCCAACCAATCGGTACCCCTTTCCACAAAACAATCAAAGACTGCATTGATCTATCCCCACCTGGGCTGTGGGAAGCATCTGTGTACACTTCCAAAACCTTTGCAGATCGAGGCAAGGCTAGCAGGCCGTGGTCAGCGAATGGGCTACCAACCTCAAAAGGCACTTCTATCGCAAGATCAATGGTAGACTTCAGGTACTTAATGGTCTGTAGACCGATAGCAATTGAGAGCTGCGGTACCTTCGTTGCCATTTGCCCACATCGGGACACTGCGTATGAGATATCCGGCCTCGTACGCGTTGAAACCCACAACAGCGCTCCGGTAACAGCTTGAGCTTCCTTTATTTCCGAAGGCGTCACTGACTCCGGCAATTCCGGATCAGACCACTTCGTGATAGGCACCGTCGCTTCCTCCGTGATGTTATAGCGCTGGAGAAGTTCACGAATGTATGCACTCTGCGCCAACCTGTATCCCGAAGCTGTTCTGGAGATTTCCAAACCGCAGAAAGTAACTGCTTCCTCTCCAATCCACTCCGGCTCCGACGTCTTCCAGAGCATGCGCACAACCTTGATAACCTGGTGAGCCAGTTCAGACTCAGCAAACAATGCCAAGTCGTCCACATAGACCACCAAAATACCAGCTATATCCCCCAGGCCATCTGAAGTATTCGGGCGCAACACCCATAGCGCATCATCCGACTTAAGCTGAACTAAATGATAATCTATACCGTTATGGGGAATCCGCAGTTTGCGAAACTCTCCATCACGGTACCTACCCCAATCACGCGGAGACGTAGGCAGCCCATACAGAGCCTTCTTTATCCACCACCGATGCTCAGCATTTAAGATACCCAACTCAACCAGGAAATGCGGCGGCTTCACAATAATACGCTCTTCGGTCCCTTGGTTTTCAGTCCTTATAGGAGCATACAGGAAGGCCGATTTCACATCGATCGTAACTCCCACCCAGGTCACGTACCCAGCAGCAAAAGTAACCGCAACCTTAACCGACAGAGCCTCGGCTCCTGAAGCGTACAACTCCTCTCGGGTAAGACCAAGCTGCTCAGTAGGTAAATAGTTCCCACAGCACACTGCACGACATCTCCTCTTGCCTGTTCCAGCCTTACGTGTCAGCACAGCCTTTCCGGGCAACTGAACTACTGAGATACCTTCTTTAACCCATTGGTCAACATCAGACGCTGTTACTCTATCTACCGCCCTATTGGTGGTCTCCAAACTAACTACCTCCTCGGTCGCTGCTTCTCGCCATTTTCCAAGTTCCCCTCGGGCTTCTACCAAACTTACTGTTCTAGTCTGAAGAAACTGGTCTGCGCCGGTGACAGGATGCTCCGTCAATGGTACGTCAACACTCAACGCCCTAACAGACCCCAATCTATCCCAAACATCCCAGTTATCAACCAACAGATTTTCAAGCAAGTCCCGCCGTCGTTCTTCACCCTTTAAAACCTCGACAGCCTGGCACAAGCTATCAGCGTCTCCAGACCACTCATTCAACTCGTCCGCAAGCAATGTACACAACCGAGCCGTTGCTCCATGCTCCCAGACTAAGCCCTCTAAACAACAATCGTCAAAGGCACCACTAGGGAAATCAACCTCCCATTCCTCAAGCTCTGGCTCATCTATCCGGATCGAGGCCACAGACTTCTCTCTGGAAGGCACCTCCCCTCCTGCCTCTTCTATGTTTGGAACCGGAAAACCCAAGCTCAAAAGCTGATCATAACACCCCTTTATGGCACTACGAAACTCCCGAGGTACAAAAGCTGAAAGGACCCAACGATCGCCGATCCAATCCTCTGAGGCATGCCAGCATTTTCCTGGAAACACTACCGGGCCACGCCGCAAATCATACACCGACCCTGGGCACTTAGAACCATCGGGTAGTACCCTACAAACAGTCCCTTCTTCATCCTGAAGCCACAAACCACCTCCCTTAAAATCCCCAACAGCTTGAGCACGAATCGGAAATTCGGAGGCGTTCATCAAATCCCTATGGGGAAGCATACAAGCATTATGAGAAAGGTAAACCGTAGTCCACACACCATCAGGATCTCTGTTCTTCAAAAAACCGTTCAAGTACCGGACTAGATCAGGGTATCGCATCGTGAAGCTAGAGACCCCTCTAAACCCTCCTACAGCATAAAGGCCACAAAGCACCGCAGACCCTTGCCCTTGGGCTATAGTCCTTCGAGTAGGGGGAAGCTGGTTAGCACAGCCACCGAGAATCCCTAGACACTCACCGACAGACCAATCCCCTCGACGAATCCCATCCTGTATACGGTCTCCCAAACCTCCTAAACCCTGATCAGGACCATCCCTCTCATCCCCAGACCCTTTAGCAGTAAAGCCCTTTCGAACCCAAGGATCCCTTTGTTCTAGAAAATCCTCTACTTCACTGCTCACCTCACTTTCACCTTCATCAGAGCCAGATACTTCCTCATCATTTAAAAATTCCGGAGAGGGCTGAAAAGGCTCCCCCCCAGGTGATAACCTGGCAACTCGATGACAAGTCGGCACATCCGCAGCAGCTACAACTCGCACCGCAAAAGAGGAGCGCTTACCGGTTAGGCGATGACGAGGTTTAGGGACGGCCGTCAGCTCACCCCGCACAGGAAAGATAGTACTAGTCAACAAAACCTTCCTATCTTCACCTGCCCCTATCAACACCAAATGCCCCCCTGGCGTATGCGGAGCCTGGCCAATGTAAACGCCCCGTACAGTCCTAGGTCGCCACTGTGCCTCATATCCAGTTTGTGTTCGTTGGCGCGCTTCCACAGGCACTCCAAAAGGCGGCAGCAACGGCTGAGGCACACCTAACCCCTCAAAGAACCTTACCCAATTTCGTGCCGACGCATGGAGCAGCGCTAATGGCCAAAACTGACGCCCCACATGAGAAGTCAGCAAAAGCTTGCGAGTACCCGCTTTAAGATTTTGCACAGCTAACTCAGCATGATTTCCAGCGGGCGCTTCTCCTGGGGTCCAGGAAGGATGGATGCCCTGGGCTCGCATCCAAGCTACCAGCGACTTAGACCTAAGCTCCTGTGCCCGATCAGCATGGAACCTATGTACCGGCAAGCCGTGAGCCTCTAACTTATTGATGATAGCTTGGACGTGTCCCAGAACCTCCTTCCCCCCTTTTGTTCGCAACGGGACCCCCAGAAACAGGGTTGTATTTGTTGCTGGGGCCGACTCCGACTCTTCCAAGACAATAGGGCCTACACCCCCACCTACAGGATCATCCTCAGGCCTCTTCCCTTTAACCCTGTGGGTAACAGCCTTAAGGTCAACCCCCGACTCGGACTCCCCGAATAATTCCGGGAACAGCTCCGGCTCGGCCGCTTCACGTGAGACCTCATGCTCCTTATCTTCGCCCTCGGGCTTATCAACAGAGACAAGGGGTCGATAATTCCCTGGTACAGCATACGAACAGGCTAGGAAATATCGATAACCTCCGCCCTTATCCCTACCTGAGGCAACCGGATCGAACGAGACCCCCGGTACGAAGGGACCAGCTATATCAAAAGACGCCGAGTGTACCGTGGGGAAACCAGTACGCCAATGGGACCTACGCCTACCCTGCGCCTGTACGCACACGGGACACCCTTTAAGGTAAGGGGAGTGGTCACTACGCAGGTGCAACTCATATCGCTCCTTTTCAGTAAGCCTTTTCAACAGGGTTTCACGATCCTTAGCTTCCTTAAAACGCTCTAGATCCGCCTTCCACGTAACCCAAGAACCCTGAAGCACCCCTGCTAACCGAAGGGGCCAAGTCTCACTCCCCGCAATGTCACCGAACTCACTAGTCCTAGTTCTGCCCGAACTGTGCCCCTGCAAATGCAGATGTTCATACAGAAACCACGAGGAGGTCCATAACTCAGCAACCCCTTTTTCCCCTACCCCAATAAAACCCCTATCAAAGGAAGCCAAATGGAATCCGTAAGCCTCCCCGAATTGGCGTCCGCCCTTCGACATCGCGACCAACTCAGGTTCCTCAGAAGGTCTGCTACCCTTAAAGGAGTCAAACTGTTCCCAAGCAACAAAGATGGGGGACAAAGCAGTAGGGTCACAAACCTTAACCGGTGGGTTGCGAAGTCGATCAGCAGCCTTAGCTAGAGCCCACTGAACCAACCCCTCAGGACTATCTACGCCTTCAGGTAAGGTCTCCGACAAATCCTCATCTTCAGCTACCAAGCTCCTACCGTCCTTTACTGCTTGTGCCACAGCAACCAGAATGAAGAACCTAAGCATAGCAACCAGCCCCCGATGAGGCTTATCACCGTCCGAAGACCCCTTAGCCCAGTCATAGCCATCCGAATCCTGAACCACACCTCCGACGACCCCAGTCAAGGCTATCCTCAACAGGTGTCCGAAAACCAACGAGCTGCCAAGCCCCTTCTCGGACCCCGTGACCTTCAATACCCTACCACAACTCTTCCAACTCTGAATCCTAGATCCACAGCAAATCAACACTGACTCCGGTGCACTTCGGTCGATAGACCGTCTCATCCGTCGATTCCACGGAAATTCTGCCCAATCCCGGCTTTCAAGCGACACTGAGGATACACAGGCGCGTGCTAAAAGCTCCAACGGAAGCCCGGGAAACATGACCCTCAGAAAGCTCAACTGAACCCAATCCTCAAGCCCTTCCTGTTTCCCGCGCCTCACCTGTCCTTGGAACCAACTTCGGACATTCCCCTTATTGAGGTCTACAACAGCTGAATCCAACTCCAGCTTTCGCACCCCGTTAGCTTTCCTCACCCTGTCCTCATACCGGCCTAACAAAGACAGCCCAACATCCCTAGGAATCAAAGGACAACCCTTCACAACATGCACCTCTAGCTTTCCCTCCTTTGGGTGCTTGATTTTACAGCCATTTCTCTTCCAGGAGATACTAAAACCAAGTTCCACCAAATAATTAGCAGGGAGAATAACCTGACAGGGACCGCCATGCAACAAAGTGCCATAGTCGTTGACCCTCAGATCCGTAACCCCACTCGCTAAGTCAACTCTGATGCTCTTAGCTCCCTTTAGCTCCTGGTCACTGGCTGGCCTTAAGGCATTCGTCGCTCCGCTGTCCACGAGACAGAACATAGGGTCAGAAGCACTCGTCAGAGCACTCCTAAGCCAGGTAAGATCCAGCCCATCATCCTCAATCCGCAAAGGCTTCAAAGTCACTCCCTTCAGCAACTTAGCCGCCTCCGCTATGAGCGCCTCCTGACTAACCCCTGGGCTGGAGCTCCCCGTACCTAGACTTCCAGCACCCTCTACTGGGACCTCCGCTTTGGCACCGCCATCTTCTATCACCCCCTTAGCCTGAGCACCAGCCTTAGCCTTAGCCTTAGGCCTACCACCCTTACCCGCCGGGGATCCGGCCTTAGGAGAACTATCGGAAGCCGAAGCGGGGTCCCCTTGCACCTGTCGGTGTTCCGCTGGAACAATCGTGCACTCTGGACGGTAGTGTCCCGATTGACCGCACGCTAAACAGCGTGATTCCTTTCTAGCCTTAGCCCGATCATGTCGGAAGTGACAACTATCACCGAACCTGCAACCCGAAGCATCCGAAACCTTATGGCACAACTGCCCTACCCCCTCAGAGGCCTTACCTTTCCCTTTACCCTTACCTTCACCAGCACCCGCATTAACAGCAGCTACCGAAGGGTTCGGTGCGGTACCCGCATTCTGTGGAGGGGCGGCAGGAGGCGACGGGGCTTTAGGGGCTACATTATCCTTACCGCTACCGGCAGTATTCAGAGCCGCTCCCCTTGCCCGCTTATCGCTTCCCCCAAGATTATCACTAAGGGCTGCGGCTTCACTCTCCGCCTGGAGCAACCGCACGAGTTGAGTCACTCCCGCGGTAGTCGGATTGTAATCCAAGGCAATATTATGCCTAAAGGAGTTAACCCTGAACCCAACCATTGGATTACTACTCAGAAGCTGAGCAACCGACCCATCCACCCCCTTCAGGAGCAACGATGCATCGGGAAGGGTCGCATTTATTTCCGACGCCCGTTGGAATGACTGTTGCCATTTTCTTAGCACTCGAATCGCGTCCTGGAAACTCTTACAGACTTCAGGATTGACGAGTTGGCTCAACAGCTGAGCTCGTTCACTCGAGCCCCCGGGTTGGTAGGCGCAGAGAATACGGAACATAATTGCAGAGGTACTCAGCCAACGGTTAGTAATGATGTCTTCACGCACCGACCCGGGGACGCATGCCAAAAGCAAAGTGACTGCCCTGGATTCTACTCGCTGAAACTTCTGGACATCAAATGACGCAACCACCGAGCTGGGGTCTAGTCCTAACCTCCCTATCGGATCGGCTACTAACCAACGGGAGTACCCCTGATTTGCCGCAACTTCGACCGCCCCATACCACTCATTTGCCGAAGGCGAGAGCCCAACCAAAATCTGCCTAACCTGCGCCAACCAATTCCCGCACACTACTGCACTAGTCGAAAGGTCCGCCTGCGCCAACTTAGGTAGTTCACTAATGTACTTAGCCGGCTCCTCAGGCCTTTGATCAACCCGTATCATCCCCGAAGGCATAGGACCCGAAGCAGCACCACACCCAGGCATCCCCGAGGCTGAACCGCACCCACCGACACCAGGTGGAACCCCATAAGCTCCCGAGCCGTACGAACCATATGGCACACCAGCACCACCAACCTGACCCGAAGTCCCTACACACCCTAAGTCGACACCCGAACAACCCCCAGCGGCCCCTGACATTCCCCGGCCTGCTCCAAGAGCCCCGATGCCGAAGGATGGCCCACGAGGTGAAGCCGGCGGCGGGCCCGGCGGCGGGCGAATCACAGTTCCCCCCGAAAACAGAGGATAGCCGTTTTCATCAAAACCTTGAGGCAAACCTCCCGAAGACCTAGGAGTATGAAAACCCCCCGAAGCCTCTAACGCCTGGGCGGCAAACTGCCTCATAGTCTGAACCTTAGCCAACTCTAACCCTGGGGCCGAAGGCGGAGGAGCAACCGGAGGCGGGGTACCCATCACACTCGGAGGCACAGTCATCCCTCCTACCCCCTGAAAACCCAAACACCCCGAAGCCTGCATCATCTCCATCATCCTACGGGGATCCGCCATAGAAGGTTGGGCCTCAGAAGAGTTAGGTACACTTGCCCCTTGACCAGAGCCTCCTAACCTAGGGATTGGGAAGTGCGCAGACCAGGCCACTTCAGGCGGCCACCTACTCTGTACAGCAACAGCAGCACTGCTAGGCGGCAGCCCACCATAGGCCTCAGGCAAATTTACGCCGAAAGGCGCAGCGAACGACACCGGCGAAGAACTCGGTCCTGGCATCTCGCCTTGAACACCGCTATGCCAAGATGAGTGGGAGTGTAACTCTGCAGAAGCCTCAAGACGTCTCTTCAGCACCTTATTCTCCTCAAGAACTTGGCGCAGCATCACCTCCAAGCTTCCGGTTCCACTGGCATCCGGAACCAACTCCTCTTCAGTCGTTGGCTCACCAGCAGCCACACTCGCCTTTTCCGTTCCCTTAGTCCTCTGAGCATCTTCGGGGGCCGGCACGGCAGCGGGCCCTCCAACATTCACAGGAGTTCCAGGAAAACTCGTATCGCTCATCATAGGCCTACTTTCTACCCCGGTTTCCACACGCGCAACTCTCGGTCCAACCACATCTCCAGGAACAAAAGCTGCTGAATAATCCGGCTCAGCTCCCTGGTCATCCGTCCAAGCGCCCATCTGGGCTCTCCCATCCAGTTCGCCACGGCCAGATGTGGGTGCAGCCCCACCGTCTAGTCCACCAAGGAGTCTCTGTCCATCGGCGTCCAACGAGGGCGGCCGGTTCCGCATTAGCTGAATTTCAGTCTGTACCCTTTCACTATGGAAAGGGTTGGCCACTGGCATCTGCCCTGGCTCAACCACGCCAGTTCCTTGGCCCAACTCCAACGTGCCAGGCGAAGCCTCGCCTCTGACTCCAGCACAGGAAGTTGAACCGGCAGCACCAGCTTGACTCAAGGCTGCTTGATAAGCGGCCTCACAGGCCCCGGTGTCAGTCTCCTGCTCCTCAGGGACACCTCCACGTCTCCTTCGAGACACCGTGTCCATGGCAAAGGACTAAGGAAACTGCAGTATACAAAGACGTACGTCAACAAGAACACTGTCTCACAGCCCCTTATGACTACCTACGGCTGATAACCTATGTGAAGATAAGATAAATGTTGTGACAAGATCAAGACGAAATCCCTCGACGGGCACTCTCTTTTTTCGAGAAACAAAACAGCCTTCGCGAATCACCAATGCATGCTGTGCCTGGGACTTGATCGCACGCATCTAGCGTTTAGGGTTTACTTTTTCCCGCAAGCCCCGCATGATCAGTTGTAGTTGTCCTCGAGCTTCAGGGCAGGATCTGGAGGTGTGGGGTTAAAGGTTTGAGGTGCTGCACGCTGTCATTTCTGCTGCTTGGTCACGAAACTAAGGTTTGAACCACGCAGGGACCCCTCCAAAGACGGAGTAACCCCCACATGCAGTTGCTTAGCCGAAACCCGAAGCTCGGAGCCCCATATCCTCAAACCCTGCAACCGAACCCCGAGGCACCAGCTACAACAGCCGAAATCTTGAACCTTGGCTGTGGGTTTCCTTGAGCCCTTTGCCTAAACCCTAAACATTAAACATTAAATCCTACACCCTAAACTCTAAATCCTAAACCTTAAACCCTAAACCCGAAACCTTAAACCCGAACCTTGGTTTGGGGCATGCAGGCAGAGACCGCACTGCGCGCCGAACTCGGGCACCGGCGAGGCGGCAGGGGCTGGCTCTTGCGGGTTTGTATTGAGCGAATATAGGGGCCTTAACAATTAGAATAGGGTTTTGTGGCCCAGCATATTATAACTATAATAAGGAACCCCAAAATAGTATTGGTAATTACTTAGGCCCCTATAGAAGGTCTTACCTGCACCCCCAAATAACCTACCTTTTCAGGGCTCCTTAATATGGTTTCCCTATATTATAAGTCCATAAAAAGTAGGTTATTTTGGGGTTCAGGTAAGGTTTAGGGATTCCCAGAGCCTCCAAAACCCCTTAATTAAGGAATGAATATACCTTAAATTATAATAGGATCCCTTGTATGATTTAAGGTATATTCCTTAATTAACGGGTTTTGGAGTCTCTGGGTTCAGCATGTTGGAGTTCAGGTTCTATAAACGCAGACCTGGTCCCAGCCGGACTAGAGCCTTTTTGAAAGTTGCTCTAGTTGTCTTGACAGGGCAGCGTACTATAGGGGCCTTAAGAATTACCTATACTAATTTGGGGGTTCCTTATTATAATTATACTATAATGGGCACCAAGTCACTATTCTAATTATTAAGGCCCCTACATTACTGTACTGCCCGAACAGAACTCCGTTCAAGGGACAGCTTCGGCCGTGACTTGACTCTC
This sequence comes from Symbiodinium sp. CCMP2592, assembly GCA_905221615.1. Lineage (NCBI taxonomy): Eukaryota > Dinophyceae > Suessiales > Symbiodiniaceae > Symbiodinium > Symbiodinium sp. CCMP2592. The sequence goes on from CAJNDT010006139.1 coordinate 306,654, forward strand.
TGCATTTCTAGCTGAACCCGATATCCTGGGGCCTGAGTCCGCATGTACTCCAACAGCCCAAAGGCACGAAGCTTAGGATTCGCGATGATTTGTCAGAGGTGCACCGGAAGGCGACAGTCAGATGGACTCGCAGCTGTCGTTGCCTCAGCCACACTAGCCGAGTATGGGTGGTGTAGGGCTCTTGGACAACGGCAGAGTACGGATTTCGGGTGGGTAGTCCTGGACTTGCAGAATAAGGCTCTGGACCCCAGATCCCACACCCTAATTGCTAATAACCGCCGCTAGCATTATATCCTAAACCCTAACCCCTCATTGCTAATAACCGCTAAACCGTCCCTAACCACTAGAGATGAGCAGGGCACAAGCAGCGAGGGGCTCAGACGGCTTTTCATGAAGGGTGAGAAGTGAGTGGTGTGCTTTCAGCGGTTTCGTAGGTGATCCGCCGTCGTCATATGCTTGTTTGTGGACCACGCGCACAACGTGTCGGGCGAGGGTTTAGGTTGAAGTTTAGTGTTTACCGGACGGGAGACTTATTTATACTTATTGCACAGCTTAGAGAGATGTGGCGTGACAGTCGTCTCCTGCTGCACGCAAACAGGTGTTGCTGGCTCTTGGTGCCTTACCAGTCTACTGCCTTCCACCTTCGTAGCCTTAGTATAATGCTACGTTACTATAGTATCCTAAACCCTGAACCCTAAATACTGAAACCCTAGACCCTGCAGGAGCTTGCCCTCCGGTTTGGGGTTTCGGGTTTAAGGTTTAGGATGACCGCGTTGACCGCACAAGAACGCAAGCCCAAGAACCTGCTGCGCTAAGGAAGTCATGCGGCACGCACCCCCTCGTATACAGCAGGAAATGAACAAGAAGCGGGCGTTTCGGAGAGAAGGGCGGGCCCAACAGCAAATATTCCTTATGGTAGGATTCTGGGTATGATGACCTCATATATCCCCAGTTCAGCGAATTCAGTTTGGTAGGATCCTAACCCTTCCGTGCGTGCGTTTTCTCTGCAATTCGCCACTTCCCACACAATGCGCAGACTCCTCAATTCGAGATGCCAAGCTTCAACCTGAGAACAGATCACCACATACCATACTGTACTGTAGCATGCTAAACTATACTATAGCATACTATGACATACTTTACGATACTAGAAGATAGTTCAATATACTATAATATACTGTAAGATACTATGATATACTTTAGTATTATACTATAACATACTATAAGATGCCATAAGATGCTATTGGCCCCTCTGCAAACTGGAAGGTCCCGACCCGAATCCCTGGCCCAGTGCCAGAGCCTGAACCAGTTTCCGAAAGTTAGGGGTACCTTTAAAGGGCCCTTATTTTGGGCTCCTTATAACACGGATGCTACTATTTAGGGGTACTATATTATGGTCCCCCATTTTCGGAAACTCCCAAGTTGCTCCGACGCCCAACCCTCAACAATCCGAAGCAACCTTTCAACAAGCCTAAACCCCCGAATTCCTCCACCATCTCCTCCCAACCCTAAACCCCGAACCCTAAACCCAACAAAATCCCCAAAACAAAATTTCGCAACCCCTCAAGGTAGAAGCCAGAAAGTTGGAATATGATTATCCTAACCCTTCTATGGTAAATTATAGGGTATCCTACCATGAAGCCATATTCCAACTTTCTGGAGTTCCCTGTAGATCCTCTACCGGCGCCGCGTTTCAGTCCCAAGGCCCCCGGCGGATGGGGAATGGTCCTGGCTTGGGGCCTTCTTCCAGGAAGGCTCCCCTCTTCTGAAAGAAGGGTTTCAGGTTTAAGGTTTAGGGTTTTGGGGTTTAGGGGTTTAGGGTTTAGGGTTTAGGGGTTCAGGGTTTAGGGGTTTAGGGTTTGGGGTTTAGGGTTTAGGGGTTTAGGGTTTAGGGGTTTAGGGTTTAGGGCACTGGGGGCTTGCGCCGTGGTCGGGGTTTTGCGGGATTGGGGGTATAAGGTTTCGGATTTGGTGTTGAGGCTTTGGGGTGTGGGTTCGTAGACCTTCGAGCTTCCGAAATGCAGAACGCGAAACTCGCAAATTCGCTCACTCAGGCCAGTGACACTGAATCTGAAAGCCCTCCATAATCTCTTGAAGCCCTATCTAGGACAGCAGGCTGCTTTTTACAAGAAGGAGACAGCTGTTCAACAGAATGAAGTGCCGTTGAAGCCAGGCAAAGCAGAGTTTCAAACCCAGACCCCTATAGTAGCAGCCAGAAAGTTGGAACAGTATCATCCTCATGCCCTAAAAGTAAATTGTAGGGGATCCTAGCACTACTCATCCCAAGTCCATGTTCCAAGTCTCTGAGATCACTTTAAATCAAGGACCTCTAAGCCCCCAGACCCTAAACCCTAAACCCCTAAATCCCTAAACCCCTACACCCTCAGACCCTAAGCCCCTAAACCCCTTAACCCTAAACCCCTAAACCCCTAACCCCTAAACCCTAAGCCCTGGAGCTCCCCTGGACCTGCCTTAGGACTTTCCATCCCTCCCAGTGCTCAGTGCTCTGTTTACAGCTTTACCTTCTGAGCGCCCGAGCCATCAAGGCTAAACGCACTTTTCCCCAAACTCTCCAAAGGAGCAGTAAGCCCCCTTAAACCCTCAGCCCCCTAAGCCGACTAAGTCCCCTGAACCCTAAGTTCTGAACCCTGAACCCTAAGCCCCATAAGCCCTAGACCCTAAACCCTAAGCGATGCCTGATGTGCACCCAAAGGGCGGCTGCTGCGAGCAGAGGCTGAGCGAATCTTTGAGTCGAAGCCTAAGATGTCTTACTCCTACTCCCACTCATGCTCATACTCCTGCTCCTCCTCATGCTCCGACTCCTTCTCCTACTGCGACGCCTACTCCTCCTCCTACCCCTACTGCTACTGCTACCGCTTCTGCTTCCACTGCTGCTGCTGCTCCTCCTCCTCCTCCTCTGCTGCTGCTGCCGCTGATGCTCCTGTTCGAGCCTGCTCCTGCTTCTCTGCTGGCAATGCTGCTAGCCATAATGTTGCTAAACATGTCCATAGTAGCACGCCGTCATTGCTGTTATCATTATTGCAATGCCAAGTGTGCTGCCTGTTTTATTACCATGGTGAGCCTAGTAACTTCTAGGTTCAGTCTTGTTCTGCCTGTCATGACGGTTCAAGTTCTACTTACTTTAACATACTTGTTTTCCCATCGGCGCCAGAGGTGCAAGGCAGACTTTTCGGTGTTTGGAGCAATTCGGTGATTCAGGGTTCGGTTGAGGCGCACCGAGGACGTTTTTGAGATGTGAGAAGCTTCCGAGGCGCGAAGCTCAACAGGTTCCCAAAAGATGCCCATGAAAAACCTAGATCCCTATCCCTAGACCGAACGGAGTGTACTTCCAGGCATGAATTCTATCTCCCTCTTCCTGGTCAAACCAAACCTCTTCAACTTCTAAACATCCGAAAACAGGAGCCCAGACCCCTGCTTTAAGGATGATTTCCTAGAAGATGGCAGGGCTTTCCTTCTTGCTGTGGGAACCTAAACTCCAGGCTATTCGAGCCTAAACCCTAAACTTCATGTGGGAGCCGCAACCAAACAGTTCATTCAGAAAGAAACCCTCGGCCGTCCCGAGGCGCGTTGCCACGCGCTTCGCCGAGCCTGTGCCGGCAGCGCTGCTCTTAGCGCTGGCGGCAAAGGCTAAGGCCAGACCTACTAAGGTTATCTGGGGTAACTATACTTACAACCACGAAATACCCATGAAGGTTTTTATAACTACTAAAAACTCATTAAGGTACTTATAGCTACTTATAACCCGAAATTGAGGTACTTGTAGTCATTTGCTCAATTTGCTGTCTGTTGATTGTGTTTGCTGATGTCTTCATCTCTTTGGGATGATGATGACGAAGAGGATCATTGTACTCTCTTGCTTCTCTCTTCTTTTGCGAGGCTTCACTTGGGGAGTTTGGTTTACAGGTTCTTTGGGTTTGCGGTTTAGGGTTCTAGAGGGTTTGGGTTCAGGTTTAAGGTTTGAAGTTTAAGATTCTGTAATTTAGGGTTTAGGGCCCTGTAAGGTTTTCTTCAAAGTTGCATGAGCGTCGTGCCAGGATTTTATGAGAGGTTAGGGTTTGGGGGTCGAGGGGTTTACTCCCAGGGTGTTAGAGTCCTGCGGGTCTCGGTGTTAGGGGAAGGAATCTGGGGGTTCCCGAAAATAGGGGAACCTAATCCACAATACAGTATCCTAAATAGTAGGATCCTTATCATAAGGACCCCAAAATAACGTATCCCTAATTTTCGGAAACCCCCATCTGATATTTTGGGGTTACGGGTGTAGGGGCTTAGGATTTACTTAACAGATCGTGGGACTAAGTAACTAAGGCAATGATTAGTGTAACTATACCTATAAGTACTTGTAACCCCAATTAAGGTACATATAACCATACCGTTCCATGATCCTCCAAGTAGGCCCTAAACCCTAAACCCTATAGATCCCTTTATAAGGAGCCCAATAGATCCCTGTAAGGATCCCTTAAAGGAACCTTACTTACTAAGTAAGTAGGGTTTGCTGGTTTGGGAGACTTAGGGCTTGGGAGACGTGGGGCCACGCGGGGCTTCACAAGTTTTGGTGACAGGCCTCCGGTAAAGTGGCACAGGGTTTAGGGTTTAGGGTTTAGGGTTTAGGGTTTAGGGTTTAGGGTTTAGACGAGATGCCAACCCTAAACCCTAAACCCTACAACATGAAAAAACAGCAGAGCCTAAGCCTTCAACCCAAAACCCGAAACCGCAAATCACAACCCTACTCCCTAAGCTTTTGCAATAGGGTTTAGGGTTTAAGGTTTTAACCCTAAACTCACTCGGTACCCCAGGCTTTGCTACGACAGGACTCCAAAGTGATGGGTGCTGCTTCTCTTCATCATGGCAAAAAAACAGCTAATGCTCTTCTTACTGTTCTGGTACCAAATTCGCAATAGTACGAGTAGCATTGCCATGGCTGCAACTGGCTCATGGTTACGGCTGCTCTGTGCCATGAACCTCCGGTGACAGCTGTTGACTGACCCAGTGGCAGAGTAGGTGACCTTTAACAACCGTTTTGGGGCACCACAAGCCCAATGTAATTCCAAAGTGAACCTTTACGCAGAGGGCCCATATGTACTACAATTATGGAATCAGGTTCCAAAAGACCCTCCCTATTATGGTTTTGGGAGCCTACTTCCACAATAGTAGTATATAGGGACCCCCTTGGTTAGTTCCCCAAAATACTGGACAAGTTGAATGAACACGCAGCCCTCGATCTCCATCTTGAACAAAGCTGTAAAGCCCACACCCTAGGTCTGAAAACCCTAAACTCTAAGCCCTTAGCCCTGAACCCTAGAATGCTAAGACCCTAAAATCCTCAAGCCTTAAACCCGAAGCCCTAAAACCTAAATCCCCTAAACCCTAAAGTCCTAAAGCCTTAAACCCTAAAGCCCTAAACCCTGAGCCCTAAGCCCTAAAACAGCTAGAACCCTAAAGCCCTGAACCCGAAACTCTAAGAGCCCGAATCTTCAAGCGACAGAGCATATGCAGCCAGGCCTTGGTTCTGAAGGACGATGAGGGTTTAAGGCTTAGGGTTTAGGGTTGGGGTTGAGGGTTTAGGGCTTAGGGCTTAGGGTTTAGGGTTAGTGTTGAGGGTTTAAGGTTTAGTGTTCAGGGTTTAAGGTTTAGGGCTTAGGGTTTAAGATTTAGCGAAAGGGTTGACAAGCTTGGATACTGCCCCCACTCGGCAGCAGTTGAATACGATTTATAATATTGATACCTCAGGCCCCACAGCCCTAAATCCAAAAGCCCCAAACCTTAAACCCTGATTAGCAGCTCCGTTATAGGTATATATGGCCCCTAAACCCTCTATCATAGACTGTTGCCACATGGGGGCAGTACCCAGTGATAAGCCGGCATCCCTTTGACGAGAAACCTCGAGGTCTTTTTAAGGGCTACCTTAACCCTGAATAACCTACCTTTTTTAGGGTTCCTTATTATGATTTCCTTATATAAGTCCTTAAAAGGTAGGCTATTCAGGGTTAAGGTAGACTATACAGGTCAGGACAAGGTTACTATAATGTTATTGTAGTGTTATTACAAGGGTATCAGAAGGGTACTATGAGGTTATTGCACGGGCTACCAGAAGGTTATTCTAAAGGTTTAGTCTAGGCCTTGCTAGAATAAGCGTCAAGCGCCAGATGCCACCGGAAACAACCACGATTCAAATCTATTCGAAGGATAGTGTGCGGCTCGGCGAGGAGTGGACGGATCATGAAATGGAAGCTCTTGAGGATGAAGTGCTCAAAGAGCTGGCCGCGGAGACCCGTGCGGCTGCGGAAGTGGCTGCAAGCTGAAATTCGTTTGGCATTAGCAGGGCTTGACATGCAAGCAGGCAGAGCGCAACCTCTTTTCAGAGCCACTGTTTTCAAGAGCGATGCCAGCATGTCATGATCCTTGCGGTCTAGGGCTTGGGGATTCGGGCTAAGCGGGAAGGGCGGATGTTGTGAGTGGATTGCTGGGTAGGCCTCTGCAGTTTGTGGTTTCAGGGATCCTGAAGACAAAATATCGAGACTCTGAAGGATAGGTCTTCAGCTATTACCCTAAACCCTAAACCCTTAAGGTCTAGGGTCTAGGGTATTGGAAGGAGGGTTTAGGGTTTAGGGGATTGAAAGGATCTCAGGATTTTCGGGAGATCGGCGTGAAGACGTAGTTGACGTTTCCTGTATCACAAGACCTGGTCGGCGTCTTGTGGAGCCTATACAGCCATTGCCCTTGACCCCAACCCTAAGCCCTAAACCCTAAACCCTAAGCCCTAAACCCCAAACCAACCCGCGAAACCTGAACCCCGAACTCGGCCCAAATCCGACCCGAAGTTCAATGCATTGACGACTACTATCATTTACAATACGACTACTGCTACTAGTACTACTACGACGACGACGACTACTACTACTACGACGACGACTCCTACTACTAGATGACTGCCACTGTGACTGCGGCTGTGGCTGCGACTACGACTACGACTACGACTACGACGACTAGTACGATTCCCACTCCTGAGGATGCCGTTGAATGCTTCGACCGAAACTGCGGCGGCTGCCGTAATCATTCGAATAGGTTTGTGGCATATGGTATGCTATCATGATACCAGGACTGTCAGGGAATTTCCAATTAAACCCACAACCCCAAAACACAAAACCCTAAACCCCTACACCCCAAACCCTAATTAGGGCTCAACATCTCCAGGAGCCATCGCTTCTTCACCTCGCCACCCCGGCGCAGGGGCGGTTGGCGGTGCTGGGAGACACGCATGGCCGGGTTGGGGTTCGGGGGCAGGGGTGAGAGGGTTCAGAGGGTTTAGGGTTTAGGGTTTAGGATTTAGGGTCTGGGGTTTAGGGTTTAGGATTTAGGGTTGAGGGTTTAGGGTTGGTTTTGGATCAGCTTCGGGGTTTAGGCTTCAGAGTTGAAGCGTAATTAGGTGTCAAAGAGTACCGTCTTGGCATGCATTATAGCGGTCGAGACAGTCGCTACCAGTTCTTCTGGTATAAGGTACCTCTAGAACATAGTCTAATCATTGAGCCCAGTTATACGTATAGTTACCTTAGCAATCACCTTAGCTGTTATGTGGCAAGCAGTTCTTCCAGATCGGAGTACGGCAATACTGAAATCCTACAAACTCTGAACTCCAAACCCTGATCCCCAAAGCCCCCAAACCCTAAACTCTGTATATGCCCCGACGGCGCAGCCTTAGCCTTGCGGCCCTCGCCCAAGAGACGACTCGAAGTTTCAATGCTGAAGTTTACACTTCCTAAACTGGCGCGGGAGTCTCGAAAATTAGGGATACTTTTTTTTCCAGGCTTCTTGGAATGCGGGAAGCTAGTCTTTCGCTTCTCTTCTTGGGTTCCTTGTTCTCTGAAAATCCTACACATGCAGTCCAGAAAGGGCTAATTAGGTGGGTTTGTCTAAGAACGGGGGAACGCTAGTTGTTATCATGATACAGGGTGTGTGGGTAGTAGTGTTGCGAAACCACATGCAACAGCACCGACACCTGAGCGCCATTGGCACGAAACCTGCACATTAAACAGTATATACACGCAACTTCCTAAACAGTTATTGGGGCTAGAGGTTAGGATTTCAGGTGTTCCGGTTCAAGGGTTTTGGGCTTGAGGAGTTCCCAATCCCGTTATCTCTTACTTGACAGGCCACCTGAAGGACTTGGTGCACATCTGGAGGCAAGAAGGCGGAAGCGAGAAAAAATACGTAGGATTGGTTTAACAGTGGGATTGGGAGCCTTGGCAGATGTGCAACAGGGGGCTATGGGGTTCAGCGCACTGTTCATTGCAGGTGCTTTTGGAGAGCAAATTAGCGTTTCGGGTTTGTGGCGTCCTGGATAGTTGTTGTAGATGCTGTTTGCTGGGCTCCCACACAGATGTCTGCAGATGTCAGATAGAATAGATGCCTGAACAGTTAACAATCATATTTCCAATCCTTCTTTGGAATTGCACTCTCACATACCCCAATTTACCATGTCCTAATTATTAAGGCCCTGTGTTAGTTGATTGAGATACTTCTACATAATGGTTACAAGTTTTGCGAACCCGATTACTTGCAACTTGTTTGGGGTTCTACTATACGGTACCACCAAAAGCAGGTTCCCTGTATGGAGGCCTCCTCATATTGTAAGCTTAAACCCTAAACTCTAAACCAAGTTTTATTTTAGAGCCCCCCCCATATTGAAAGCCTGCTTTGTTCAGAACTAGCGAGCTGGTGTTCGGGTTTAGGGTTTAAGGGTCTAGGGTTTAGGGCTTGGGGTTTGGGGTGTAGGGGTTGGGGTTTTGGGTTTAGGCTTTAGGCTTTCTGGCTTTTGGTTTGGGGTTTGGGGCTTAGGGTGTAGGGTTTTTGGTTTAGCGAGTTTTGGTCCTCTGTCTGTGTAGTCTTGCGGCCGTTTTATGTTGTTCAGTTGCTGCTACTTCGAAGCAGCATCTCCGCCTAGTATATATATATATATAACAAAAAACGAAACACTATTCTGATGATTAAAGCCCATGCGTTGGACCCAGCCATCTTCCCAAGGAATCAGCCAATCTATTTCCCCGGAATCCGTTGGAATTGAAGTGTAGGTGGCCAGCAGCTGTTACCGTAAACTGCTGGGCTCTGCCATATGAAAGCGCGGGGCGTCCCAAATATGCTTCCGCAGAAGGCGATCCTGACCAAAAGCTGAACCTACACCAAGCTCCAGACTCCAATCCTGACCCGCCAAACCCTGACCTAAAACAAAACCTGCCTTGGTTTTAGGGTTTGGGGTTTACGGTTTAGGGTTTATGCCTAAGGGCTAATTGTAGAGACAGGTATAGATGAGGGGCCTCGAGAGGTAAGATGAAGGCAGGTGTTTTGAGGCCTCCCAATAGATTTCGAACTCGAGGCTTCCCATCAAGAGACCTGGTCTATCTCTTCAACGGCGACATCTGCGCGCCTTGCCGTCCGGTCTGGGCTGTAAGGTTTGGGGTTCCAGATGGACTGTCAGTTCCGGTGTTTAACCGTTTTACCCTAAACCCCTAAACTCTACCTGTAGCCGACAGGGCCTACCTTGTTAGGGTTCCTTATTATGGTTTCTATATATAGTTCCTTAAAAAGGTAGGTCTTTTCGCTACAGGTACACCTCTAAACCCTATACCCTGAGCCCTGAGCACTGATGTTCAGAGGGCAGAGGGGTATGGAGGTCGGAGGTATTCGTGCGTAGCTTAAGGTGGATCCTCCTCTCATCCCCACGCCCTGGCTCAAAAGAAGGGGCCTGAACAATTAGAATAGGGTTATGGGGGTATAGTCTACTGTACCCATAAAAAGGAACCTTTACAACAGCATAGGTAATAATCTCTTGTTGTTTATTTATAACAGTTGAGGGTTTATGATGGTTTAGGGCGTCGGGGTTTGGGGTTTGGGGTTTTAGGCTTTAGGGTCCAAGGGTGGTAGAGAGTCGAACCTGGGGGCCACTAAATACCCTTTGCTAGAGAATGAGCCAATATCATTTCTCAGGGTTCCTTGTTGTAAACTTAGCAAAATAATACCCCAAAACCCTAAACCCAACCTTAAACCCTGAACCCTAAACTAAACCCTAAAAACCAGGCTTTCTGAAGCCAACCCTGAATCCCCAAGCCCTGGAACCCAAACCTGTGGAAGCCGTAGGTCCTAAACCTCTTAGAGCCCCAGCCTCGACCTGAAAAAAATCCTGAAATCAGGTAGGATAGGGCTCCTGTTTAATATAGGGGCCTTTTATAATGATCTTACTGGTTAGGATAGGGCCCCAGTTTCAATTCTAAGCCTCTTCTCCTCATCTCAGAAGCTCCAAAGCAAGCCGTAAATCCTACACCCTAAACCCGAAGCCCTGAACCGTAAACCCTAGGCCCTAAACCCTCAACCCAAGCCCAAACCATGAATCCTATACCCCGAACCCTTAGCCCGAACCCCAAGCTCCAAACCCTACAGTAGAAGCCAGAAAGTTGGAATATCATTATCGTAACCCCGTTTTAAGGTAAATTATAGGGGATCCTACCATCAATCCATATTCCAACTTTCTGGAGTTCCCTTTAGGCCCTAAACCCGAAGCCCAAGGCCTAAGCCATAAACCCTGAATCCTAAGCCCTAAACCCTAAACCCTAAACCAAGCCCTAAACCCTAAACCCTAAACCAAGCCCTAAACCCTAAACCCTAAACCCTAAACCAAGCCATAAACCCTGAACCCTAAACCCTAAACCCTAAAAAGACTTATATAAAGAAGTCATATTAGGGAACCCTGAAAAGGTAGGTTCCTTAGGGTCCAGGTAGGCCCTAAACCCTCAACCCTAAACCGCCCAAAGCTTTGTCGTTCGGCTCTGAGGACCGGGGGGACTCAGCTAAGCGAGGAGGCCCGGGGTTATAAAACTGGGTTTTTGGGTTTAGGGTTTAGGGTTTAGGGTTTAGGGTTTTTGAGGGGGCAGGGGGGTTGAGGATTTCTTGGGGCTTCTTATGGTTTCTTGGCGGTTTCTTAGGGTATTTGGGGTTTTGATAGGGGTTTCTCAACATTTCTCAAGGTCTGTTAGGGTTCCCCTCGAGTTTTGGGGCGTTGAGGGCTTGTAGGGTTTTTATCGACGAAGGCTGCAATTAACGCTGTGGTCGGTACTCGCGCCAGTGCCGCTGCGCCGGAGGGCCCACACGCTGGTACCGTCAACGAGGTGATGAACTGCGAGGTATCCGCAGCTCGAAAATTTAAATGTCGACACTGCGTTGAAGTAGCCTGCCTTCTTAAGCTCCAGTGAGGCTTCTGCAACAGAGCATGTTGTTATGAACCCTTGGCCTGAAAAACCCTACATGTCCTCGACTTGTAACTCAGATACCGTAAATCTTTATGGAGAACCCGCATAGAATCAGTGGCACTCTTTTGGGCTCGCGGATAAAACTGCGGTATGCCTCGCGCCCTGCAACATGTTATGACGATTTCGTCAAGCCCTGCAGAACTTGAGTCTGATCTTCAGGCCTTCGGGTTTTAGGGATCTTTGGATTTTTGGGGTTCAGGGTTCAGGGTATCTATAAGTAGGGTTATAAGTCCCTTAATATGGGTTGTAAGTATAGCTACCCTTCTTATAACCCTACTCATAACTACCCATGAACCTCCAAGTAGACCCCCGAACTACCCTCCCGAAGCCCTAAGCCCTAAGCCCTAAGCCCCATACCGAAGGTGATCTCCCAGACCCTCCAACTACGTGCCCTCCATAAAACCCTTAGGCCTCGGTTCCACACCGGGCAGGCCAGCAAGCGCTCCACATCTGGGCCTGCGCGCGGGGCCCGCGTGGTTCTGGCTTTCAGGGGTTGTTAGGATTGAGGGATTTGGAGTTCAGAATATAGGGTTTAGGGTTTTGGGTTTAGTAAGCCCTTGAAATCCTAAACCCTTTAAACTCTTTGAACCCTTAAATTAAAGCCCGGAGCCCGAAACCTTGAACCCTTCACACTGCAAGCCTTCAACCCTAAAGCCTTTGAGCCTTCATTGGAGGTTCATGGGTAGTTATGAGTAGGCTTATAAGTAGGGTAACTATACTTATAACCCATATCAGGGGACTTATAACCCTACTCATAACTACCCCTGAGCCTCCAAGTAAGCCCTACACCCAAAGGGTTTGGACAGCTGTGAGGTCTTGAGCTTCAAGATAGCGGAGCCGGAGAGCGTCTACATCAACCGAGGCGCTATGAGTCGAGGGGATCTTCTGGGGTTTAGGGTTTAGGGCTTAGGGTTGAGGGTTCAGGGTTTGGGGTTGAGTTCAGGCTCCCACACGTAGGTGCTTGTTTATTTTCACTTTGCAGCATTTCTTCCCCGGATTGTAGGGACTGGCGCACATTGACAAACAGCCGAGTCAGGTTTGAAGACGCCAGGGGAGCCGCATAAGAGACCACGTGATGTGGAGGCTTGAATACTCAAAGGCAGTACCCTTTCGCATTGTTCTATAAACCCTAATCCCTAAACCCTGAACCCTGAACCCTAAACCCTAAACCCTAAACCCAAGTGAGCAGCAGTTTCCCAAAGGGCGGTTACACCCCAGAACCCATTCCAACAATGAAGGCGCACGCTTCGAATAAGTCGGTTCGGGTTCAAAGTACCTTGAACCTAAACCCCAAACCCTTTTCCCATGATCCTCCATGTAAACCGAAAGCTCAAACTTGTCAAGGCCCCTGAACCCTAAACCCTCAACACTAAACCCTAAATCCCAAACCCTAAACCCCAAAACCTAAAACCCTGAACCCTAAACCCTAAACCCTAGACCCGAAAACATAAACCCCTAAAGCTTTAAAGCTTGTCAAGGCAACCATGAGGACAGAGACTACTGGCCGCTGTCACTTGTATTCCCAAGAGCAAGGGCTCGTAAAGTTTTGGGGGCTTAGGGATTTAGGATTTGGGGGTTTTAGGGTCTAGGGTTTAGGGATTTGGAGAGGGGTTTCGGAGTTTAAGGGTTCTATGGTTTCAGGGCTTGAGGGGCTTAGGGGTTGGCAAGTTCTTGGGATTGCAAGCGCATCTCAGAGCCAGTGGCTTCCTGCTGTTACCGATATGCTTCGGCTTCTTAACAGCAACGGCATCAGTTATTATGGCCATTGCCATTATTCCTACTCCTCTTCGTCGCCATCTTCGTCTTCCTTCGGCTTTGCATCATCGTCATGATCAGCACCACCATCAGTATCACCATCGCCATCGTCAGCATCACCATCAGCATCACTAGCATACTATATCCCCAACCCTATTCTAATTAGTAAGTAATACCCCGCAATATCAGTCTAGTATGCTATATCCCAAAACCTTGTTCTGCTTAGAGCTAGTTCACAATATCCCAGAACCCTATTCTAATTAGGAAATCCTCTACATGAGAGCTAAGGTACGGCCCTCAGGGCTTCGCCGCCGAGATTGAATCAAAGTATTCACGTGAGGAGGCAGGGTTGATCTCAGTGCGGCTGGCGGCAGATTCGATAGTCTGCTGTCTTGAGGGTTTAGGGTTGAGGGGTTTTGGGTTCAGATTTTAGGGTTCGGGGTTTAGGGTTTAGGGTTCAGGTTTAAGGTTCGGGGTTCAGGTTTCGGGGGTTATGGGGTTCGGGGTTCGGAGTTTCGGGGTTCGTGGCCTCAGACTGCTGTCAGTCTTGAGGACAGAAGCTTCGCCTTGGGCTTCGTAACTTTCTATTTCCGTGCATATATATATATATATATACTGCATTACCCATAATAAGGAATATCCCATATATAATTCCCATAGTCTAGGGTCCTTAAGGTACTGCAGGATTTATATCGTCAACCGTACCGTTATAGTACCCTTATAGTAATCTTGTAGTGACCCTGGATCATGCCAAGCTACTGCAAAAATCAGCGAAACCCACAAAGGCGCTGCAGTTTTCGACAGGACCCCGGCCCGGACGGAGCTTTGAACTTGTAGGTTTCAGGGCCGCAGAGTTTATTGTAGTATCCTTAAGGGAGGGGGGTCCAAGGGGGGTATATAGCCTAGTGATCCCTAATTCTCCCTAGTACTCCCTAAGGTTCCCTTACAGTCCCCTAAGGATTCCTTATACCCTCCCCCCTTGAACCACCCTCCCTTAAGGATCCTATAAGTTTAGGGCCTCCCGCGTCGAACATCTGGGTACTACTTGGAGGATCATGGGACTTAGTAAGTATGGTTATAAGTAATAATAAGTATAGTTACCCTAATAGTAGCCTTAGTTACTAAGTCCCATGATGCTTTAAGTACTGAAGATCTTCAGTCGGGTTGTTCGACTATGTCTTGGGCCTTTTAATCCACATGTGGCATCGTGAGCTTCTCAACACAAGGCCCAAGCATCCCAAGACCCGAAGCTGGATTCTTGTTAAGAGATTTAGTTTAAGTTATCACAAGAGAGATCTACAGGAAATAGCATGGTTTCCTGATTATGGCAACTTAAACTTACTGAAGTTCATTCCTTAACAAGAACCCAGAAGACCCTAAACTCTAAAAGCCCCTCCTGAGCCTTCAGACCACAAGCCTGGCCCGTGGAATCCTGGCTGAACCTGAATCATGCACTGGGGTTTAGGGTTTTAGGGTCCTCAACCATCAAGCAAAGGGGAAAAGGAGGGACCCTTAATGGGGACCCTTACCCTATAATGGGCTATAAAATGGGTATATAATAGCTATATTAAGGGTAGAAACCTAGGGGTCCTTCTTAAGGGTCCCTCCTTTTACCCTTGGAATCAAGCCTACGAGAAGTTCTTACAACTCCGGGTAAACAGAGGCTTCCAACAGGCTTGAAATAGGACCCTGACTTACTTTTCAGCCCTAAACTCAGACCCCAACACCCCAAGCCCCAACCCTTTCGAACAACCCCTCAGTAAAACTCGATAAAGGTCCCCGGCAGAGCCCCTATGCAAACCCTGACCAAAGACTTGCTTAGAACCCTTGCAGAACCTAAGAGCCCTTCTGTAGAGGTTTGAAAAGCCAGTACTACTGTTGATGATAAAAAAACCTGCATTACCTTAATGGCCCGAAACTATGGGAATTGTGGAATATTCCTTATTATGGGTAATGCAGGGTTTATATCATTAAGCGTATCATTTTCTGAGAGTCCCGTTACAATCATTTCACAGTCCAGAATACATGTCCATGAAATCAGAATCTCTGTCTCACAGCCTTCCCTAAACCCAAGCACTGAACCTTAGACACTCGGCCGTAAACCCACATCCACAAGCAGTACCCTGAACCCTAAACTCCTCAACTTGAAGCCCATAAAGCCCCCCTCAACCCTAAAACTTAAACTCCTAAACTTGAAGCTCATAGAGCCCCGCCCCCCTACACCCTAAACTCTACACTCCTGAACTTGAAGCCCATAAAGCCCCCACTCACCTGGAGGCTGATGAGCTCTTGGATGCCTTTGGAGACCTCTGCGATGCACTGCCTCTGGCCGCGGTGATAGACGACTGCTGTCTCTCGGAGCAAGAATGAACGTCTGGGTTTAAAAGATAAGGGCCCAAGGAATTAGAAGAAGGCTTTGGGAGATGTTATACTGTTAGGGACGATATGGTAGGGTTGAGGTTTGCGAGTGCCAGGGTTTGGGGATTTCAGGGTTTAGGGTCCACGGCAGTCAGTCTATGTGGTTGCGGTAACGAACAGAGGCTAGATGCTCTATAGGGGGTCGTGTTGCGGCCTGTTGCTCGGCTGGCCACCCGGCATTGTTCCATAATTAATACGATGTCCGTAATACTTTAGCGTTTGATGGAATATTGTAGTATAGTGTTAACAAGGAACTCCAACAGCAGTATTGGTAATCATTGAGGCTCCTAGAGTCCTAGAGTACCCACTCTGTAGAACGCTACCATGCCTGCATCGTCGAGTCGTTGTTCGCAGCTTGTCGCGACGTGCCGCTGGTCGGTTAGTTGTTGACGGTTTGGGGTAAGGGTTTAGGATTTGGGGTTTAGGGTTTAGGGGCAACGAGCTTCAAAGACATGACACAGGCAGAATGCCTGACGTGAGTCCTCAGCCCAGGCACGCCCAAGCCATCAGTCATACCAAAAAGCATGAACGACCCGAAACCAGAAAGCCCGCAAACAACCCTGATACTCCCTTTCTAGTTGCACCATGATTGCTAATATAACTCTGAACCAGTTCTTGCCATCAAGACCCCTGTGCAAACCTCGAAACCTCGACAACATCCTGCAACACCCTTTCGATTTCTGTTCCAGTTGTGACGGCCCGAAGAAGCCCTGTAACATCCTATAAGCCGCTTATACTCTAGTGTAATTATGAACGTCCCCAGGCCCTAAGCCCGAAAAATTAACCCCCAAATTCCTGAGCCTAGAACTTGACCGCCTAAACACCCCTGATGCCCTAAATCCCCTAACTACAACCCCCCGAGCTAACCCTAAACCCCCAAAGCTTCCCTAACTCCCGTAACCCCAGAAAACTTAATCCCAAAACCTACACCCTAAATCCGAAACCCTAAACCCTGAACCCTAACCCCCATGAAGTTTCGAACTCCACTAAGGCCTGGTACTTCATGGAGGTCTCCCGCGCTGCAGCACCTCTAACCTCCAGGATGAATTGCGGTGTCCATTTTTGTAGCAGGGTTTTGGGTTGCGGGGTTTAAAGGTTTGAGGGGGTTAGGGTCAAGGGTTTTGTGGTTGAAATTAAGGTTGAGGGGTTTAGGGTTCGAGGGGTTTCGGGTTTCAATTTTAGACGTACCTTTGTGGTATATATATATATATATATAGGGTCTGTTTGAGGAGGGGTGGATGCAGTTATAAGCTTTCGTAGGATGCTTAATGGTTCTGTTCTGTGTCTTCTAAGGTTGTTTTCAGGGTTGCCTTTCTTTTCAATACGACGTGACAAGGTTTCATTTGGGTTTTGTGTGAGCCCCATGGATGCTTCAACGTCTAGAGTCTAGGGTTTAGGGTTTTGGGGCCGGTATGAAATTTTTTTAAAAAAGGAAGCCTTAATAAGGACCCAGAGATGACACGTAGGGATCCTCAACATAAGGAACCCATACCTGTACCGCCCTGATTGAAAGCATAAGTATTGAAGAGTACAACTACGTGCGTCATGCGATATCTGGATATTTTGGCCGAACGTGTAATCAAGATACTCAATCTGAACGGTTGATGTGGCCAGAGGCTAGTTTGGGGCTGCAGCTTTGAGGCTTTGGCTTTGAGGTTTTGGGGCTTTCGGGGTTCTGGTGTTGAGGGTTTCGATTTGCAGGTCTGAAAATCGTATTCGGCATTTTGATGGTTTTGGGCTCGGGTTGGGGCCTCAGCTACGTGCTGCTTATTGTAGCTCATGGATAGTGATAGATCCTTTCTTAATCGCCGTGATTCGTTCGATGCATCCGTGCCTGGATGGCTGCCACCCGTCGTGAACCTTCAGCAGCCGTCGTACAGTCATTGTAAATTAGTGTCGTAGAGAGGAGGAGAGTTGCTCAGCAAGTTGATCTACCCTAAACTATACACCCACTGTCATGACAGACATGCCGATCGGTGGCAGGTTTCCAGTGTTTAAAGTATCTACCCAGACATGTTAGAGTCTTCAAAGGTTTACGAAAGCCTGTAAAACCTGCTAGGTTCCTGAGTTGTACCCTTTTGCCTTTTTTGTTTCAGGGACCCCGTACTAAAACTGAATGTAAGATAAAGGGTATCTTTATGATAAAGGGGCTACTCAGGAACATAGCCTTATATCATGGTAGACCATCTTCGCTTCCAGGAGATCTCGGCGTTGCCTCGGCCTGTGGTGATCCCGGAGCCACGGGGCGACGATTCAGCATGATTGCACATTGCCGATGTTCTTTCCGGGCTTGGGGTCTAGGGTTTAGAGGCTCGGGTTCAGGGCATTTTAGCGTCTAGGGTTTCAGGGTATCGTGGTTGTTTCAGGGATTCAAAGTTAGGGGTTGGGGTTAGTTAAAGTTAGGGGCGTGTCTGAACCATGTGTCTGAACCATGAATACCACGAGCTCAAACTCCAAAAGTGTGTCTGAAGCTCTTCCGAACCTTAAACCCTCATCCTAAACCCTAAACCCTAAAGCCCTTGAGGGTTCCAGTTTTTTGGGTTTCGGGTAAAGCTCCAAAGTTTCTTGAAGACCCTAAACCCTAAATCCTAAAGCCTAAACCCTAAACCCCTAAACCATACACCATAAACCCCTAAGCCCCTAAACCCCTAAATCCTAAACCCTAAACCCCTAAACCCCTAAACCCCTAACCCCTAGACCGTTGAGGTCTCCTGGAACTCGTCAGGAGGAGCGTCTCGGCAGGCTAAGCCGTTTTTGTTTTTCAGTCGTAATCCATTATGGAGACTATTATTGGGGATTATACAGGGGCTGCTTTAGGGATCCATGCCTGACCAAGCACCAGACAGTAAGAGTCGGATTTGAGAGCAGAGGACCATCTTTTGACATCATGTTGCAATGCGAAATGCACAGGGAGAAGCAGTGCAAGCAAGAACGCCAAGAGTAGCCGCAGTCCCGACTGGAACGAGGCTGAGGGGAGCCGGCGGCAATTCTGACCCACAATGCCTTGAATCATTCATATAAGGGTCTGAATGGTCCCCACCCCAAACCCCAAGCCGTAAACCGAAAATCCGTAATGGGCCCCAAAACCCGATTCTAATTATCAACCCCCCTATATGATGGTACCCTTATGGATCCCTTAAAGTAGCCCTTATAGACCCCTTTGAAGGAACCCTATTCTAATTAAGGCCCTATATTATACCCCAAGCCCCATTCTGATTATCATGGCCGGGCTCTCGGGCTGAAAACCACACCTCAAGCTTTCCCGTAGCCTTGCCTTTGGTTGGCACTTGGAGGTTCAGGGTAGTTATAAGTAGGGTTATAAGTAGGGTAACTGTACTTATAACCCATATGAGGGCACTTATAACCCTACTTATAACTACCCCTGAACCTCCAAGTAGGGAAGGGAAGAGTGGTAGTAATGGTACGGTTGATGATACAAATCCTGCATTACCCATAATGAGGAATATACCATAACTCCCATAGTCTAGGGTCATGAAGGTAATGCAGGATTTATATCATCCACCGTAGTAATAGTAGTTATAAGTGTACCCCATTCCGCCATTCCCTACTAAGCAAAGGTAAGTAGCTGGAGCTCTCAGGCCGTCAGGTCTCAAGGCAGAGCAAAAACAAGCCCAAATCCGTAATTCTAAACCCTTAGCCTGGACTTCAATTCAATACGCGAGGGAAAACCCTGAAACCTAACCCCTAAACCCCCCAAAATCTAAGCCGTTGATCCCCGAGACAGCAGAGGATTATCTACGACATTACCTGGGCAGACCCGCACGCGGCGCCTGGGCTTGCATAAGAGAGTGTGCAACTTTACCGCAGGCTAATTTTTTGTACTTAAGTATCTAAGTGCTTCTTCGACTGGTGGGTTTTGTAGGTGTCTCGTAGGGCTTTGTAAGGCTCTTTCTCGGTAAGGAGTTTAACTAAGTTACGAGTAGGTACAGGCAGCAGGCGATATGCTTTGCGTAGGGATTTGGGAAAACCTTCATACATCCCGAGACCCTGTGCGCACACACAGACACACACACACAAATGTATGCGTATACTTCTATGTATATGTACATGTAGATGTACATGTAGATGTACACGTATATCTACATCTCCACGTGTACATATATATGTTTTTATCTGTATCTGTATCTGTATATGTATATGTGTGTATGTGTATGTGTAATGTAGGTGTAGGTGCAGGGGCATGTGTATGCGCATGCGTATGTGTATTCATTCCTTCTTGTGTTCATTCCTTCATTCCTTGATTCATCCATCCATCCATGCATGCATGCCTTCATTTATTCATTCATTCATCCATTCATCGCGAACTTTTCGAGGGACAAGAGGCACGTAAGCATTGGGAATTGGGACCCTCGGCCGAGGTTTCGATCTTCAAGGTTTCCAGGATTTCGGGTTAAGGGTTTGGGGCCTACCTGTAGCCGAAAAGACCTACCTTTTTTTAAGGAGCTATATAGTGAAACCATAATAAGAAACCCTAGAAGGGTAGGTCTGTGCGGCTACAAGGAAGGGTTTAGGTTGTAGGATTTTGGTGATAGGCCCAAAGTTTGGGTTTTAGAGATTTGGGATTTCGCTAGGGTCGAGGTTGAGGATGGTATGGGTCGTAGCTCACAAGGGCTTCAGGCCTAAGACTTACATGCCCAACCTGAAAACGCAATCCTAAACACTAGAACCCTACACCGCGTGGCCCAAAGTTAAAGCCCCAACATCGCTTTACACCCTAAACCCTAAACCCCTTAACCCTGAACCCCTAAACCCTAAACCCTAAAACCCTAAACCCTAAACCCTCAACCCTAAACCCCTGGCCTTTGAACCACGAGGAGCCCGGCTTTCACCAAAGCGATCGCGGGGGCGAGGCTGTTTGTTTCGGTCCCGTGCCCTTGCTGCAAACGGGTGTAAGGTTGAGAGTCTTGAGTTTAGGGTTTAGGGTTTAGAGTTTAAGATGGATTCGAGACACAGGGTGTTCCATGCATAAGCGTTGCGGTTCCGAATCGGAGGGTCAATGTGGGTGTTTCAACAACTCTTAGCCCTACTCCCTACACCGTAAGCTCTAGATCAAAGGTCACTGAAGTTGGCTTGAAAAAGCTCTTAGGGGGATCGGGGCAGACAGGCCACGAGCTCGGAGGCTTCAGCAGTGCCACAGAGAGTTCCAGGGTTTTCAAAAGCCCTCACTCCCGAATCTCAAGGCCTTTCAACCATAAACCTAAGCTTGAAAGCCTAAACCATCGACCCTCCACCCTAAACCATGGACCCTCCACCCTAAACCCTTTAAAAGTACCCCTAAGGAGGATCCCTCTCATCAGGACCAGCCAACAGAGACCTGATTCGTAATAACGCTAGAGACTCAAGACTCAAACGAGGACATTACCCAGCGCTTCCTTCAAAGCGCAGGCGTGCCGCTTGAACTCTGAGGCTTATGCCTCTTATCCTAAGCCCCTACATCCAAGCCAGGAGCCCTGCATCTTAAGCCTAAACCCTGCATACTAGGCCCTACCTTAACCCCAAATAACCTACCTTTTTAAGAACTTATATAAAGAAACCATATTGGGGAACCCTGAAAAAGGTAGGTTCCTTCGGGTCCAGGTAAACCATACATCCTAAGCCCTAAACCCGAGTTTGGGGAGTCCAAGGACTTGAAATCCAGGGGCTGTGACTGCAGGGGGTCCTCGTTTAGGGGTCTTGGGCCGAGGATTCATGAGTTGAGGGTTTGGGAGCTACCGGTTTAGAACACTTCATCCGATATACCGGTCGTATATCCGAACGGTTGATGATACAAATCCTGCATTACCCACAATAAGGAATATACGATAATTCCCATAGTCTTGGGTCCTGAAGGTAATGCAGGATTTATATCATCCACCGAAGGACCTAGGTCTTCAACCATCAACCCAAGACCCCAAACTACTTGCCCCCCCCAACCCTCAAATCGCGACCTGGCTTTCGGAGTTTCGTAGGCAGTATACCCTAAACCGCAAAGCCAAAGAAGCACATCATCCCCCCGAAATCCCTGCCAACACCCTAAGTCGTACATCCTGCACCCGAAAATCAGCCTCCTAGACCCCACATTGCCAAACCCCACACCCTGAACCCCCAAAGTCTCGGACCAAGCGCCAAGCCTGGGTAATCCGAAACCCAGGTTTGTAGAGCCTGGGTAAATGTTAGGGTTTGCATTCGGATTTGAGGGCGAGTAACAAAATCGCCATAGCCTGTGGTGGCAGTCGCAGAAGTTGTTAATGGATCCTTCCATGGACCTGAAATAAAAGGATTCGATTAGAAGGATCTTTACCACCTGCTTTTCCGAGACCAGATTGGGGCGCTCTAAGCCTCTGAATCCTGCTGATCCTAAACCGTCTTGCCGAAACCCAGGAGCATAAAGAGTCAACCTCAAATCCTGAACCCGGAATCGCTAAAACTCAGAAGTCCCCCTAAGCCCTAAGCCCTAAGCCCTAAACCCTACACCCCTAAACCCCTAAGCCCCTAAACCCCTAAACCCCAAAACCCGTAAACCCCTAACCCTATACACTAAACCCTACACCTTAAACCTTAAACCAAGAACAAGCCTACAGGACTTCGCCTTCTTGTCCGCTCTCACGAGCTCCCGGGCCGTGCCCGGGGCAGCAAGTTCGTGACCGGCTTGGTACGCTACGATTACCAAGAAGACCCCTAAACCCCAAGCCCTAATATAGGGCCTCAACAAGTAGAATAGCGTTTTGGGGGTGTATTCTACGATAGTTATAGCATTTAGTATGCCCGAAACTTAACCTCCAAACCCTATTTTTGTACAGGTACTTATTATAAACCCTCATGAGGAATTTGAGGGACCCTAGAAACAAGTAGGCTTTGGTAGGTTAAGGTAAGCCCGAAGCCCCAACCCTAAACCAGACGACGACGAATAAGTACGGATTCGGGTGGGATTTCGAGTTCCGGGAAGAGGTTCTGTAGGGACTAGTGGAGGGTTCAGGGTTCACGGCTTTTGCTTCAGGGTGTAGGTCAAGTACATGGTTCAGGATTTGGGGCTAAGCATGTAGGCATAGAAAAGGGTTGTTCGTCTCGGGTTTAGGGATCAGGGTGCTTTTGCACAGGTCCAGGGCGTAGGTCTGGGTTTCATTCAAACTGCAGCGTTAGGGGTAAAGTGTAGAAGGTTCAGAGTGCCGCAGCAGAAGCCCGAGCCTCATACCCCACTCCACGGCACCGTCAGCACCAAGCATTAAACCTCACATTAAATCCAATGCCATAAAGTCCTGAACAGCTACAGCCGTAAAGCCCGGAAACCCCCAAACCACACAGCCCCAAAGCCCTAACGCTAAACTTACCTTTGGTTAGTAGGGAATGGAGGAACGGGGTACGATTGTAACTACTATTACTACCATTCTTCCATTCCCTACTGACCAAAGGTAAGAAAAGCCCCCAAACCCCGAACAACCCCACGTGAGCTCAGGCAGCCAGGCCGAGTTCAAGGGCCGAGGGTACGAATGGTGGCCCGACAGCGTTCATCCGAAGTGTTTTAAGGAGCATTGCTAAGTAGTACACAATAATAATGATTACTATGATCACTGTTAGTATGACTAGTGTTTTACGGAGTGTTTCTCAATTGTCACACAATAAAAATCATTACTATGATCACTGTTAGTATTACTAGTGTTTTAAGGAGTGTTTCTTAATTATTACACAATAATAATCATTACTATGATCACTGTTAGTATTGCTATGATCCTAAGTACTATTGTTAATCTGACTCTTAAGGAAGCCACAGAAGTTGACGAGATAGCGGGCCTCCGTTGGAGTCTAAGCCGCACGCCACCAATCCCTGAACTGTAAACCCGAGTCGACCCAAAGCACCGAAACCTAGCAGTTTTCTCCCAAACCCCGCCAAAAACCCACAATGACGGCCAGTATAGTGGCTCTTGTAGTAGCCCTTCGAACCAACCTGGCAGAGTAACTCTTGTAGTAGCCCTTTCAAGGAATCCTAGAAGGAACCCAGTAGTGTAGCATCTCTTTTTAGTACCACCTGAAAGGAATCCCAAACATGAAGCCTATTCTGATTCTGAAGGCGCATAAAGAACGAACCTGAGGCTCTAAGGTTTGTCTCGAACCCAAGAGCCTCAAATCCTACACTCCGAACAACCCTTAGGGGGCATAGGGTTCAGGGTTTGGGGCTTAGGTTTAGCGGCTCGGGGCTTAGGATTCAGGGTTTAGGCAGTTTAGGGTTTAGGTTTAGGGTTTAGGGTTTAGGGTTTAGAGGTTTGGAGTCTAGGGCCGTGCCCTAAAATCTACAACCGTGCACGCTAAAGTCCGATGTACCCTAAAAACGCGAGAGTCTAAACTTAAAGGCCTTCAGTGACCCTGCTATAGATCCCATCAGTCTAGGGTGCTGTTATGCAAGCACATTTTTGTATCGCACAAAACCTTGCTCTAAGATAAAAAAGACCCATATCATGGAACCCTTACAGAACCCTTATAGCAGACCTTATAATTGCCCGTGTAGAGCTTCTTGCAGAAGCCTGTGAAGAATCCTTAAAAACCCACCAGCCCAGACAGGTGGCACCCCATCCTGTGCGCTGACAAAGATTCAGTGGACTCGCAGCCGCCTCCCACACTGGGAGCGGTTCGAAAAGGGTCCTACGGTAAGGATTTAAGAAGCTTTCAGCCAGAAGGGTTTCAAGTGTTTGAAGGCTTTAGAGGACCGAATCAGGACCCCTAGGTATATACCCATAATATAGCCATTATATACCCATTATATAGCCCATTATAGGGTAGGGGTCCCCATTAAGGGTCCCTCCTTTTCCGCTTTGAGGGTATCGGGTTTGGAGGGTTGGGATTCAGGGCGATTGGGTCTGGCGATTTTTGCGTTTGCGGTTTTGTGATTTGGCGGCCATGCTACCACTGTTTAGGTGTCCGTTTTCTTGAAATTCATGTTACTGGGGCCGGTTGATGGGGTTTGTAAGATAACTAACATTCATACCCCCTTGTGGCCACTTCAAAAAGATTGTACATCGCCAACATCCAATTCGAATTGTTGAGGCCCTTCCGTGGGAGTTAGGGTGATTTGAGGGTTTGGGTCACGGTTCACGGCCTTGTGTCTTCAGGCCTCATAGGACTCTTCTGCAATCCCGATAGGCCCCGTATTCCATGCTTGTAGATCCCCACTCTCCGAGCTGCGGCCCTGGCAGGAGCATCGCAGAAAGGCTGGTGTTTGACCGTCTTCTCTGCCAGCGACTATTGCGGCCGCTGAATTTTAAACAGACGTGGACGGGTTTGGAGTTTAGGGTTCAGGGTCCAGGCCAGAAGGTTTAGGGTTTAAGTTCCAGGGTTTGGGGGTTATTGCTGGGAAATCAGCTTGAATTTCCTTTGGGTGCAAAGGGTTATTCGTATCAGAAAGATCACCAGGATCTGTGCTTAGGGCATTATTTTCGCTATATTTCGCTATCAGTGCTCTAAGGATCAGAATCTTCAACTATCCTAAATCCTAAACTCTGAACCCTAAATAAACCCCTAAACCCTAAACCGACATGACAGACAAAGCTAGTCAGCAGTTTATGTGGCAAGGGCTTCGGGATCAGCCATGAAGAGCCTCCGACCCCTCAGAAGCCTAAAACCTTAAACCCTAAACCCTGGGTTTAGGGTTTAGAGTTTAGGGTTCAGGGTTTAGGGAACGCTGAACCTTGATATGCAAAAAGATAAAGCCCTAAACTCTTTTGACAAGGTTGCCTTGACGGCAACCAGGCATCCCGGATGATCTTTCAAGGCGATGCCGGGATTGGATTGGAGTTTGCTGGAAGTAGTTTTTCGATTTCAGTGTAGTTGCAGGAACAAAAAACTTACCTTCGAAATCGCCATCTTACATCAGTCAAACCTTGAAGACCAGGTTCGGGATAAGATAACGCTCTCAACCCCAGAATCTCGAAGGTTTGGGACTGGCTGTTCCTGGACAGGCCTTTTCAATCTGTTATATAGGAAGCAGCGCAGCTCTGGGTCATCACTGAATAGCACCAGGCTTTCTATGGCAGTTGCTGGAGCTTGGGCTCAGACAGCCGAAAGAAGCTCAGGGTGTGTACTCTCCACATCCCTACACCTCATGGCCTCGTGCAATAATACTGTTCATCTTCCGGTACAGTTCGCACGCTGTAGCCCGGTTCAACTCAAACACCGGAATCGGAATAGGGCGATGGACGAGATAACCCAACGAACCCCCATGCAACACCCCTGGACACTCAAGCTTAAAGCGTCAGCCCATTTGTCGGAGGGGCATCGAAGTTCGACCTTCAATGCCGCAGGTGGGAACTTTCACTTAATGGAGCACTACGGTTGGCAGGTTCCATCCTGCGGGTGGGGAGGGGGCGAGTTGGGTTTTGATGATCAGTGTAGGCTTTTGGCGTGTATTATACCATAAGTATATTCGGGACGCTGGGGAATACTGTTACTCTGTAGTACCGTTGTGGGCCTTGCCTTTGGGGCTTTCGGCATTCACGGTCTTCTTCGGGATTTACGCTTGGGGAGGGTTTGAGGACCCTAAAACCCTAAACCCTAAACCCTCAAACCCTAAACCCTAGACCCTAAACCCTAAACCCTAAACCTTAAGGTTGGCTTCGGGTAGAGGGCTCGGTACCGGAATCGCATCCTCCGAGACCCTGGGCCTGCCAACCCCTGAACACTTAATGTGGGGGCCTACATATTTTTAATAGGGTTCCCTTGAAGGGGATCCTTAAAGGGTTCTTCTATAAGGGATCTATGATAGGGTTCTTAAATGTAGGGGCCTGAACAATTAGAACAGGGTTTGGAGGTATAGAATACTATACTTATAACAAGGAACTTCTAATCAAGAAGGCCCCGATGTTCGGTCATGGCTCCCTGCCTGATTCTTGTTTTTGTTTGAGGAGCTTTGGTTTCTAGTTTGTCGGTATGTTTGAGCGTATGAAGCTGTGGCTGTGAACTTAACGCAGTTTCTTTTGGGATTTGGGGTTTAGGGTCCTGTCACCTGTAAGCTCGGAACCTAAGACTCGAAATGCCCAAGCAAAGGCGAGACGAAATTCCTTCGACCACGCAGGAACCCAGAGACTCCAATACCACTGAATTGAGTAATAGACCGTAAAGTATAGTAGGATCGCCAATATGATTTCGGGTATATTCCTTAAATAAGGGATATTGGAATCCCCTACACCCTAAACCCTAGAGATCCCTTATAGATCCCTTAAAGGAACCCTAGGTATTCCTTAGCTAAAGAAAGGATTTTGGAGTCTCTGCTTGGCAAGCTCGGGCGAGAAGACTCACGCCTTAAACGCCGACAGGCCCGAAACTTGACAGACCGAGCCTTCTGCACACCTAGAGTCTCCATTGTAGTTCCTTTTTGGGGTTACCTTATAGGATCCTACTTATACAATTGGTTAAACCACAAAAGGAACTACAATGGAGACTATAGGTAGGTAAACTTGAAGACCAATGATAATGGGAATAACGTTTCGTGGTATGTTATCATATAGACACGAGAAGGAGCTCTAAGGGAGAGAATTGGAATAATTCAGGCTCCTATATGATGCAGAAAGCCCGAAATCATCAACTTTAAACCCTTTCACAGATCGAAAAGAGGCCCTATAGAAACAAGCAAAAACTTTAAACGGCCCTTTAAGCCACAAAACGAAAACTTATATAAACCCTCTTGAGCCATGTCCTAAACCCTAAACCTTAAACGATTAAACCAAACCCCCCCCCCCCAAAAAAAAAAAAAAAAAAAACTTATATCAACCCTCTAGAGCCATGTCTTGCTAGGCGGAGCGCTCCTTGCTGGCGCCGCACGCCGAAGCCTCGCCGGCCACCTTCCCAGTTTTAGGGTTCAGGGGGTGTGGGTCGTTGAGCCCTAAACCCTTTTTGAGTGTTTAGGGTTTAAGGTTTAGGGTTTAGGGTTGAGGGCCCTAAGCCCTAAAAACCTTTGAGGGTTTAGGGTTTGAAGTTTAGGGTTTAGGGGTTAGGGCCCCGAGCCCTAAACCCAAAGTCCAAAGCCCTAAGCCCTAAACCTGGGGTGCAGAAGACTGTGCCTACGAGCTCAACTCTTCTGGGAGCCTAATGCACTCAACCCATCGGTTTAGGGTTTAGGGTTTAGGGTAGAAACCCTGATGGGAACTCTTCAAGAAAGCCGAAAACGAACCCATCTGGGTATTTTGATGTCCTGAGCAACCAAGGTGTGGGCTTTGGCGGTTTCCCTAAACCCTAAACCCTAAGCCCTAAACCCTAAACCCTAAGCCCTAAACCCTAAACCCTAATTGGGGTTGGGAGTTGGTGGATGGGGTTCAGATTATGAGTTGAATGTCTCTTTGCTTGGGTCAAAAGGTTTGTTTTGGGGGTTTCCTTTATGATAAATACAAGTGTAATGGGCCTCAAAACCCTATTCTAACTATTAAGGCCCCTATATTACAGGTTCAGTCTTTGGGGGGTTGGGGATCTGGCATCGAAGAATTTTGGTGTAGATGAGGGCGTGGGATCCAGCCTGAGCAGTGGGTTCCAGAAGCTTCACGACGGTCTACGGTTATCCTTAAGCACGAAAGCCTTACGTCCCAAAACCCTGAACTCCAAGACCGTAAATGCCAAGCCCTAGACCCCCCAAACCATACTCCGAGACCCTGAACCCTGAAACCCCAATCCCTAAACCTCTTAGAGGAACCCTTGTAGACCCCCTGAAGGAACCCGCCAACGGGACCCTCAAATTCAATACCCTGAGCCGTTCCCGCGAATGCCACCGCCCTTTTTGGATCCCTTTTCCGACCCCTTTTAGATCCCGATCAGAACCCCTATATAGTGCCCACATAATTACCACTATTATTTCGGGGGTTCCTTATTGTACTTCTAGTATAGGGGGCCCAAAACCCTATTCTAATTCTGAAGGCCCCTATATTATAAATCCGTTTTGTAACCCTGGTACAAACCTCGAGATATTGCTGATGGACAAAATCCTGCATTACTCATTATAAGGAATATACCATAGTTCCCATAGTTTAGAGTCCTTAGGGTCATGCAGGATATTGTCCATCAACAGTAGCAGAAACCCTAAACCCTAAACCCTAAACCCTAAGCCTTCGTCCAGGAGCCACCGCCGCCCGATCCCGCCGAGCTGTCTTTGTCCCCTGGCCAAGGGAGCGGCAACAGACTCGAAGCCTACGAAGACTTAGGGGTACTTAGAAATAAGTCTTAATTTCTGGTTATTAGAATCCCTAAGAAACAGCCAAAATTATAGTTTTTGCTAGGGTTCTAAGTTCAGTATAGAAGAGGTATCTCCTGAGGATGATTGCTCTTTTGGGTTTTTTTGCTAGAACTATGTGGTATAGTATACCACATAAGCCGACTCTACTTATATTGCCATTACCATAATCGTCGTTATCTTTTTCGCTCTTATTATAACTACTTTTTATGTAACTTTCATACCCGAAGGATCATGGTGGTTGTGTTTTTTCTATGCCTGGGTCGACCCCAAACCCTAAACCCTAAGCATAGCCTGGAGGTTTAGGGGCTCGGGTTCATGTGCTGGAAGGTTAGGCTGCTTCGGGGTTTCCGAAATGTAGGGGTAGCTTCTTTTGGGGGAGGATCCTACTATTTAGGGTACTATATTAGGGTCCCCTATCTTCGGCAACTCCCAAATAGAGTTCAGGGTTTATAGGTGTCATTAGGGTTTCGGGGTGTTTGCAGGTTTTTGTGGTCTTTGGGATGAGAACTTTCGGCGAGCAGGGCTTCCTAAACCCTAAACCCTGGCCTCAAGTACGTGCCCTGATCCTAAGTCTTCTGGTTCCAAACCGTTCCCAGACAAACTTCGCTTGCCTTGGACCAGTAAGCACCCGAAGCATCAAGAGTTTCATAGTCACGTCCCTACATCCACCGATTTTTTTTCAAAGTGACCCGCAAAATCAACAAGTGCCCTTGTGTGGCATAGCTTCAGCGACAAGGTTCGAGGGCGCTCTCGAACGATCCTCCCCTGCACTGCTGCGGGTTTGGCGGGTTGAGGATCGGGGGGTGGGGTTGCTTTGTCAAGTTTCGGGGTTTTCTTGGGGTCGAGGGTTTTACGTAGGGTTTTCTAGAAGGTTTAGGCTTGGACAGGGCCTAGACGGTTGAAGATTGAGCCGGAGGTCCGGATTGCAGAAGAGGCCGCAGATTTTGATGGCGGTGACGAGCACTTTTCTGACAGGAAGGTTGGGAGGTTCCCGGGGTGATGGTTGCCCTGAATTCAGGAATATACCTTAATATTGGGGCCTAAATAGTATGCTTTAAAGTATATTCCTTAATCAAGGGGCATGGGGATCTCTGGACAATGGGTCGGGTTGAAAGGTTCAGGAGGTGAAGGTTTCGGGGGGTAAGGTGTGTGGTCCCTTTTTGGGGGTCCTTATAAGAAGGATCCTACTGTTTAGAGTACCATATTAGGGTCCCCCATTTTCGGAAATTCCCATGTAGCTTCAGGGTGAAGGACTAAGGTGGTGTACCGTTACCCTATACTAAGCTTGACAAATTGTTGGAGCTTTAGTCTTGACGGCTCAGGACTTAGAAATGTACATGCTTGATCCCATCCCAACCACGAACTCGTAAAAATAGTAAACCATCCCAAACCCGCCTTGAGCTCTGAAGCTTGCATCCAAAGCCATATTCCCCAGGAAGCTTCAGATCTGGGAGTTTCCGAACATTAGGGGTACGTTTCGAGGGATCCTTTAAGGGTTCCTTGAAGGGGTCTATAAGGGTGCTACAGAGGGTTTAGGGTTTGGGAGTTTCCGAAAATTAGGGTGCCTTATTTTAGGGTCCTTATAATAAGGATCCTACTATTTAGGGGGGACGATATTAGGATCCCCTATGTTCGGAAACCCTCATTTGAGAACTCTCTGCCCTGAGCCAAAGACCTGAAACCTGAACCTCACCATCCCAGATCCCTCGAGCCTTAAACCTTATTTGGCGGATCATGGGACTTAGTAGTTATAAGTCTAGTTACCCTAATAATAGCCTTAGTTACTAAGTCCCATGATCCTTTAAGTATAGCTTAGAAGGGGCCCCCACCGTGCAATAGTGGATTAGTAGGAATATAATAGGACCCTAATATGATCCTTATAGTGACTATTACAGGGTGGGGACAGCTTCTAACTTATAGCCTCCAAGCCCTGAACCTTAAACCTGAATCCCTTACACCCTTTGTAGATCCCTGTCGCATTCTTGTAAAACCCTTACGAAACCCCCTAAACCCTAAACTCGAAAGCTGAAACCCTAAACCCTCAGCCCATGCCCAACAGCCAAAAGCCGTTTTGGGTCGAAGATCTGAGGCAGCCTAATGGAGGCCATCGTCGAGCACAAGCACGACCTTCTGGCGGAGTTTGTTGCCATGGACAAGCAGAAGGCCGGGACCTTGCCTTCGGTTGGTTTAAGGGTCCAGGGGGCGAGGGTTTTAGGGTTTCAGGGTTTAGGGGTTTAGGGTTTGAGGTTTAGAGTGGGGTTGAAGTTTTGGTGCTGGGGGATTCAGCGTGCAGGGTGGGTTGAGGGTTTAGTGATTTGGGCTCAGATACACCCTCTTCGTCTACAGGGCCTGCGTACTTAGTCGTATCCCGTTTCGGGCCCTATGCTCGAATTTACACAAATGGGAGTTTTCGAAAATAGGGGACCCTAATATAGTACCCTAAACAGTAGGATCCACATTATAAGGACCCCCACAATAAGGTGCCCCTATTTTCGGAAACTCCCAAATCGTGATTCTTATGATTCTGGACTGCTGTAGTGTCCTCTGTCTGTGTCCCAGCCTGCTATCAGCATGCCTGACCCGTAGTGCGTGACGGCTTGCAACAATACTGATGGTAAGCAGAGTTGTTGTAGTTGTCAGATATCATAGTCTTCCTCTTCTTACATAGACTGACAGAGAACATTTATGCGCAGTATAGGACTGGTTCCTGCTGGTGGATGTCTGGCTGAACTGCTGCCGGCGAGTGCTGCCACAGATTCCCTGGGAGGACTCGATATCTTAGTTATCTCCAATGCTGCACGCCGGTTTTACTCCCGCACACGTTTGCCTATAACAAGACAACTGACGCAGGCAACACAGAAACTTTAAGAAGAACCAATACTATTCCTTAGGGTTCCTGAATATGCTATGTATATATATATATATATAGCTAGATCGATAGATATTTGTAGTATGTACTATATCACCAAACCCCATTGGAGCTATTTCCCAACATTGTTACGTTTGCAGCTTCCATAGGTTTGTATTTGTCAGGTGCCCTCGGTCGTAGAAGTCGCTTATCTCCTGGCGAAGGTGTGCGGCATTCTGAATATTTGCAAAAGCCATCGAAAGTCTTTGGCTTCGTCTTGAAGTAAAGTAAGGTACCTATACCTGACTGACCCTAGATTCGGCACCGTGCAGGATCTGCTGGACGAGCCTCGCTTCGTGCCCATAAACAGCGGCCATGTGAATTACATGCTCTTCCTGACGAGATACCAGGTGCGCTCTTCCATTTTGTTCAATGAAGGAAGCGGTTGTCGATGGGTTGAACAGCCCTAAACCCTAAACCATGAATGTGTAAGACTTTCTCACAAGGACCGCCACGGTGAAGTCTCCAACTTCAAAGCTTGTTTTCTCATTTAGGGCTTCTGGGGCTGCGGAACGCCCGGAAGCTCACAACACTTTAGCCTCCCAATGTCGAAACTTCCCAAAGCTATGACAATGACCAGCAGGTCGGGTGGAATCACGCCCTTGAACCCTAACCCTATGTAAGGTTAACAAATTTCACTTTTTGACAGTTTTGGCCGCACAGTAATTTTGTCTGCGTTCAATCCTAAACACATTGCTCAAAGCCACTTCCGTTCAGGTGCGCTTCAGGCACAAGCAAGGCTGGACAGCAGCGGGGCGTTTGGCACAAAGCCCCAAACAGTTCCTGCCCTAAACCCTAAACCCTAAACCCTAAACCCTAGACCCTAAACCCTAAACCCTAAACCCTAAACCCTAAAGCCTAAACCCTAAAGCCTAAACCCTAAACCGTGACCCTGAAGCCGCAGCCCTCAACCCAAAACCCTCAAAGCCTACGCGTAGCGCCCTAAAGCCGGATTCGTTAAGTTAAAAACCCTACAGCTCAAGAGCAGAACCTGAGATGTAAGCCTGATTCCTGACCTACACATCGGCCGTAGAACCTGGTACTTAAAGGATCATGGGACTTAGTAACTACGGTTAATATTAGGGTAACTACACTTATATCTACTTATAACACGAAGTAAGGTACTTGTAACCTTACTTACTAAGTCCCATGATCCTCCAAGTGGATTCCGGGTTTAGGGTTCACTAGAGAAGAGATCGGGTGGTTGGGGCTTGACTGCATGTAAACACGCGATAGGTTTGGGGTTTGAGGGTTTAGGGTTGTCTTGCGGTTTAGGGTTTAGAGTAAACCCTGAGCCTGAACAGCAATCACACTGCCAAAAACGGTTTATATAGGGTTTAGGGGTATAGGTCCAGCTTCCAGCTGATTAGGAATACCTGAGCTCTAAGCACGAAGTTTTCTGAAAGCAGAACAAGTAGCTGCGATCAATGAGCACGACCACGATAATCAACACGGTAATCGTCCCAGACACCGAAAAGACCAAGCATGATGTACGGATTTTCAAGCTGCAGCCCTCAAAATGCCCTAACTCCTCAGGCCACTAATTCTTTAAAACCTTAAGCTTTACCCCCCCAAGCGCCGAGCTCTAAACTCCAAGTCTTGAGCTTAACCTCTAGACCTTGTGCGACGGTTGATGATATAAATCCTGCATTACCAATTATAAGGAATATACACCGGATCTCCTGAGAGGCCTACACGCTTCCTTCCACCGGCGCTTAGCCTCCCAACTCTTCGAAGGCTGTCCTTTCCTGTGGTTGGGGTGTGGAGTTTGGGGTTTCGGGTTTAGGGTTGAAGGTGTACGGTGCACGGTTTGGGTTGTGGGGTTTTGTAGGATTTGGGTTGTTGGGATTCGGTTTCAGGGTTTGGGGTGCAGGGTTTCGGGTTAGGGTTAGGGGGCAGGCTTTTGCGAGGGCTGGTTTCTTGTCATCTTGAGGGCACTTAGATGTTTGGGGCGGCATGTGGAGGATCACACTAAGCCCTAAACCCTGAATCCTAAAACCCTAAACCCCAAACCCTAAACAGGCAGCCCCAAACCCCAAACCCTGAACCCCCAGCCCCAAACCTCAAACCTTAAACCCTAAACCATAAAACCCCAAACCCCAAAACCCCAAACCCTAAACCCCAAACCCTAAAACTCAACTCTAAACCCCAAACCCTAAACCCAAACCCTCAACCCCAAACCCTAATCCTCAAACCCTAAACCCTAAAACCCAAAGCCCTGCAGAGGTTTGCTCCTCGCCGACCGCCCTCTGCGAGAGACCTTGGCTCTGCTAGACCTGCAGCTCGACAACCATAGGAGGCCAAAAGGGTATTAGCCTATGGGGGTTTAGTCGGGCTTAGGGTTCCCCAATAGGGTTCATATTAAGGAATCCCTACCCCAAGCATCTTAAACCCCTGTTTTGGCCTCCCATCAGACAAGAGCCGGGAGTTGAGGATTTTCGGGTTCTTTGGGGTTTGGGATTTCAGCATTTTGGGGATCTGTGAGGACGTTGCGGGTTTTGGAGTTGAGGATTTTTTTGGGAGGGGCTTGGGATTTCGGGTTAGGGTTCAGCATTTTGCGATTTTTCGGGGGGCTTAGGGTTCTCATAAGGGTTCCATCAAAAGTTCTACAAGGTTTCCATGCCTGTACTCCTGGAAGCCAAATCCCCAAGCCGCAAAAGCTGGGTTTCGGTTCCCTGCGCCCGAATAGAGCTGCAGTACTGAGGAAACTGCGTTGGCATGACATAGTTTCCAGTTTGGTTGGTGCAAGGTTGTTTGGGTAACGCAAATCAAGTTCCTTCGTACTTACCCAGAGAAGGAACGGAGACGGCGTTGTCTCCGTGGACGAGTTTGCCGGTGCGCTAGCGCGCTTCGGGAAGGTGCAGCAGACCCGACGTGTAGGTTCAAGCGTCTGCAAGGTGTTAAGAAGGGCTATTCTTCAAAGGATTCTTTTGCAGGTTCCGGTAGGATTTCGGGTTTGGGTTTTTGTGGGGTCCTAGGATTAGGGTTCGAGCTCTAAGGTCTCGTGTAGGATTTCTGCACCTTCAGGGCTTTGTCCGGCTTCGTTTCTTGTCGGGTGCTCTCATGGGTTGGTGTTTATGGAGATGGAATCTTTAAGGGCTCCTTTTAAGGGTTCCTTTAAGGTTTCCTCTAGCGGTTCCTTCAAGGGTTCCTTTAAGGTCTCGTTTAAGGCCTCTTTTAAGGGAAGGGCTCCTTTAAGGGCACCTTTAAAGCCTCAACCGGCGGAAGCCAGACGCCTGTGACTCTAAACCCTAAGCTTTCACCCCTTAAAAGGAAGGACAGATGCTATACCTCCCAACGCCTCTGTCGTAGAACCCTTACAGAACCCTTGTAAAGAACACTTATAGAACGCCGGGCCCTCAAAACCTAAAGCCCTAAACTCCAAACCCAATACCTGCCACCCTAGACGACCCTAGACGATAAACTCAGTATAGACCACTCCTAGAATCATGAACCCTGGGCCCTAAACTCCCTGAGTGACCGAAACCCGGAAGCCCTAAACCCTAAACCTACCAAAACTTGCTTAAACCTGGCCCTAGACCCCCCCCAAAACCCCCTTTCTTCAGGTGCGTCTTCCCTGACACCCCAAACCCTCAAATAGACCCTACATCCCTAAACCCTCAACCGGAGGCACCCTCCCCACATGCACCCGAACCCTAAACCTCAAACCCTAAACCACCACCCAAAACACAACAGAAACATTCTTCCAGGTGCTTCTTAACCCTACTTCTGGCCCTCTTCAAAGGGACCTTTTTTAGAGGGTCTATATTTCCACCGCTAAACCCTAAACTCTAATCCTAACTCCTAACTCCTGCAGGTGCTTCTTCCCTCTCAAGCCAAAGCTCTCTACCGGACGACCGCAGACCAAGGCTTGATCTAGAGGGGCCCACAGAGGTTTAGGGGGTTTTAGGGTTTCGGGCTTAGGGTTTAGGGCTCAGGGTTTAGGGCTTAGCGGGTTTGGGGGTTTGGGTTTAGGGTTGTTCGGGGTGTTGTAGTCATTTTGTTGCTTTTTGTGGTTTCTTTCAAGGATATTTCAAAGTGCGGCCGCATAAGGGTTCAGGGCCTTGGGTTTCTGGGTTTCGGGGTTTGGAGTTGAGGCTCCGCAGTATTGCCGGGGCGTACAAGTTACCTCAAGGATGCTTTGGATATGCACGTTGGTGTTTGGGAGAACTCTATTTCAAAACTGCCTTTGCCCAAGGGCCTCGGCATGTAGAGTCCGTGTGTTTGGACTAGCCGTTTGGAAATGATTCTTTGAGTGGAGTCTCTTGACGTTGGTTTCCCATGCAAGTTTCCAGCTTCGCAGAGACCCCCGAAAGAGCTGCGTCGAGACCTTTGCAGTCCCCTCCTCGAATATTCAGCCCTTGTTACGGTCTAGACCTCGGACTTTTGGGCATCTGCCCGTGGTGTCCCTTCAACAGGTATGTTTTGTGTCCCAAGTAGCTTTGTTTTGCTGCGAGCTAGCGCTGGCTTTGTTGCTGTTCTTGCTAGCAGAGTTATTGCTGTTTCTATTTCAGAATTGCGGCTGGGAGCTGCTTCAGGCGGTACTGTCCGGGTGGAGACCTTCTTGGCAACCTTGTCACTGCACTTCGCGCTCACGCACCCAACGCCCACCACCCCAGAGACGGCGTTTCTTGGAGCCGTTAGAGGATCGGAAGTTGCAGTCATAAGGAATCGACATGTCTTCAATCCAACACAATACATCGAACACAGTACATCGATGTATATAGGAGGTTCCTGGGAGCTAGGAAACATCTGGCGTGATTGGTTCTGAGTTGGTCGAACCCAAATTTCAGGTTTCAGGGGGTAGATTGCTCACATGGGTGGTTGTCAAAATTATGGTCCCTTGTTGGGTACCCTAAATATTAGGTGCCGTACTATATTAGGGACCCAGAAAGGGGCCCTAAGTTTGACAACCACACATATCAATGTCTTGAGTTGGTAGCGGCACGGCGACGGCGATCGATATCAACACAAACGAAAGTGCTGTGAGCATTGCCAGTGCAACCTGGATGCGGAGTTGCTGACATTTGCGTCTGTATGATGCGTACAGCACAGTGAATGATCTTGCCGCAGGTTCTGACCGAGAAAAGTTGACATCCAATACTACAGAGTGCATTAAGAGACAGCATATTATGTCTCAGCAGAGCCTTGTTCTAACTGTGAAGGCACCTGTCTTGTATAAACCTCATAGCTCCCATATAGAACCCAAAGGTACTCTGTTTTGTTCAGAAGACAAGGTTCGTTCCGAAGCTCTTGGATGTGTCTGGACAGCATCGGACTTGGGAGTCTTCGTTATTTTTGGAGGAGGGGGGCAGACAAAGTAAGGTCACTTGTAGGCCTTCTATACCGTGCCTATACTGACTATATTGAAAGATTCAGGACAGACATAGTGCCTTGTAGAATCTGAACTACCTTTTCGTCGTGCTTCGAAGCATCCTATCTGAGCAAAATCCAGTGGTTAACCCTCCCCTGCAGATACTCGCCTCTGCAGAGACTCGCGATAGTACGGATCCCATCATCCGAATGTCGGCTGTAGTAGAACTTGCATAGGATCCATGCGGCTTTGCTGTAGGGTTCGCGGTGTGGACCTGAGATTTACTTTATGGTTTGAGTGCGGTTGACTGTGGAAACCCTGAACGAAAAACCCTAAACCCAGAAGTTTACTAAACCTTGATCCCCAAACTGCCAACCCTAAACCCGAACCCTAAACCCTACATCCTGAACCGTAAGAAACGAACCCGGTTGGCCGCCTGAGCCAAGGCGATCTGCCGCGACATCCTCCGCCTGGGCCGGGAGGAAGAGGGTACAGGTGTGGCGGTTTTGCCGGGCTCTTAGCCGATCCCTCAACTTAAACTACCCTAAACTCTGAACCATACACCCTGAACCCTGCAGCCCTAAACCCTGAACCATATACCCTGAACCCTAAACCCTGAAACCCTGAAACCCTAAACCTTGAAACCCTGAAACCCTAAACCCTGAAACCCTAAACCATACACCCTGAACCCTGAAGCCCGAAACCTTAAAGCGTTGAACCGCTGAGAGGAGGTCGGCTTGGGCTTCAGGGTTTT
The DNA here is from genome assembly GCA_905221615.1 of Symbiodinium sp. CCMP2592. Classification (NCBI taxonomy): domain Eukaryota; class Dinophyceae; order Suessiales; family Symbiodiniaceae; genus Symbiodinium; species Symbiodinium sp. CCMP2592. The sequence goes on from CAJNDT010006139.1 coordinate 344,322, forward strand.
ATGGGTTTAGTGGTTTGGGGTTTAGGGTTTAGGTGTTTGGGGTTTAGGGTTAGGGGTTTAGGGGTTTAGGGTTTAGGGGTTTAGGGTTTAGGGGTTTAGGGTTTAGGGGTTTAGGGTTTAGGGTTTAGGGTTCGGGACCAGAAAGTGGAACTGGGGATGTGTCATTGGGTGGGGCAATACAACAATACTGCTCGCGTGATGCGAATTTTTGCCGGCCTAACGACACTCGTAATTGCTGTGGCTGTGATTACTTCACTCTTCCTGTTCTTAATTGCATCCTTGTTGGTCTTTTTCTCTTGATCGTGATTGAAGGTTCAATTTCTTATAAGAAGCCTGCATAAGAAGCCTGCGTGGTGAGGTTTTACTAACTGTGAGTGCAGGCGCTCATGCCTTAGAGCTTCATGCGACGTGTTCCCACGGATTTTTTGGGGTCCAGGGTTTGAGCTAGGCCGAAGCTACGAGTTCCACCAGCAGGTTTGTAACAGAAGGTCTGAGGGTTTAGGCCTGAAGGTTGAAGATTTAGGGCGTAGACTTCGGACTTTAGGGTTTAGGGTTTCTTTCGAGCCTGAAGAGCCTAGGCTGCGGCGCTTTTTCGAGCATGCCGACCGAAGTGGCAACAACAACGGCCGCTTGGCAGTCTTGTCGAAAAGCTAAATATGGAGGTCGGCCTGAGTCCTCAGTAGCAGCAAGCCCTAATGACTCTCTGCATATTCAGAGTATATCCCACCCCAAAACCCATCCGAAGGGCCCTCAAATTATACACCCCAGAGGCCTTGAAACTCGAAGTCGGCAACCACCTGCAGTAAAGCTTCATGTCCTAGACCCGAAACCCTACATCCCTAAGCCCTAACAATCCTGAACACGTGTACCTAAGTCCTGAAAGACTGCACCGCTTCAAAGAACCGCTGTAGGTCCTAAACCCTAGACCCTAAAAAACAAACAGAATACCTGATAAGTTATAATCTTATAAGATCTTCTAGAACCCGACAGAACCCTGCAAAGCCCAGGAACACAATCTAGACCACATGCAACTCACAAACCCCTTCCCAAATCCCTGGGCCCCTTCTGTTACCCTAGCAACCCTTACCCCCAAGCCGAAGGCGTCAACACCCAACGCCACCCAATCCTCCGACTCCATCGAACCCTATCAACAGCTCTGCCACCCGACTCGCACATTTTCGAACGCTACACTACCTCTATAAAAGGCCTGTTGAGCTCTAAGCTCTCAACCCTAAGCCCTAAACCCTAAAACTGGAGCAGAGACTACCCCCTATAAAAGGCGTTAAACACAACTCTGAGCCCTTAACCACGAAACCTTAAAACAAGGCACAAAGCCATAAAGCCCTAAAGCCCCAAACCCTAAACACCTAAGCTTAAAGCACGCACGTCCGGAAAAGAAAAGCTCAGCCTAAAACCCTACAGATCCCTTAAAGGAACCCGAAGAGGAAACCCTTACAGGAACCCTAGAGGAACCCCTTTAAGGGAACCCTTAAAGGAACCCTTACAGGAACCCTAGAAGGAACACCTTAAAGGAACCCTTTAAGGGATCCCTTGGACGGAATCCTCTTTTAAGGATCCCTTTAAGGGATCCCTTTAAGGGATTCCTCTAAAGGAGCCCTTTAAGGGAGTCCTTTAAAGGAGCCCCTTAAAGGATCCTCAAAGCGAGGCTACTTGGAGCTCCACGAGCTCCTCCTGGCCCTGCGGACGCTTCCGAGCTGCCAGGGCTTGGGAGAGGCGGAGTTGGAGGCGTCGAAGCAGCTTGGGGCGTAGGGTTTAGGGTTTAGGGTTTAGGGTTTGGGGTTTGGGGTTCGGGGCTTAGGGCTTAGGGTTTAGGGTTTGGGGCGTAGGGTTTAGGGTTTAGGGTTTGGGGTTTTAGGGTTTAGGGTTTGGGGCTTACGGTTTAGAGTTTGGGGTTTAAGGTTTCGTCTTCGTCTTGTTATTCTTATTCTTGTCCTATTGTCATAATGATGATGATTATTATGATGTTTTATGATTATTAGTATCACTATTATTATTGTTTTGTTATCACTTTTATTTTCATTGTCATTATTCTTTTTACGACTAGTATGATTAATATCATTGTTTTTTACTATTGACATGTTGTTTGCGTGGTTTGTGTGTTGTAGGGGCTTAATTAGGGTTTCGGGTTTATGAGTTCTTTATTCAGGGGTGTATTTGTAGCGGTGTGGTGTTTACAGGGTTTTGTAAGTGTTAAGAAATTTTTCTGGGTTTGGCTGGGTTTCACAGGCTCTATAGGATTCTACGTTTGTTGTTTTGAGGAAAATTGGGTTCCGCAGAATTTTTACAAGATGTTCTGTCATGGGTTTAGGTTTTTGGGGCTTAGTGCGGTTTCGTGTGCAGGACTGTTTGGCTTGTGGGGATAGTTTGGGTCCTGTGGAGTCCTGAATGTTTCCAAAGAGCCACAAGTGGCATCGGGGTTCTAGGCTCTACAATGGTTTAGGGTTTGGGATTTAAGATTTAGGGGTGTGTGTTGTTTGAATTCGATTTGCGGCTTTATGACTTCATAGCTTTGTGAGAAGTTTGCTTTGAGGGCATCCATGCTTGACCACAGCTTTGACAATCTACTTGTCGCTTTGTTCAGGGATTTAAATTAACCATGTTTCAGGAGGCTTCCAGAAGAATCCGACCTTCTGTGCAGGGTTTGTCGGCTGTTGAGCTGTGAGGGTGTAGGAATGGCAAAGGGTCTAGAGTTTGGGGCATAGGGTCGAGAGTTTTGGGAACAGGTTTTAGCCTTTAGCCTTCAGACGCAGCGTCCTGCCACACTCCAGAAAGTTCGGCATGCCTTGGGTACGGCCCCCACTCAGTAATAGTTGAATAATATTCACAATATAGTTATATTAGGACCTGAATAGTAGCCCTATTATAGACTCTTACTGTATGGGGGCAGTACCTAACTAGGATGCCCAGCAGTACCCTTATTCCCTTTTTGTAGTCCTAGGTTCCGTATAAAGTTACCCAACACCTAAAAGAGAGGCCTTTTTATTCTTAGGTTACTGGGTATCCTAGATTCGTATCAGCCCATTCTTCAAGATGTCTTGGAAAGCTCTACCCTTGTAAACCCTAAGACGATACAGGGTATCCTAGCTAAGGCATGCCTCCTGTGGTTCGAGGTTTTCTGATTGCAGAGGTACGAAATCGAGGGTTTTTTCGGCATTCTCGGCTCCAGGCCTTCGGCCCTTCCGTACCCAGAGCCTCCAAAACCCCTTAATTAGGGAATATACCTTAAATTATAGTAGGATCCTTAATATGATTTAAGGTATATTCCTTAATTAAGGAATATACCTTAAATGATAATAGGATCCCTTATATGATTTAAGGTATATTCCTTCATTAAGGGGTTTTGGAGTCTCTGGGTAGGGTAGGGTCTGCAGCCGCACCTCGCTTCGGCGTACACCAGCCGGCTGGCATCTCGGATCTCTGGAGACGACCCAGAGAGCCCAGTGCCCCTTAATTAAGGAATATGGCTTGAAATATATAGGGCTTCATGTGTTTAGGGTTTAGGGTTTAGGGTTTAGGGTTTAGGGCTTCATGTCAAGATTTAAGCTACATTCTTATTAAGGGGTATTGGGCTCTCTGGGGAAGAGACAGCACGTTCGGCGAGGGCTTCCCTTGCAGTTGCGGCCGACACGTGCCGGCAGCACCCCAGGTCTTCAACATGTCGAACGACGGTGGATGCTATGAATCCTGCATGACCTTAAGGACCCTAAACTATGGGATTTATCGTATACTCCTTATTATGGGTAATGCAGGGTTTATATCATCCACCGTAGTTCTCCGCTGCGAAGCTTCAGATGGAGGTGTCTTCTAGAAGGCAACCTGACGATGCTGCTGTTCTCGCTCATGTTGCCGCACGTCCCAGTAAACCCTCCACCCTCGACCCTTGACCTGTTCCTCCAATCTCTGAAGAAGCTGAATCTTGAAACATAGTTCTTACTGCGGCAGAACTACTAAAAAACGCGTTCCTGCGAGAGGGTTGCAACTTGGTCCGGATATTACTAAAACTCAGAACCTGGGAGATGACTTCTTTCCATACTTCCTCAACAACGAAGCCACTGAAAATGCCGATATACACCTTGCTTCCAACATCTTCCACGACCGGGGTTTACGACCAAAGGGTCTGGAGTTTGGGGGACAGGGCGCAGGGTTTGGGGTTCGCGATCAGCGGGTCTAGAGGTTTGGGGGGTTTGGGGAATAGGGCTTAGGGCTTAGGGTTTGTGGTTTGCGACGCCAAAGCTCGACCCGACCCGACAGTGCTCAGAAGGGTGCTATGAAGGGTCGCTTAAATGTTGCACGTGCTTCAGGCTCCGCACCCAAGCCCTTAGGGCCTAACCCCGAAATAGATGTTTAGGGTTTAACCCTCAACCCTAAACCCCAAACCAAAAAAACTCAAACCCTCAACCTTATCTAAACTGTAGGCCAGGCCCATCGCCCTCACAGAAGATATGAAGTCTTGAACCATCGACACATGGGAATTTCCGAAATTTGGGGCTACCTTATTTTGGGGTCCTTATAATAAGGATCCTACTATTTAGGTTACTATATTAGGGTCCCCTATTTTCGGAAACTCCCACATCAGCCCTATGCTTTGCGGGGCTGTGGCAGGCCGTGGGCAAGTTTGTGGACCTCAACGGCGACTTGCTGATAGCCGTTATGCCGTGAACTCCCCAAGCGACATTCGGAATGGCAGGTAGTCCTCAACAGGGTTTACGGGGTGTAGGGTTCAGGGGTAACTTTGGTTTCGTTTACTTGCATATCGATTGTTCCAGCTCGAGATAGGGATGACCGTATCAGCATGGATCACCTACAACCTCCTAGTCACAGCGGTAATCATAGTAGTGGAAGTACCTGTTGAAGCTTTCATCACAGTGAGATGAGTAGGCAGAGTATGGAGCGACAGTAACTGCAACAATTGCCGGTCGAGAAAATGTAACTGCAATGTTGCAGTGGCTATGAATCTTTCTTGTTTACAAGAGGAGCAACCCTAAGCCCTAAACCCTAAACCCTACATTTTCGCTGTGGGCGGCAGCTGAGGGGACAAGCGAATCAACTACGCAGAGCTGCTGCGAGCGTTCTGTGGCATTATTTGATTAGTTTGGGTTTAGGGTTTAGAGTTTAGGGCTTGTCTTCGAGGGAATCGGGGCGATCGGGCATGTTTCGGTGAAAAAGGAAGCTGCGCAAGATTTGGCAAGTCAGTGAGGATGGTGGCAGGAAGGTGTATGCCCCTAAACCCAAGCCCAAACCATAAACCCTATACCCCGAACCCTTAGCCCGAACCCGAAGCTCCCAACCCCGCAGCCGAAACATCCCCAAACCCCGAGCTTTGTTAAAGCCCAAACCCTAAAGTCAAAACCTGAGACTAAACGCAAACTCTCAAACGACCCTACAGTAGACCTAAAACCAAACTCCCCAAATCAAGCAGAAATTCTGATAGAATCATTGCAGAACCCCTACAGACCATTGCAGACCTCTGAAAAGTCCGGCAAAGCCCTTACAACTCCCTGAACAACTTGAACCCTAAACCCCAAATCGAGAAGAGTCCATCAAAGAAGCTAAATCTTAACTCCTACTTGGAGGTTCAGGGGTGGTTATAAGTAGGCTGATAAGTCCCCTAATATGGGCTATAAGTATACTTACCCTACTTATAACCCCACGTATAACTACCCATGAACCTCCAAGTAGGTCCTAAACCCTAAGCCCTTATAGAATCCCTATAGATCCCTTTAAAGGGACCCTTAAAGTTATAACTACCCATGTAACCGAAGCTCCGCGCACCGAAAATCTGGGAAGCATCGCCTCAGGCTCTCCGTCCGCCACTGCAATGCGGAGCGGCGTCGGGCTGAAGCAAAGGTTTCAGAAAGAGGTTACAGGTCGGTTTGGGGTTGAGGGGGTTTAGGGGGTTTAGGGGCTTAGGGTTTATGGATTAGGGTTTAGGGATTAGGGATTATAGGGTTTAAGGAGAGTGTTAGAGTTGCGGCATGTTTTGTAAAAGGTTTCTACAAGGTTGGGTTTTGGCAACTTTGTGATGGCATGAGGTGAACTGTCAAGGACCAAAAACCTCACAAACACATGTCAGGGACAATGGATAGGGAATGAGAGTTCTATGGTTTCTGGATGAGGGGGGCATTACTTTTCGAATGTTTATCTTCAGGTGCATTGTTTGTTCTCCTGCGCCTTGATGTTGAACGCCGTCGAAACCAGAAACCTTTGACGGGGTCTAGAAGGATTTTAGCAAGGCTTCTTAACGGATCCTGGAATGTACCGAGGGGTTGAGTGCCTTGGCCGATTTAACCTAATCCCTCGTCATGAAACAAAACTTTACTTCACAAACTCTTGTCCAAGCCTCTACGTCCCGCAGTAGATGGGAACCCCCACCCCGAAACCTGACCCTGAAACCCTAAACTCCAAACCTTATGTAAGCCCAGACTTAGGGGGTGGCAGCTTCTTGGGTTCTTGGGAACCCAGAGACTCCAATATCTCTTCGTTAAGGAAGATACCTTAGATTATAGTAGGATCCCTAGTATGATCTAAGGTATCTTCCTTAACTAAGGGATATTGGAGTCTCTGGGACCGGATGAGCAACTCCTGCAAGCACTCGCAGGATCCCGGCCGTCGTGGCCCAAAGGCCTTGTTGGAGGCAATATCCCTTAATTAAGGAATAGTCCTTAAACCATATTAGGGATCGTACCATAATTAAGGGATGTTGGAGTCTTTGGGGTTAGGTCTTTTGACGCAGGTTTGGAGTTTAAGGTTTAGGGTTTAGGGTTTGGGGTTTGGGGCTTAGGGGTTTTGGCTTTGGGTTTAGGGTTAAGGGTTTAAGGTTTAGGGTTTTGGAGGTTTAGGCCTTCAGGGTTTGGTTTTCTTTTTCCTGGGTACATATAGCGATAGTTATATCGTGTACTGTAGCCCAGTGCGATTCCATTTGTTAAGGCCCCTACGATAAGTTTTAGAAGATCTTGAGGCCTGAGCCCGGAACCTTCTCATGTCAAAGGTTTCGGGTCTAGGATCAGGGCTTTAGGCTTTGGTTGCTTTGGGCTTTCATTTGGACCGCTCCGCACCCAACTAAACCCAAAGACATTAGGTCTCCCTAAACCCTAGCCCTGCGCCTAAACCCTACACCCAAAACTCTCAAATTAAGTCTCCCTAAGCCTAAGCCCTAAGCCCTAAACCCCACACGTAAAACCCTCGAAGTAAGTATCCCTAAACCCTAAGCCCTAGGCCTAAGCCCTACGCCCAAAAGCCTTGAACCTCAATCTGAGACCCTGCACCGCCAACCCGAATTCCTGCACCCTGGACCTTCATCCGAAACCCTGAACCCCTTCCAAGTAGGCCCGAATCTTGGTATTGAAAACCCTGCTTACAAGCCCCCCCCTCCTGATCCTTCAAGTATGCCCTAAGCCAAAGCCCTTAAACCCCAAACCCCAAACCCCAAACCCTAAACCCTGAACCCCGAACCCTGAACCTTAAACCCTAAACTCTAGACATAAAGCCCAGCAGAAGCTGAACCTGGGCCGGCTGGCTGGAAATCATGGCGTCATTTGTGGAATCTAAGGTAGGGGCCTTCACAACTAGAATAAGGTTCCCTTTAAAGGGATCCTTACGGGTTCGGATTTATAACAGACTTCAAAAAGGTAGGGGCCTTAATAACTAGAGTAGGTTTGGGGGGGTAGATTATACTATAACTTAACTATAAGAAGGGACCCCCAAAACCCTATTCTAATTATGAAGGCTCCTTCATTAGCACCCGGCCATGAGGCTGAGGGCAAACCAGGCTGCCGTGACTCCAACTTGCTCAACACAGCTGCAAGCCACCGGGGGGGACCCCTTGTAGGGTTCCGAGATTAGGGATGAGGGTTCAGGGATTAGGGTTTAGGGCTATGAGATGAGGATTTAGAGTTTAGGGTTCAGGGCAAAACGCTCATCACCACGTCCTTGCTGCCTAATGTGGTGTGCGGCGACATCCCTCGGCTGCGCCGCAGGCACATACCGGTGTTCGCAGACCTCCCAGAGACTCCAATATCCCTTCCTTAAATCGTACTAGGGATCCTACAATAATTAAAGGTATATTCTTTAGTTAAGGGATATTGGAGTCTCTGGGCTTGTGGAGCGCCAGAAATCCAGCTTGTTGTAGCACGAGCTTAAATGTCGACTTTGATGCGTCACATCAAAAGGCGGTGCCGATTATTTTAGGTGTTCTAGTAGCGCTACCGGCTATTGACAAACTAGTGCGCTTGTAAAATCGCTGCAGAAAGTCCCCAAAAGTTCCGAACCATATAGTAAACCCTAAACCCTGCAATGTCAACCCTTACGGCATCGTTCTAGGACCCTGAAAACACATCGAAAGATCTTCAACAATACTACACCCGTTTATAAGATGAAACATTTACAAAGCCATATCTTAAAGACACATTATGTAAAACCCCTTATCATTGAAGCCAGGAACCAGCAAGCACCCTAAACCCAAAGTGTGGGATTTCCCACCTACTTGGCTTACTTCAGGCGGGGATAACGGGATCCTAAAAGCCGTCGAAAGTGTTGCAGGGCTGGGAAGCCCTTGGCGGAGGCTTTCAGGTTTGGGGAGGTGTTGGAAGTAGCCCAACCTTGTGGTTTTGGATTTCGCGTTTTTTGGGCCCCTATGAGAAACCCCTGATCCCGAAACCTTATAAGCGACTCTAACCCAAAGCCACATAAACAACCCTAAACCCTATGAGCAACCCTCAACCCTATAAACAACCCTAAACCCTAGAACCCCAAATCCTGTAAGCAACCCTGAAGCCTGTAAACAACCCGTCTACTATAGCGGCGTTATTAATTGCCTGTACTATTCTGGGGTTCCTTCCTATAAGTATTATAGTATAATATACCCCAAAACCCTATTCCGACTAGTCAGGAATATACCTTAAATTATCCTAGGATCCCTAATTTGATTTAAGGAATCTTCCTGATTTCAGGGTATTGGAGTCTCTGTGTACCCGCAGGACATGCTCGAGGCCGTGCACAGAGTACTGCACTTCGACTTCGCAAAGCCGCTGCGGAGCCTTTTGAGGCTCAGCGGTTCTGGGTAAGGGTTCAAAGGGATCCTTTAAGGGTTCCTTAAAGGGGTCTATAAGGGTTCTCTAAAGGGTTTAGGGTTTGGGAGTTTCCGAGAATTAGGCGTACCTCATTTGGGGTCCTTATTATAAGGATCCTACCATTTAGGGTCCTGTATTAGGGTTCCCTATATTCGGAAACTCCCATTTTGCAGGTTCAAGGGCGTTTTCCGGATTTCCATATGGATTTAGGGTAAGGGATTGAGGAGGCATAAGGGCTTAGGCTAAAGTCTTTGGGCAATGGAGAGCAGGGGAGAAAGGTTAGGGGTTTAGGGAGGGGGTGCGGGGGTGTGGGGGGTGTGTGTTTCAGGTTTAGGGACTTGGAGGTTAGGGCCACGGGTTTGGGGGCTTCGAGATGATGGGGTTTCCGCGTATTGTCACAATATTCGGAGATGACCATCATTTTGGCAGTGACATTCTGATTTGTCTGTCTTCTTCTCATGCTTATAGACAACCCGAAACCTGCAAATCTTATGCCCCAGACCTCGAAGCTCGAAGCCTTAACTACTAAACAGCAGAACGAACTTGAATTCCGTACAGCCGTGACACTGAACCCCAGACATGTCTAAGCCAGTTCTGGACCCTCTAGCTACCCAGAGACTCCAATATCCCTTAGATAAGGGATATTCCTTAAATTATAGTAGGATCCCTAATATGGTTTAAGGAATATTCCTTAATTAAGGGATGTTGGAGTCTCTGGGTTCCAACCCTCCCCACCTGTCACACATCCCCGCAGGCGCCTCTGCCCACGTGGCTGCACCCGGTGCACGCCAGCCAAATTCAGGCTGGGGCATTTGGTCCAAACGGCTTGGTGTTTAGGGCTTAACCTTGTTTTGGGGTATCAGATCGTATCGCGTAGAAGGCTCTCCATGTAATATCCTTGCGGTCCCCGGTATGACAATAGTACAACATATTCCAACGCCGTGGTCACCTGTTCCAAATATGAAGGTCCATATTTCATAGCATAACCATCGTAGATCCCGTCAAAGGATCCTTGTTCTAACAAGTAGGGGCCCCTGCACTGGCTGCGCTGTTCCAGGCAAGCCTTGGAATCGCTGAATGGTCAGGCCAGCATTTTTGCAGGGCATTGTAGGGCTTTCTTTGTTAGGGGTGTATGCATGTATTGTATTGTGTATGCATATAGAGCACGTACGTTACCGTATGTGTATGTGTATGTATGCACGCATGTATGCATGCATTGCACAGATTAGATATGTTAGACATACAAGGCTACATAGCAGACATATTTTGCAAACAGTTCGTACTGTACATACCGTACGTATTAAGCACCTTTTACATACCATACATACTGTACGTATAATACATACTATACATACTTTACATATTATACATGTTGTACATATTTTACATGTTATTCATATTATACATATTATGAGGTTTGTTTCTCTTATACACGGTATATACAACTTATATGCAAGTTATATACACATTAGATACTAATTTTATACACATATTATACATATACATGCTCCTGCACTTGCACTTACGCTTGCACTTGCACTTGCAATTACACACATACATACTGTTACATACCTAGCTAGCTACCTACATACATACATACATACAGTCAAACAGACAGCAGACAGAGGTTAAACAAAGGGTTTAGGGTGTAGCAGGAGTTTTAAGGCTTGGTCAGTCGGTTGTTGTTCTTCGTCTGCGAGCTGCATTTAGCCTGAGAGCTTGCGACCGTCACGCGGCCTTCGCGCAATTGAGCTGCCACAAGGAGCCGCCGCGACTCAGTACTGCTCAGCTGAGCTGCCTCGTCGGGATACCAAGATGAGCTTGAAGATGCTCCTATACTTATCATAGAATGCACCGTAACATGGTATGCTATAGTATACTATACTCCATTATAGTATGATAAAACATAACATAGCAAAACCTACGACACCACAATTCACTACAAGAGTTGCGGCTTTGATACTTAAGGTCCAGAGCTTCAAGCTTCTGGCTTGTGCAGGGCTTGGGAGGGTTTGAGCGTGATGTTTGGAGCTTAAAGTCGGGATCCTTGGGCTCTTGGTTTAGGGTTTAGGGGTTGGTTTAGGGCTTTGGGTTTAGGATTTGGTTTAGGGTTTTGATTCAGGGTTAGGGTTTACGGATGGGTTTAGGGTTTTGATTAGGGTTTAGGGTTTGCGGTTTGGTTGAGGGTTTGGTCTGGGGTTTAAGAGTCACGCCTGGAGAGCTCAGGGGTGGCAGCCGAGGGCCCGGTTGCGGGGTTTCGGGGGGAGATGCACTTGTCCAAGCGCTCTTCCTTGTGGAGAATATAGGGGCCTTACTAATTCGAATAGGGTTTTGGGGCCCATTATACTGTAATATTACTAAGGAACCCCCAAAAATAGTATTGGTAATCATTAGGGCCCCTCTTTTTGTTCTTGGGAGACAGCCATTAATGAAAGTGGAATGCATCGCAGCACCTAGTTCCTCCTTGATAGACGGGACTGGTGCAGGGTCTGGGGGCCCAGGGGAAACTAAATGTTGAGAAGTTTCGGTGTTGAGATGACTATGTTTCGAAGACAGGCAAAATGAGCCTTTGCAGTCTTCCTGAACCACAGCCCTAAGTAGGAACCTGATTATGAAACCCTGGGCCTATAGCCCCAAAATAGTAGGATGATATGAGGAACCCTTAATTAAGGCCCAAGGTTTCCTAATCAGGTTCCTACATTACTATAGTACCCTTATTATTATAGATCCCTTATAGTAACCCTTATAGTAACCTTCAAAGGAACCCCTTCTAGAAACCTATACCCTATAAAAAGGCCCAAGGTTTCTTAATCAGGTTCCTACATTAAACCCTAACCTCTTAACCTTGGATCCGACCCAAAACTAGTCGGAAGCGGCTTTTGGGTCCCAGGTGGGAGCAGGTTTGGGGTTCAAGGTGTGAGGTGTCAGGGTTTAGGGTTTAGGGTTTGGGGTTTAGAGTGTAGGGGTTTAGGGTTTAGGGTTTGGGCGAAGGATTTATGATTCAGTGTATGGTGTCCTTACACACACACACCCGAGGAATACAGCAGAATCTAGCTCTACAAACATCTTGGTTCCAGGCCCAGGGAGCCCGGTAACAGAACTTCAACGCCAGCCCCCAATGCTGCTGTTGATGATCTAAATCCTGCATTACCCATTATAAGGAATATACCATAATTCCCATAGTTTAGGGTCCTTAAGGTAATGCAGGAGTTATATCATCAACCGTAGTAGGAGAGGTCTACACAGCCCCGGTGATGTGGATCCGCAGCCGCCATCATCATGATCATAGTCATCGTCAGCTTAATCATCACCTTCAGGTGTTTTATCCTACCCCAAGCTACGAGGCTTCTTATCCTACGGAATACTTCTGAGAATTGGTTTTGGTCTCTCGGCCTTCGCCCAGATCCGGAGCATCGATGTCTCCGTGTCCCCGGGCGAGGCCTCTTCAAGGGTTCTTCACAGTGTTCTTGAAGGACCCAGAGACTCCAATATCCCTTAACTAAGGAATCTTCCTAAACTCATATCAGGGATCCTACTACAACTTATGGTAATATTCCTTAATTAATTCCTTATTAAGGGTTTAGGGTTATATTCCTTATTAAGGGGTATTGGAGTGTCTGGGGACTCCTTAAGTGTTGTCTAAGGGTTGAGGGAACCGCGGGTCCCAAGCCCTAAAATGCTAAAGCACAGACCCTGAACGCCTAAGCCCGAAAGCCTTAACCCCTAAGCCTCTAAACCCCTAAACCCCTAAACCCTAAACTCCGGAACCCTAAACGCCTAAACCCCTAAACCCTACACCCCCTAAACCCCAAACCCCTAAACCCTAAACCCTTAAACCTTACAGCCTAAACCTTAAACTCCGAGCCCTAAACTAAACTTAAACCCTAAACCCCCAAACCCCTAACCCCTAAACTCCGAACAAGCATGCCAGGAAGAGCCTTGCTTCGACTTCGCAGCTCAGCGGATGTAGAGAGGGAGACAGCATGACGCATATCTTAGTAGCTGAATGGATACACTTTACACTTTTGGGGATAATATTACCCACTAATACATTGGGGTTATAGGGCCAGGGTTTCTTAATCACGTTCCTACGTTACAACCCTCAACCCGAGGCGCTAAACCAAGGCCCTGCCATCGCAGACTGTGGCCATAATCAATCTTACAGCAGGAGCCTTAAACTCTCCGCCCGACACCTCCTGAAGCTAAGAACCCCAAACGCTAAACACTCTTCACCCTGAGCCCTAAACTGGCAGACGGGAAAAAGCCCTTAAGCAAAACCCTAAACCCTAAACCCCTTAACCCTAAACCCTAAACCCAAAACCCCTTAACCCTAAACCCAAAACCCCTTAACCCTAAACCCTAAACCCCTAAACCCTAAACCCTAAACCCCTAAACCCCTAAACCCTAAACCCCTAAACCCTAAGCCCTAAACCCCTAAACCCTAAACCCCTCTCCACCCGAAGCCCAAGCATGAAACTCTGGCTCCGCCCCGTCCCAACAACAAGAAAGCACAGAAGCAGGGCTTTAGGGTTCAGGAGCTTACTTTAGGACTTTCTCGGTATAGGGTTTAGGGTTTAGGGTTTAGGGTTTTGAGGGTTCAAGGGTTGAGAGTGTAGGGAGACAGCCTGCAGGCAGAAAGCATACAGGAGCTGGAGTCCCCCCCAAGTCGGTTGGCCTAGCGTTTAGGGTTTAATGTTTAGGGTTTAGGGTTTAGGGGTTTAGGGTTTAGGGGTTTAGGGTTTAGGGTTTAGGGTAGCGCTGCAAGATCTCACTTCGTTCTGCACATTTGAAAGCCTCATCCTCACTTGCTGTAGGGGCCTTCGTAATTACCTATACTATTTTGGGGGTTCCTTCGTATGATTATAGTGCAGTGGGCCCCAACACTCTATGCCAATTATTAAGGCCCCTATATTATCCGAGGAAGAGTATTTCGACAGCTTCTCCATTGTGGACACTTTGGAGGCGTTGTGAGGGTTGCCAGACAGACATCCCCCCAACTCCTGTGCATCGCCCTGGCTCTTGCAGATGGAGGATCACGCGTATCGAGTACGCTTGCGTGTGTCCAACCTTTCCACTGCTGGTGCTGTAGCTGACCACGGACACGAAATGGTGTATATACCGTTTAAGGTTTAGGGATCGTGGCTTGGTGGAGTAATCTAGACGGTGTTTTTGAGATGTCAGTTTTTGTACCTGCCCTGTGCCTGCCCTGCAGTGGCATGTCCGACTCCATCCATTCCTGCAAGGATCCGGAGGTCGTTCCCGACGCAGACGACGAGCTGTTTCACAAAATTCTCGAAGATGTGTAGCGCATCGCAGAAAAGCTCCACTTCAGGTTGGAGTCCAGGAATGTCTTAGACTCCAAGCCCCAAGCCTCAACCGTAAAGCCCACAAAAAACCCTAAACCCTAAATGCCCTGAACCCCAATTCCTGAAACCCCCAAAGCCCCTATGCAAAGCCCTGGTAAACCCCCAAAAACCCAAAAACCCCAAAGCCCGAAAATCCTAAACCCCAAACCCAACGCCCCAAAGCCTTAGAGCCCTAGAGTCGGCCCAAAGCCGACAAGGACTGCAGTTGCAGAGTGGGCTCGGTAACGTAGATTGTAAATCATGTTTGGGATGTTGGGAGGATGGACCGGGGATATCCCCAACAATAGAGTGAATTGCTGGGTGGGAGTACACTTATCAAGCCATTATCCCAATCCATTTCAGGATTTGCTCTACCGCCGCTCGGGATGCCTTAAGCACTGCCTTCACTTCGGCCGCTATAGCCGGAGCTCGCGAAGCCAGATGCGCTCTGAAGCAAACCGCACTCCCTAATCTCCTAAACCTTAAACCCTGAACCGAGACCCCAAACCCTACACCGTGCACCCTTATCCGTGCGTCCTGCATGTCGATGTAGCAGATGCGCATGCCTCCGTCTTTGAATAGTCACGACGCTTTCCCAAATCTTAAACCTGAAGAATAAAACCCTGCGCCGTAGGCGTTGTTCTACACCTAAATCTTCGACCCTAAATTGTTCCCTAAGCTCCCAAATCCGCAGGCGCGGCTCATCTGCTGTGCATGTGCCTGCACTCTTCGCAGATTTGAGATCTGGTTTTTAGAGCTTGGAGTGTCGGCGTGCCGGTTCTCAAATGGGGTGTAGCGCCGAACCCTGGGTTCTTCATCAGCTATCCCAACGCCCTTGTGGGTACCTAGTATGGTTTTGGGGCCTTTTTTCAGGGTATTATGGCACCCTAAACCCTAAACCCTAAACCCTAAACCCTAAACCCTAAACCCTAAACCGCACAGATCCGCAGCCTGAGCCCTGATCCCCCAACCTCGAAGATCAATGACTCAAGAGCCCAGAGACTCCAATATCCCTTAATCAAGGAATATACGGAATATACCTTAAATTATCGTAGGATCCCTAATATGATTCAAGGAATATACCCTCATTGAGGGATATTGGAGTCTCTGGGAGCTTGGAGAAGAAGCCGTAAACCCGAAACCATAGGGCAACAGTTCAAGTACTCGCTGCAGCCATGCTTCTTCCAGCAAGCCACAGCTCCTGACAAGATCTGGGGCTTCGGAAGATTACGAGTCTGTTTTGCTGAATAAGGTCTTGCACACACAGAGATAGAAAATATGTATATATATATATACATACATATATATATATATATATATATTAATATATGTGTATCTATATATATATATATATGTATATGTATATGTATATATATATATATAAATATATATACAAATGGGGTTTCTAGTGATGTTTGACATTTTGCAAGGGGTATCTTGTTTAGGGGGTCCTTGCCGGACTGAAGGCCCGAAACTCTGAAACCCCACATTATACCCTAAGCCCTGAACTACCTCTCACGTCCCCGATCCCATCTCAGCTTCAGAGCATAGAGGGTTTGGGCTCAGGGTTTCTGGTTTTGATTTCCTGGGGGTCCGTCCATGCGCCTCGGCGCCGGGTGCCAATGTTGCGCCTTGGTGCTTTTCCTCTCCGCCATCGACGCAGCTCCTGGGCACAAACTTACCTTTGGTTAGTTGGGAGGGCCAAGAGAAGTCCCAAGAAAATGCTCAAACAGAGACCCTCGGCCCTTAAACTTACCTTTGGCAAGTAGGGAATGGAGGAATGGGGTATAGTTATAACTACTATTACTACCAATCTTCCATTCCCTACTAACCAAAGGTAAGCAAACCGTAAAAGGATGCAAGAGATGCCAATATCCCTGAATTAAGGAATATTCCTTAAATCATATTAGGGATCCTACTATGATTTAAGGAATATCCCTTAATTAAGGGATATTGGAGTCTCTGGGTACAGCACAAGGACGCACTGTGCACGTTGTAAGCCACTACAGCAGCTCGAAGCAGGTTTTTAGCACCGCTGCCGTGTTTCTGTCGTTTAGGGTTGTCAAGCTTTCTGTAGACATCCAGAAGGTGGCGCTGAACACGAAAGGCTGCCACTCAATTGTAAATCATTTGCCAATCCTCTCCAGAGGACGAGTATGCAGTTCTGGGTATGCTTGTTGGCCCCAAAGAGCTTTCTGCGTGAAGCTGCAGATACCAAAAGCTCTGTGCGGTTATACGCTCAGTACCATGTTTTGGACATGTGGCTTCTTCTCTGAATTAGGGTCCCTTTGAAGCAGCCTTTTGGGGGAGCCCAAAACATAAGACTGGTATAGTCCCGCATAAATCCTTGTGGCAGCTTATGAGAAGCCTGGCACCCCATTCGCATGCTCAAGGCCCCCATATTTCAGCACCTCTCAAACCCAAAACCCAAAATCCTAAACCCCAAAACCCTCTTCGAGTTCTCAAGGCCCTTTAGAGGTGCACGTCGACCCTCAGTTACTAACGCCGGGCTTCAGGAGTTTACGGGTTTAGGGCTTTGAAGGGTTGATAGGTTTAGGGTTGTTAAGGGTTGCTTAGGGTTTAGGGTTTAAGCGCCTAGGGATTCGGGGTTTTGAGGTTCAGGGATGTAGAGCTTAGGGATTCAGGTTTTGGGCTTGGGGTTGAGAATACCTTACACTACAAATGCAGCCAAAATTTTCCAAACCCCGAGCCCTAAGCCCGTCACTTAAACTCATGCAGACTCTTCCGAGGATATTGCGTCCGCGCGCAAGTTCAGCGGCCGCGCATCACTAGGCGATGCAGGGGTTGCTGTAATGTAGTTTTTAGGGTTTAAGGGTTAACGGGTTTGAGGCTTAGGGGTTTAGGGGTTTAGGGGTTTAGAGGTTTAGGGTTTAGGAGTTTAGGGGTTTAGGGGTTTAGGATTTGGGGTCTAAGGGTTAGGATGCAAGCCCCAAGCTTTCGCAGGCAAGACAACACCCTGTGAGTTCTCGACTTCAAAGTACTTATCCCCCCCTTGAAAGCCAGAGAGCTTCGTCAGGTGACATCCTTGGACCTGTTGGGCTGTCATACAAGGGCCTTCATAACTGAAATAGGCCATCAGGTTTTCTTGTCACGTACTTTCTTTAAACCCTCTTCCCTGCTAACTGCCCGTCTCGCCTATACCCTTTCCCTTGCCCCGTGTGCTTGAAGACTGACGTTGATGGGGCAGCTTGCTTGGAGGTTCATGGGTAGTTATAAGTAGGGTTATAAGTAGGGTAACTAATCATAATCCGAAAACTCCACCCCCAAAACCGGCCGAGGCCTCGCAATCTGCAGCCTCCCTAAACCCCAAAGCCCGAAACTACTGTAGAAAGAGCCACTGCGCCTAATAAAAAAGAAACTACTGTACTTAATCAAGGGTCCTGGAACTCCTGGCCTGATCAGGCCTTAGTGCTTGCCGATGACCTGGCGGACACTAGCTTAGAAAGGAGCTTAAAAAAGAAACAACTTAATCATAGCCTGAGTGCCCAACTGAACCCTGAACCCCAAACCCTACAAACCGCAAGCCCCGAAGCCCCACAACCCCCCAAACGCCCCAAACGCTAAACCCTCTCGACTAGATACTGCTCGACTAGAGCTGCTGAACCCTAAACCCTAACCCCTAAACCCCTAAACCCCTAAAACCTAAACCCTAAACCCTAAACCCCTAAACCCCTAAACCCAAACCCAAGAAAGCTCACAAGCAGGCCCGGGCCAGGCCAAGGTTGTGGCCAAGTTCTGCTTCGTGGGGCGCCCCAGCTCTGTCTCTGCTCTTCGAGCCAGCGGAGGGCTCAAGAATTCTCGGGGTTTTGGGATTTTTGGGCTTCTGAGGGTTTGGGTTTTGAGACCACCAGCTCCTACGACTACTACTACTACTACTACTACTACTACTACTACTACTACTACTACACCTACTCAGCTCCTACTCCTCACTCCTCATTCCTACTGCTACGTTGTGGCACTGGTATATTGGTACTGCCGTTCCTTCTTGTAGCGGTGTTCACGCAGAAGCCTGCACTGCGACTGAACACGGGTCTTGCGAAGCACCAGCAGTAGACGTGGCAGCTACAGCAGCTGTGCTTCGAAACCTGTCCCGCTCCTGCTCCTCCTCCTCCTCCTCCTCCTCCTCCTCCTCTGCTACAACCGCTTGTGACAACCCGTCCACCACCATCATCACCAGGATCGTATAGCCACCATGCAGCGTCGACTTGAAGTTTCCCCTGGGGCAAAGATGCTGTCGAGCGATGCATCAGGGTCGACGGGATCACAGAGAGATGCGCATTTGCGCTGCAAAGTCGTGCACTGGAGATTTTCGGGTTACTAACTGTTGATATTGGCAAACACCACCTAAACCCCAAACTTTCGTCCTTTTGCTTTACCGAGGACGCCTGCAGCACCCTGTTTCCCAACTCAAACAATCCCAAAACAATCAGACATCGGAACGGTCGATGGTATAAATCCTGCATGACCCATAATGGGGAATATAGTATAAATCCCATAGTCTCGGGTCATGAAAGTAATGCAGGATTTATATCATCAACCGAAGGACTTCAATCCAAACTGCCACGATGGGACTCCTTGCACGGACCCTCCGGGAAAGCTGAGCTTCCAGGCCCGCTCCTTCAGTCAGTGGGGGTTCCTTTAAAGGGTTCCTGAAAGGGTCTATAAGGGATCTACAGTGATAGGGTTCTATATTAGGGGACTTAATAATTACCTATACAATTCTAAAAGTCCAATGGTCCCCAAGACCTTATTCTAATTATTAAGGCCCCTATATTAGAAGAAGCAGCTGCAGTAGCAGCAGGAGAAGGGACAGTAGAAGAAGGCTTATTACCAGTTCTCGGGGTGGTGCTGCTGGGGCAGGTGGTAGTGGTGGTGGTGTTGTTGTTAGCAGCAGTAGGATTGGCAGTAGTTGCAGAAGGAGGGAGGGGCAGTAGCCGTCGTTGCCGTAGTCGTAGTCCTAGTCCTAGGTCCGAGTCCTAGTCCTAGTCCTGGCCTGAGTCTTAGTCGTAGTCGTAGCCGTAGCAACAGCAGCAGCAGGAGGAGGAGTAGTAGTAGTGGTAGTCGTAGCCGTAGTCGTAGTAAACTAGTGGTAGTCGTCGTCGTCGTATTTGTAGTAGTAGCAGTAGGAGTAGGAGTAGTGGTAGTCGTCTTCGCTGCTGTCGTCGTCGTCGTAGTCGCAGTCGCAGTCGTAGTGGCAGTATTTCCATTGTTCTTTGTTGTGCTCGTCGGTTGTGGTCGTCGTCGTGGTCGTGGTCGGCGTCGTCGTCGTGGTCGTCCTCGTGGAGCCTCTTGCAAGTTAGTGTTCCCGTTAAGCTATGCCTTAAAGACAGCAGCCTACAAAAAACCGTACAACCTCGGACTCCCAGCCCGAAGCTTTGAGCAACAGTCTTTGAGATGCTCCCCGCCATGCCAGGTCTCTGGCGCTCGTTTAGCCCAGACAACCGGGGTGGTGCTGCACGAGGTGCCGGGGGGTTGCACGATTTGCTGTTCAGTGTTCGGAAATTAGGCAGTTTGGGGTTTGCGTAATGTCGGGGCCTCCGTAGTTTGAAGAGGGTTTTGGGGGGTATTGTATTACAGCTATACTGAAGAACCCCCAACACCTTGTCCTAATTATTTAGGCCCTTACAGTAGTCTTTGTTTGGGCTTCGAAGTGGTGTCACGGCTCTGCGCTTGGGTTGCTGCATGTTTCGATGTTCCCAGATTTCTCAACCCGGAACGTTGGCAGGCTGAGTCGATGTTTTGGTTCTGCTCGCCCTTCCTAAATTTAAATCCTAAACCCCTAAACCCTACATAAAACCTAAACCCCTAAACCCTGAACCCTAAACCCTAAGCTGTTTCGTGTTTTTCTGCAATCATCGGCCCCTTCCGGGCAGGTCAAGCCGCCTCCAAAGATTTCCGTGGCACTCCTAGACGACGAGTGCCTAGGTGAGCGCTTAAGTAAGTAAGGTTATAAGTAACTTAATTGGGGTTATAAGTAGTTTTAAGTATAGTTACCCTAATAGCAACCTAAATTACTAAGTCCCATGATCCTTTAAATAGGATCTCAGGTCTTTAGACCTCATGTGATTAGGTGCTTTAGGGTTTACATACCGTCGTATGACTTTTGGGTTAAGGGTTTGGGCAGTTTGCGGAGCTGCGTGCCCAGGGAAGCCACACAGTGCATGAGGGCTCACCTTTTTGGTTCGGATCATCGTTTCCTGGATGTGGGCAAGTTGTACTTTGCTTTGCAGGGTCCTTGTAATGTATTTACAGGGCTCCGGGTATAGTGGAGAACTAAATGTAGACTGTAGGTCTACAGATCGTAGAATCCTGAACCGTTGAAAGAGGGAGCCCGAGAAGAGGCTGCATGGTTTCGAGCATCTTTTTCGCCGAGAGGAAGAGCATCCTAGACGACGCGTGTACACTAAACCGTCCGGACTGCGCCGTTTTAGGGCTTAGCGTTGCTCATCTCCGACGGCTAGCACCATCTGCTTGAATGCTTCAGAATGTCGGTGGCTGGAAGTTGTGAGTGTGAATTTCCACTCTGATTCCGGAGCGAAGCTGAATCCATATACCCCCCAATTTTATAACCAGTAGAAAAGCAACCTAAATCGGGTCTGCCTGGAGTGCCGCATGCAACAGGCCCAATGAGATTTCGCTTCGCCTGAATATTCGAAAATTCTGATCAGTTCGTTGCCAAATGATCCAAATCGTGATCAACTTGCGTTTACATGTCTGAACCACAATGCCAAAACCCTAAGCCCTAAGCCCTTGGCCCCAAACCTGAAGCGGAAATAAACCCGATCCGATCAACCGGAAGACTAGAACCCTAAACCCCGAAATGGGTCGTTCTCTAGATTGGGGTCCCTTTTGGGGGTTCTTTCTTTAAGGCTGCTGTCCTATTGTTGTGGCTTGTTGCGGCTCAGGTATTTCTCCTTCCCGGAGGTCTCGCAGGTCTGGGGAGAGGCGCTGAGCTTGGCAGCACTCGTCAGCTGTTAATCGCGACTTAAGGTAGCGGGTTTAGGGCTTCGGGTTCCAGGTTGTTGGGGTTTGGTTGCAGCTCTTATTACATGATAGTTTTGAAAAGATCTGTCGTTGCATTTGTTGCTGCTAAATGGCACCAATCCCATCAATTTTCTCAGTGTAATCAGTCCTGGTGTTCCCCACCCAGACTCATAAGCAGGCATGTCGCTGGTGTTTTTCGATTGTTCGTAGTATCCCTTCGATGGCAGTGACCCGCTCGGCGGCGGTCCCACTTCCTCTAACACTGTTCTTTTGGCCAAATCCTACGTCGGCGCTTGAAAGCACTAATTACTTTGAGTTCAGTGCTGGCGAACGACCTTGGCCAGAGATGGCTACATGTTCAAGGTGAGTAGTTCTGACTTTCCGGCGACAGCATACGGGTCTGAGTATTTAGAGTAGGTTTGTTGCGATAGGCTACACTTCCAGTATTCAAAAATACAGACAGGGAGGATGAAGGAACATTTATGCTAATCGTTCCGAACTCCGAACCCCTCAATTATCCAGTATGCAATTATACATGGAGGATGAAGGATCATTTATCCTAATTATTCCGAGCCCTCGATTAGCATCGTTTCGGATCTCTAGTCTGGAGTTTTTTGGAGGAGCTGTTCTATTTTGGCGCCTTTTTTGTGGTGCACCGCTCCTTCTTGAGAGCATGAGTGGAAATCCGCTTCCCATGACAATAGTGGCTCTTGTTGGTAGTTAGGATATCAAGAATACCTTTAAACCCTAAACCATCCTAAACCGAATTCCGCACACTCTGAACCCGAAACCCTAAAGCATAAACCCGAAACCCTAAACCCTAAGCCCCCAGAACTTGAACAGTAAACCCTAAACCCCTAAAGCCTAAGCCCCCTATACCCTGAACCCCGAAACCCTAACCCCCCTAAGCGAGTGCAAGCCCTGGTGTCTGTCAGGCAGCCGCAGGTTCAAGCTACCCTGAACCCTTGGGTTTGGGTTTATAGGGTTTTTTTGAGTTTAGGGCAGCTACCCTAAACCCTAAACCCGAAGTTCCTGAACCCAAAAGGACCCTAAACCCCTGAACCGTGGAAGCAAGGCGAACTGCACAGACGTGACTCGGGCGGCCAAGAAGGCGGCGGCTCCTTTCTGCACCTGGGTACTCGGAATAAGTGGGGTTGTAAAGTTATAAGTCCCCTAGGTTATATATAACGTTATACCTGTAGTTTTCCACCTTACAAACTCAGTTATGACTAATCATGAACCTCCACGTAGTTCTCTAA
Organism: Symbiodinium sp. CCMP2592; assembly: GCA_905221615.1. NCBI lineage: Eukaryota > Dinophyceae > Suessiales > Symbiodiniaceae > Symbiodinium > Symbiodinium sp. CCMP2592. Next base: position 367,020 of record CAJNDT010006139.1, read on the forward strand.
ATAGGGGTCGTTCTTTCTATAAGGGTGCCGAACGATTTTCGGGCGGAGAATGGGGTTTCCCCTTGAGGGTTTCTTCAGGGTTCCTGCAAGGGTACTATATGGGCTCCTTTAAGGGTTCTATAGGGGTTGGGTTCTTTTAAGGGTTCCTTGAAGAGTACTTTATCAAGGTTTCGGGCTTTGTGGTTGTTACAATGGCGGTTTTCGGCCTGTTGGCGGAAGTGAGGAGTCACAGTGCCAACATACTCAAGTTTTCGATGAGACTTGATTCCTCTTTGAAGTTCACTGCCGGGCCCTCCTGGATATGGGGCGAACCCTTTGACTTTTCTCGCGGTCTACCGCCGACGTACGTCGCCGTGGGCGCGAAGGATTACGAGAGCCAAGTGGGATGATCCCCGCCCAGCATCTCAGATTTTTCGAGAGATAGGACGACTTGATTCTTCGACAAATGTCAAAAGGCACAAGTTCATCACGGATAGCTTCAGGGAGCCGGAGATTCCAGAGACGTTCCGAGATTTCTGCTGCTGCTGCTGCCCCGTCAGTCCGCGCAAGCTCCACCGGCACCAGCTCCTAAACCCTAAACCCCTAAAGCCCCTGGTGTTCAACGGGGCATTTGCAGGGCATGCAACATGTTGCAGCTCGTGCGCATACGCCGGGCTTAGGGGTCAGTGCCTGCGGTATGCTATTTAGGATGTGGGGTTAGGTTACAAGGCTTAGGTTCTTGGAGTTTAGGATTCAGATGTTTCGGGTTTACTGTTCGGAGTATCAAGAACCCAGCACCGGTGATACCTTCTGCTGCTGTAGTCAGTCTTCGGCACAGTTGTGGAATTTTTGGGCTGTCCGCCGGAGTACTACTATTACTGGGGCTTTAATACACGGAGGCCCTGCTGCCGCAGCATTTCGACTTTCCGCAGGGTCAGTTTGAAGGAAATCGCACGGCGCCCTTACAAAAAGGACCCTGGGGGGGTTCTTTTGAGAACTACCCAAATCCAAAGCCCAGGAGCTTCAATGAGGCACTGGATATTGCCTCTACGCAGTAACTAACAGTTGAATAACAATACTTGTAATGTAGACCTATAACCCTAGGGCTCCACACAAAGCTCCGAACCCTCAACCCCCCAATACCCGGTGATAAGGATTCCTGGAAAATTCAATATCTTACTTGGAGGTTCAGGGGTAGTTATAAGTAGGGTTATAAGCCCCCTAAAAAATTATAAGTATAGTTACCCTACTTATATCCCTACTTATATATAACTATCCATGAACCTCCAAGTAGGCCAGGTCAAAGGTCGACGGTCGAGGGCTCCTTCCCCTTACTTGCCCTTTCTTTCGTGCGCTGTATTCTTGCCGTTTGTGAACTGAATGAAACGTTATGATCCTTTTCATGGTGATGGAAAGAAAGGAGCTTTATTAGAATAGGGTTTCGGGGTATATTTGTGGATACGCAGTCCTGCATGTTCCCTACGATCTCACAAAAGCCTAAACCCCGAAGCCAAAGCTAATGCTAAATAGTGAGCTCTAAGCCCTAAACCCCAAACACCAACATACCCTAACACCTAAACCCTAAAACCTGAAGCCTAAGCCCTAAACAACACCTGAACCCTAAAACCTGAAGCCTCCGCCCTAAAGCCTCTTGTTCCGGAGGCCTACCCGCTCGACTGGCACCGTATCGCCTCGGAGGAGGGCCTGTCGTTGGACACCGCCGTGGTGGATTCCTGGTGGCGTCGGAGGGGCGGATAGGGTTCAGGGTTCAGGGTTGAGTGGGTTTTAGGGCTTAGGGTGTTTTAGGGCTTCTTGGGTTTATTGGGTTTAGGGTGCATCAGGGTTTGGGGTTTAGGATCTGTGTTCTGCAAGGACAGTAATGTTAGGGTGGGCCAGGGGGGTGAGTGCTGGGGATTCAGGAATGACACAGGGTCCAGGGTTGAGGGGTCCCCAGGACAAATTGTGTGATTTGAGTTGAGGGTTTACGGTAGACTGAGTGGCTTGTTCTACTATGGTTGTGAGGATGTTGAGGCCCTTAAGAGCACCGGTCATCAAACAGGGTCTACGTCAAACCGCCGTAAAGCCGTTTTAGTTGGCCCAAGACCCTTGTAAAGCAATTAAACACCTTTCTGGTAAGAGACCCCTATAACTCTTACTTCAAGAGCACCTTAGATCTGGTCCTGGAGCCTAGACCCTCGGGACCCTGAGCCCCAATCCATAGAGCCTACCCTAGGCACTACCCGTAGGCCCTTAACCCTATCCGAAATCCAGGAAAAACTGCGACCCCGGTGGTGGTTCGTTGCCCTCGTCTCGTGCTCCAGCCACAGCCTAGAAATGGGACACTGGACTGAACCAGGAACAGTGCTTCAGGGTTCAGGCTCTCTCTCTCTCTCTACCCCTTTGTCTCTTGCTTTCTTTCTCTACTTCTCTCATTCTCTCTTTCTGTCTGTCTGTCTTTCTTTCTTTCTCTCTATACACTCTATATCGAGACATAAGTGGTATAAGTATTATATATATATATATACGCTATATACATTGGAACCTCATTCAGGGGTTTAGGGTCTCGGGGTTTTGGCTTTACGTCTTTGGGTCAAACTGTTTCAGGATTCTGTGCTTCAGAGTTCTAGACCCGAAACCAAATCCCTATACACTAAATTTGTATGCCCCAAACCTTAAATTAAACCCCGAGCCAAAACCCTAAAACCCTAAACCTTACCTAACCCGTAGATTCTGGGCTTTAGAGTTTTAGGGGCCAGGTTTCAGTTTCGAGCCCTCGGAGATTTTGGGTTTCAGGGTTTAGGGCGTTAGGTTTTCGGGGGCTCAGGGTTTAAGGTTTAGGGTTCAGGGTTTAGGATTTAGGGTTTAGGGTTTAGGAATCTGCACTTCAAGGCTTTTAGGGTTTTGGCAGTTTCCGAGTTACGGCTTAGACGTCGAGTTCCGCTTCGTATTTTCAGGGCTTCGCGGCTTCAGGTGTAGGACTGTAGAAGTCCATGGTAATATGGACCCTCAACAGAGACTTTGACCCTTAGCTTAGGGCAGCCCTCACATCCCGAGCAGCTGCAACCTCGCGTCTGGCATGCAGCAGATCAGACACGATTACATTCATGCACCATGTAGCATAGAGGGTTTGTATAAGCCTATAGAAGCCCTAAACCCCTAGGCCCTAAACCTAAGCACTTACGTTTTAGGTTGGGCTTGAGCCAAGGCTACAGCTTTCAAATGCAAAATCCTCTTCAAGGGGACAACGCGCAGTTGTCCATGGATGAGATAGGCAGGGCGACGGTGCTCGGTGCTGCTTGTCGGGTTGCGAGCTATAGGGTTTAAGGTTTAGGGTTTAGGGTTCGGTTGATGATATAAATCCTGCATTACCTTAATGGCCCGAAACTATTGGAATTATGGTACATTCCTTATTATGGGTAATGCAGGATTTATATCATCAGCCGTAGTACTAATATGTTGAACACGGGGGCAGATGGCTTGCCGAGTTCCAGTGCAGAGTCAATTTACGGTTGCGGGTGCGTTACACACGCACGTACGCATGCACGAACAACCTCTGCCGGCTGTGGTGGACATGTTCGTGCATCCTCATCCTCATCCTCCTCCTCATCGTCATCATCATCATCATCGTCATCATCACCCGCATCACCCTCATCACCCTCATCGCTCTTATCACTTTCATCACCCTCATCACCCTCATCACCTTCATCACCATCTCCATCATCATCGTCATCATCATCATCATCAACAACATCATCAGAAACACAAACATCGCCATCATCAGCATCGTCATCATCAACACCGTCGTCATCGTCGTCGTCGTCATCATAGTCTTGTTCGAAAAGGCATCGTGCCAGTGTGCTTCTTCGCCTTCTTTGGCCTCTCGGATGAACGTGTTTGGGTCAGTGTCTCGTTTTTTTTTTCTCCATGGTGCAGCTGCTTGGGCACCAACCCGAGACCATATGCTCCTGAGTATGCTTGCCTTAACCCCATTCCGCCGTGGCAAAGTTATGGCAGGAGGCAGGAGAATTTCGAAACCCGAATGCTTATGTCGGTTTCAGGTTCAGGGACCCACACAGGTCTGAAGCTTGTGATTGAGGACAGGCAGCTATGCTGCCGCCGTTTTCGCCTTGGGGTTCAAGAACATGGAACGAGTTTCTGGAAAAGCTTTGTATAGATGGGGTTCCACAGTACTTTGGCTTGGGCGGGGGGTTTGCAGGATCTGCTTGAAGGCTTGGACAGCTGTTGCATGTGTCAAACCCGAAACCCTAAACCCTAAACCCCTAAACCCCTAAACCCCTAAACCCCTAAACCCTAAACCCTAAACCCCTAAACCCTAAACCAACCAACCCTGCTCATTTGTAGAGTGTGGGCCTTGGATGTTCGGTCCGACGTGGTCTACTCGTCGGAGCGGCCCTTCCAGCAGCTCAGGGGTTTGGAGCAGATATTTTTAGTCTCAGATAATAGTAATAATAGTAATAATACTAATAATAGTAAGAATAGCAATAGTAGTAAGAAGAGTAATAACAGTACTATTAGTAATAATAGTAATAATACTAATAATAGTAATAATAGTAATAATTGTAACAATAGTAATAATAGTAATAATAGTAATAATAGTAATAATAGTAATAATAGTAATAATAGTAATAATAGTAATAGTAGTAACAATACTAAGAATAGTAATAATAGTAATAATAGTAACAATACTAATAATAGTAATAATAGTAATAATGGTAGAGAGTTTGTCTGTCGCAAGCTTCTTCACCGCGTCCCGGGATACTGACGCTGCTAGTGCTCGTGAGAGTGTTCGGCAAGCAGCTCGTCACGGCACGACGTCTCGCGGCAGCTGAAGCGGGTGAGGAGAGTTGCAGCGCGATTGTCGGCGATGAAAGATGCCTCGTGCCGAGCGATTGGGCAGCTTGGCAGCTGTGCCGGCTCCGGCTGCCAGGAGGCGCGAGAGCCTGGCTAGCTGCCCATAATCAAGTTGGCACAGTCGATCCGAAACCGGCCGAGACGTGATCGAAACTGCACGACGCCTGATCCGAAACTGGCCGACCCCGGGAACCTAAACTGGCCCATGCCTGATCCGAAACTGTCCTACTCCTTATCAGAAACTGGAAGACCGATGCGCACCCCGCAATCTGCGAGTCCCTTCATAAACCCAACACTTCGACTGTTGTCTGGACCAGAGCAACGGTTTCGAAACTGTCAGTATAAAGTTTTCATAGTAGGGAATGGTATCACCCTTAACACCCTTCAATAGTTTTACTATGGTATACCCCAGCCCACGACTGATAACTAAGGCCCTAATACTCCGCAAGGAGGACATACAACCACAGAAGCCTCTGCCTTGGGCGAAGAGCCAGTTTCTATAAGGGAAAGGACAGATAAGCATTCCAAATCCCCAAGCTCCATGCACGCTCCCAGTGTTGCTCATACGATTTGCATTGGGAGCTGCAGATCAAGTGATGCTCGGCACGATCACTAGAGGAAGCCCTAAGCCCAAAGCCCTAAGGCCTAAACCCCAAGCCCAAAACCCTAAACCCTCAACCTTGTACCTGTAGTCTCCATTGTAGTTCCTTTTCTTGGTTAACCAGTTTTATGGTTAGGATCCTATAATATAGATTTGGTTAACCAAAAGAAGGAACTACAATGGAGACCATAGGTATACCCTAGGCTTCTAAACCCCAAGGCTTTGCTGCCTTGGCTGTGCTACACACCAAGTGATGCTCTCAGCCTTCGTTACTTGCACCTTGGGTTTTTCCAAGGTCAAGGGTCTAATAGAAGGCCTCAATAATTTGAATAGGGTTTTGGGGCCCATTGTACTATATCCCACAATAGTATAGGTAATGATGAAGGCCCGTATATTAGGGTTAGCGTGCCACGAAGATCTTGCATTGTTCGCGCTTGAGAGGACCATCTTTTCGAACCGCCAACCTCCTTTTGGGGTGCTGCGGCGGTTCAGTGTTAGGGGTTTCGGTGTCAGCTGTAGAACGTCACACCCTTGTAGTGCCGCCACCTTGGCCCAAGCTTTGTAATCTATCTGAAGTCTCAGCACATCGCCCTGGAATTGCAAGTCCAGTGGTCAGTAGTCGAGCGGAAGCGTCCCGTTGCGAGGTCCGGCCCATCGGCCGTAAACCCTATGCCTTGGCCCCGCTGCTTCGGTTGATGATATAAATCCTGCATTACCCATAATAGGGAATATACCATAATTCCCATAGTTTAGGGTCCTTGAGGTAATGCAGGATTTATATCATCCACCGTTTCAGGTCTGTTCTCGAATGGTCGGAGCGCCACGGAGCTCCCAGTGGTGCACGCATTCTGCAGGCTGGTCGTGCTGCCAGGTATGTGTGCCGCGGTGGAGTTTCAAAAAGGGTTTTCCTGGGAGGGGTCATGTACACAATTATTCAGGATCTTAGAGTCAATCCTTTTTTCTGGGTCCTCTTCTCAGTTTTCGCTAGGAATCACATGGCATTGTTCTGAAATAATTCTGCTCTTCGTGTTTAATCCAGGGATCTTCATTTTCAGTAAACCAAAGGAAACCCAGAGAATATAATACCCTTGAAGAGTGTGGGTTTATTAATCTTGGGTCTACAAAGGGGATGTGAATATCAAGACTTTCAAAAAGGGCGTATGCGTCTTGGGTCCACAGCTTACATTACATGAGTTGAAGCGAACTCAAAGCTTTGGCAGAGGCGGCTGCACTCTTCGGCACCTTCGGGCACCTTGCAGCTTGGCCGGATCCAAAAGCGGGTTTTGAAAATTGGTGATAGAGTCTGATATGGGGGCATGCATGGCCAACGCTATTCCGGATAGTGCCTTAATATAGTTATACTTTGTCATGCCGCTGTATTTGGGTTTAGGGGGTTTAGGGGTTTACGGGTTTCGGGGTTTAGGGTTTAGGGTTTAGGGGCTTGGGGTTATAGGTGCAGATCTGAGGCTGCGGGGGGTTCCGGATATCCGACGATTTCACCTTTGACCCCGTTTTTTGCTTTAAACTTAAACTCAGAGCTAAAAGGCTTAAACCCCAAGATTCAATTAAACCCCAAGATTCAATTAAACCCCAAGATTCAAGTGCACACCCTAAGCCCCAAGCCTAAGCCCTAATTCCTGGATCCTAATGATGTAGGCTGTGGTGCAAGAAATGCCAAACATATGTCTCAAGAATCTAAATGACGACCCCAAACCTAACTTCACGCGCTCCATCTCCAAGGCTCAGAAAAGGTTGTGAAATGGCGTTGAACTTCAACCCCTTAAGTGGCAATCGAAGCAACAGGGTCCCAAACCTCAAGACCCACAAGTCTTTGACGGTGCCCATCTCGCCCAAGGCATGGCTGGAATTCTTCCGGGAGTATCGCGGCTCAGGACAACTACAGTTTAGCGGGGTTTGGGATTTGGACGTTGATGGTCATTGAGGGCTGTTGAGTTAAGCGAACAAGTTTCAGGACTTGCATGCATCCTTGAACAGCCATCACCATGTCGTTAATACCCCCCCCACCCCCCACCCCCAAGTTCCAAATCGAGGTTCGAATTCCAACCTGCGAGTCCTGAACAAGAAGAAGCTGAGGGGAAACCCCTAGGGACAGACAACAATTTAAGGGTTTAGGGTTTAAGGGTTCAGGGTCGACATGCTCTGATCATTAAGGCCCCGAATATATAGCATTGATATCAAGCAGGTGAGCAGGTAGCGGCAGTTGCAAGTACTCCACATCTCGAACCATGGCCCCTAAACCCTAAACCCTAAACCCTAAACCCTAAACCCGGAGCATTCTAAACCTGTAGTCCTAAAGCCCAGAAACCTTGTACATGAAGTTTAGAACCCTGCCTCCCTCGAGAGCACACCGCACAAACCCAAGGCATAACCCCAAACCCTACAGAACCAGTAAGCAGGGAGCCCAATACCACTCAATGCAGGAATGCACTGCACGCATTAAGCAACGGACAGCTGCTTAAACCAACCCGAAACCCTAAACCCTAAACCCTAAACCCCAAACCCTAAACCCTAAACCCTAAACCCTAACCCCCAAACCCTGAACCCTAAACCCCAAACCCTAAACCCTAAACCCCAAACCCTAAACCCTAAACTATGTGCAGGAGAGGTACCAGAGACGCTTGCCTTCGTGGCACGCTCCTGCCGCCGCCTCGCGGGTCGCAGTGTCGATCTTGTGGAGTTTTTTACAGCTTCTGCAGTGTTTTCCAACGTTTCTTTCGGCTAATATAGGGGCCTCAAGAATTACTTATATATACTACTTTGAAGGTTCCTTATTATGATGATAGTAGAATGGGCCCCAAAATCCTCTTCTAATTATTAAATAAGGCCCCTACATTAGAGGTCACTGGTCGCAAATTCGCATTGCTGCTTCAACGTACCTTCTTGCGGCCAGGAATGTATCCAGATACGATTTGGGAGTTTCCGAAAATCGGGGACCCTCATTAGTACCCTATTAAAAGGACCCCCAAATAAGGTACCCCTAATTTTCGGAAACTCCCATTTTGTACCATAACAAATTGTCCAGCGCTGGGGGTTTAGCAGGTGCTTGTTGTGGCATTTCATAGCACCCTTTCTTAGGAATACCCAGACAGCTGCTTCGATTGGGGGTTGCCATCCCTGAACCTGAACGCTGTGCGAGGCATCATCGCAGGGAAGACTCTGCTGCAAATCCTGCTGATGCTCCTGGCGCAGGGGGAGACTTGGCTTATCTTGAAGAATGGTAGTAGTAGTAGTAATAATAATTGTACCCCATTCCTCCATTCCCTACTAACCAAAGGTAGGTTGGTCATAAAGCAACGGTTCCCGGTGCAGATTTATTGCTGGGGCTCGAGGGTCTAGCGTACTCAGCAGCGTTCTGTTTTTCAGGCATGTATGTGAGTGGACAACCGTAGGTATGGCTGCAGATCGGTGTAAGGTTTTCGGCGACAACTCAAGTCTCAACCCAAGCATGTGATACTGCACAATGCCAGTACGAAGGACACTCATGCACGCGTGAACAGCAAACGCCTGCGTTATGCACCTACGCATTCAAGAACTGATGCAACGTCCAGAAGGGCGTGCGGGGCAGATTGCAGCCAAGCCCGAGCCCTCGAAGAAAAGAAAGGGTCTTACAAACACTTTGCACTAATCCCTAGACCCTAAATTCTAAACCCTATAAACCCTAATTTAATAACCGTAAACCTTAAACCCTAAACTCTAAACCCTAAACCCTTAACCCAAAACCTTAAACCCTAATCCGAACCTCGTAGAGTCCCAAAACACTGAAGCCGACTGCCTAAGCCCCAAGCCTTCCACCAGCCCTTCCCAGGATTGCGTCTGCACCCCTGGAATTTCCTGGGACTGGCTCTCAGCTGCAGGGCTTGTGGGTTTTTCCATTGAGTAATATAAAACAGATGAATATGTATATATATATATATATATATATGTATATATATATATATATATATGATTTTACATAATATAGATCATTATGCTATAGTTTTCTCTAATCAAACATACTGCAATAAAATAGAGTATTTTATGAAATCATGCGATTCCCTTATAATCCTAGCATTCTCATTATGACAATTCTATGTATGCTGTCTGTGCACCCCGACGTCCAGAGGGACACTCTGGAGCGGGCGAGCCGGAAGAGAAAAAATCCGCGGGACCCTAAAGCCGAACTCGTAAACCCTGAGCCCTGAAGTTTAGGACCTATCCCAAAGGGGGTTTAGGGTTTAGGGTTTAGGGTTTAGTTATTACGGCCCCTGTAAAGGGAACTCCAGAAAGTTGGAATATGGTTTCATGGTAGGATACCCTATATAATTTACCATAGAAGGGTTAGGATAATCATATTCCCACTTTCTGGCTTTTACCTTATCCCAAAGAGGGTTTGGGGTTTAGGGGCCCCAACTCCTACATCGAAGCCCCGAAATCCGCTGCCCTGAACTCTCAACCCCATAATCTCCAGCCAAAAACCTAAGAGATTCAGAACGGCCATGGAAGCGGTAAGTTAGCCGTTCTCGAGCACTGAAACCTGGATTCTCGTCCACGATGCCAAAGAAGTTTGGTGAGTTACTGTTCATTAGGTCTAAGCCATTTACAGGTGGGTAGTTTTAAGGTGGGTAGTCTCCCATAAGCCTGCCATACCACTCCTATAAGGTAAAGGGGTCTTATGGGAGTACTATGGAAGAGGAACTACCCACCTGTAATGGGCTTCTATTAGGGTTCCTTACTTTGGGTACTTGGAGGTTCAGGGGTAGTTATCAGTAGGGGTATAAGTCCCCTAATATGGGTTATAAGTATAGTTACCCTACTTATGACCCTACTTATGACTACCCCTGAACCTCCAAGTATAGTTTCATGTACCGCGAGACCCTATTCTTATTATCCAGGCCTCTTCACCATATTCTGCTATGGGTATACAGGGGCTATAAGGCAGCTAGTCAGACCCGCATATCCTTCAGCATGAACCGACAGGTTCTGATGGTCTTATGCGGAGCCTGTGAACTAACATGGACTTGAAGCGAGGTGCGTCGAACCTTATCGAATATACCCCACCTTTCCCCCCCCCCATAAAATTTCTTACAACCCAACTTTGCAGCCTACGCCCGCAAGTGCCATCGCTCCCCAGATGCCCTCCTGAACCCCTGAAGCCCCAGTCTCGACGTCGGGAGATGGTCGGTGGCATGGCGGTGTTTGCCTGTTTAGGTGCAGCGCAGGGCTTGGGGGAATCCTGAACCCTACTTGGATGTTCAGGGGTAGCTAGAAGTGGGATTATAACTAGGGTAACTATACCTAAAAACCCATACTAGGGGACTTATAACCCTGCTTATAACTACCCCTGAACCTCCAAGTAAACCCCAAACGAAACGGTTTGCGGCTTGGGGTTTTGGCTTTAGACTTGGGTTCATATGGGCGTTTCCGAAAACAGGGGACCCCAATATAGTACCTTAAGTAGTAGGATCCTTACAATGAGGACCCCAAAATAATGTAGCCCTAATTTTCGGAAACTCCCAAACCCTAAGCCCTAAACCCTTTGTAGCACCCTTATAGACCCCTTCAAGGAACCCTTAAGGGATCCCTTTAAACGTAGCCCTAATTTTCGGAAACTCCCATATGAAAGTGTCGGATCAGGGTTCAGTGTTTCGACCCTGGGCCCTAAACTCTAAGCCTTAAGCCCTCGAGCCCTTGATCGTCTTAAACCCTAACCCCAAACCCTTAACCCTAAACCACTTGAAGGGTCATGGGACTTAGTAACTAAGGTTATGATTAGGGTAACTATACTTATAACCCCAAATAAGGTACTTATAACCACACATACTAAGTCCCATGATCCTCCAAGTAGGGCCGAAACCGCTGAATTATGATTACCGCTATTGCCTTGCTTGCTTTTGCCGGAGCCCAGGGGGTCCGACATCCCGAACCAACTATTTTCCGAGGCCCGCGAAGCCTGAAATTTTTTGGGCCCTAAAAACTAGAACCCCAAACCATAAACCCCAAAAGCCCTGCAACCCTAAACCCTGAACCCTGAACCCTGTAACCCCTGAGCCCTAGACGTTAAGACCGACCTCAGAAAAAAAACCGCACTACTCATTGGGTCCTTGGAAGATCATGGGACTTAGTGATTATGATCATAGATACCTTACCTGCGGCTAGAGATAGAGTTGCCCAATAATCCTAAAACCCCAAAACCCTAAAACCCCAAAACCCCAAGACCCTAAAACCCAAAACCCTAAAACCCCAAAGCCCCAAAAACCCCCAAACTCCCAAAACCCTAAAACCCCAAAACCCTAGAAACCCAAACCTCCAAAAACCCCCAAACCCCCAAAACCCTAAAACCCCAAAACCCTAAAACCACAAACCCCCAAAACCCTCAAAGCCCTAAAACCCCTAAAGCCCTAAAACCCCTAAAGCCCTAAAACCCCAAAGCCCCAAAACCCCAAAACTCTAAAACCCCAAAGCCCCAAAACCCCAAAACCCTAAAACCCCAAACCCCCAAAACCCCAAAACCCTAAAACCCCAAAGCCCTTCCAAAACCCTCAGAACAGCCCGAGCTCCGAGTCTCGTGCTCCTCACCGGCTGGGAACCCTAAACCCTAAAACCCTAAACCGGTTTAGGGTTTAGGGTTTAGGGTTTAGGGGTTCTTGGTAAGGGATTCCCTAAGGGTCCAAGTAGTCCCTATTAATGGTTTTTGGTGCCTAATAAGGCCCTGTTGTCCGATAATAGGGAATACTTGTACCCTCTGGGATTTTGTCTAAGTTACCATACTGGGGATCTACAGTAAGTCATATGGCTTCCCCCTACGCCCTAAACCCTGAACTCTAAGCCCTAAGCCCTAAACCCTAAACCTTAAACCCTAAACCTTAAACCCTAAACCCTAAACCTTAAACCCTAAACCCTAAACCTTAAACCTTAAATAACACAGTGGAGGCCTTTGGTTGGAGCTCTGGGGGGACCGGGAGGCGAGCGGTAGCCCGCCCGGGCCCGAGGTGCCTTTTGGGTATCTTTAAGGGTACCTTGCAGGGTTCCTTTAGGGATTCCTTTGAGTTTTCTTTTTTTAAAGGGTTCCTTCAAGGCTTCATCTTAGGCATATGGTTGTAGGGTGGGGCTTTTTGGGTTTGGGTGTTTCGGGGTTTCCTTAGCGGAGGTTTCCACCCTTCTGGAAACAGGACTTGTGGTCCATGCGGTCTTGATCGGCTTTTCATAGATTTGTTGGTGCTACCTGCCGAAAACCTAAAAGCGTCATGAACTGAAGAACCTCTTAAGCACCTTACAAGACGAGCTGCAAAAACAAGGCGCTTGTGAGACCCCATCAAACCCTTGCAGGACCCCAGAGTTAACCCCAACACCCTAAATCCTAAACGTGGTTTTCGGACGTTTTGAACCCAGGTCTTCGGTCTTCGATAAGACAAGGCCGACACCCTCACATTGGTTGAGATTTTCTTACATGGGAGTTTCCGAAAATTGGGGGTACCGGGTACCGTATTTTGGGGTCCTTATCGCAGCTTGCCAGGCCGATGCGGAAGACAGCGGACCGGAGGCCAGTCAGGTGGTCTTTCCTGCATAAGGGTTTTGGGCCCAGGGTTGAAGGGCTTATGGCGGTTTGGGGCTTCTGCTGCGGGTTCGGGGTGTTCATAGCATACTGCTGAATACATGCTCAAACCCTAAACCCTCAACCCCTGCCAGGTGTTTTGGGATTCCTGGGGAGAACGGGCCTATTGCATTTAAGCAAAAATCCTAAACTCTGTTCGCAACTGGTAGGATGTAAAACTGTACGACTCAGCTCCTTGCCCATAGGTCATGTTTCTCAAACTTGGGTTCTAAGGGCTGGGTAGACTGTCATTTTCTTTTTTATGAATACCTACACCTTTAACCTTAAGCCCGAAACCCTAAGCCATTACTACTACTACTACTACTACTACTACTACTACTACTACTGCTACTACTACTACTACTACTACTACTACTACTACTACTACTACTACTACTACTACTACTACTACTATAATAGTAATAAGAATAGTACTAAGAATAAGAATAATACGGTGGCTAGTTTCGGTTCTCGCCCTTCGTGGCGTTAGGCTAGGTTTCGGTTCTCGCCCTTCGTGGCGTTAGGCTAGGTTTCGGTTCTCGCCCTTCGTGGCGTTAGGCTAGGTTTCAGTTCTCGCCCTTCGTGGCGTTAGGCTAGGTTTCGGTTCTCGGCCTTGGGGGTCTTAGGTTTCGATTTCGCCGTACTAGGACTAGCACTGTTAGGGCGACGACGACTAGTACCACGGGGTTTCGGACTTACAGGGTTTATAGGGGTTGAGGTTTAGAGTTTGGCGTCACAGGACCAGGCTTCATTGTGTTGTGTAGTAGTAGTAGTAGTAGTAGTAGTAGTAGTAGTAGTAGTCGTAGTCGTCCTCGTGGTACTGGCAGCACTAGGTTGTGGGCACAAGAACACTTGTGGGTCCGTATCTGGACTTATGCATCCTTGGACTCGGGGTTTCGGCTGCATAAAGCCGGTCTCAAACCTCCAAACTTTACAGCTCCTGATCTTCTTGACCCCAAGGCCAAACCCACCAAACCCGATGCCGTGGGGTTAAGGTCTCGGGGCCACCACTACTGCTACAAGAGACAAAGAGGAAGAGGCAAGATCAGAGGCAGGAACAGAGGAAACACAGCTTCGAAGACACCTAAGAACAGCTCCAACACTTCGTTTTTCCTGCAAACTCTGCAACCGGTTGTTCCTACTACTACTACTACTACTACTACTACTACTACTACTACTACTACTACCAGTATATCAGACGTCGCTACTACTGGCAGAGCTAGTCGAAATGCCGCAGGCAGTGGTCCAGTGGCACTACATCACAAAATGGCCCGGGTCAGCGACTCAGCATATCCTGGACCCTAACCTGCCAGCCTCGTGCGAGTGTCTGAATCGATTTTGGCCCGAAGCAGAAACCGGCTGAGGAAACTGGGGTGAGGTTTAAGCTTTCGTGCTCCATGGGCCTAGGGTGAAGGACTCACTCTAATGGGGTTGCCCGGGACTCAATATTTGGCATTCGGGTTAGGATTTTTTTTTCTGAATTTCTGGCGTCGGGTATAGGGTCAGTAGAGGTCCTTGGATGGTGGTGTTACGGTGGAGATTGGGGTGTTGGGCTAGGGGTCCGGGGTCTCGGCGTTAGGTTTGTGGCCATCCCTACTTCTGGATGTAACGGATCCTGCAAACTTTAGTCCGCTGAGGCGTACCGCCTGACGCATCCTAGCACCCCAACAGTCTCTATTCTGACACCCGACACCCCCAACCTAACTAACGCCACGATGGGCGAGACCCCTAACCGAACCCGCCAACCCAACAAGCTCTACCCTACCACCAGTTCAGAAACTCCCATCCAGCACACCCGACATCTGCATCTATGGTTGGGCCCAAAACTGCCTTCCCCAGTTCCACCTTGTCCGAAACAGCCAACTTCAGGATAGGGTTCTTAGAAAGTGACGCCATGCGTGTCGCAGCATTGCCTTGCAAAAGGCGCAGTGGATCAAAGCTGAAGCATGTGGATGCCTTACATCCAGGAAGCTTACATTGAAGCGGTTACAGCACGACAGTTGGCATTGCCATCACAACATAGCTACTTAACTTACAGGAAACCTCGGGACCACGAAAACTTGCTCTTTGCCTTGCCCCTCGAACCTAAACCCAAGCCCTGGAGACGAAGTATATGTGTGCAAACCTTAACACGAAAGGGTGGAGCTCTAAGCCAGCAGATTCCAATGTATCACTTCAGGAAGTCAGGGGATATCAAGCAGTAACGAGCGGCAGGGTTGAGGCGTCCTCACCCTGCTGCTCGGTAGTAATAAGAATATGTAAATTTCAAACCCAAAGCCACAGCAGTGGTCATTCCCCTTGAAGGCTACTTTGATTTCTTAACGCCCAAAAAGTTGGACCCTGGACCCTAGACCCCTTCTCTCTCTCTCTCTCTCTCTCTCTCTCTCTCTCTCTCTCTCTCTCTCTCTCTCTCTCTCTCTCTCTCTCTCTCTCTCTCTC
>CAJNDT010006140.1:0-65000 GCA_905221615.1 Symbiodinium sp. CCMP2592
CCTGTATATTCATACGTGTGTGTGCCTTGGCCTTATTACTGTCTTGGTCGTGTTCCGAGTTCTGTCTGTGCTTCTTCTGCTTGTTTTTTTCTGGTTGTTATAATTATGATTATCACTGTTGCTATTGTGGTTGATGCATTGCTGTTGTTGCTGTTGTTGTTGCTGTTGTTGATGTTGTTGATGTTGTTGTTGTTGCTGTTGTTGCTGCTGCTGCTGTTGTTGGTGTTGTTGTTGTTTGTTTGTTTGTTTGTTGCATGGCTCTGTTTGTTGTTGCAGATACTGCTGTTCGTGTGTTTTGCTAACTCATGTCATTATTATCGTTATTGCTATTGTTTTTGCTATTGTTGTTGTTGGTGGTGGTGGCGTTGTTGCTCTGGTTGTTTGTTGCTGCTGCTGCTGTCGTTGTTGGCGTTGCGGCTGCTGATGCTGTTGTTGCGATGCTTCTTGCTGGGAAAGGAAAGCAGGGTGCTTCACACCCTCACGCCCCGGCTAGGGGCACCTTCAAGTTTGAAAAAAACATCGATTGTGAATAACGTCTCTTCCTAAGCACCGGAATTGATGTAGGAATGTTTTCGCCTGTGCCAGCCCGGTGGTCGGGTAGCCACATCCATCTCACACCCTGAATCCTAAACCCTGTGCTTCGGGCATATTCCATCCTCCCCAAAGCATCGAACCCTGAACCCTAGACTTTCGAAAACACCATCATTGTGCGCTTGAAGTTGATGGTGTTGAACCTTACTGTTCCCAATCCGCACAGTCCACACGGCAACGAAAGCTCGAAGTTCCAAGCAGACAAGTAGACTAAGTAGACCCTAGCACGTTAACAAACAAACAAAAGCATTGTTGTTGAAGTTTTAAAGGTATTCAACAATCCCACAAAGAACAGAGAGCAAAAGTAGAAACCAAAACATACTAAAACCATCTTTTATCATTCCTCAACCCTAAAGCTTAAACCCTGAACCCCCCCCCCCTAATAGGAACCCTTACAATAACCCTTATTGTAGAATCTTATGGGTACCCCTATAAAGGAGCCCTAAATAAACCCTGGTACGAAACCTTAAGTCCCCAGAGACTCCAATATCCCTTAATTCGGGAATACTCCTTATATCATCTTAAGGATCCTACTATAACTTAAGGTCTATTCCTTAATTAAGGGATACCCCTAAGCCCTAAACCCTATAGATCCCTTAAAGGATCCCTTTAAAAGGAACCCTAGGAATTCCTTAATTAAGGGATCTTGGAGTCTCTGGGTTTAGGCCGAGGAACTCATCAGGGCAACTGTCGACCTTCTGTCGGATCTGCAGCGTGAGGATGTCCTCATACTTGAGCCCAAGATCCTCCAAGTGCCTGAGTTCTAAACCCTTTATGGTTTAGGGCTAGGTTTAGGGTTTAGGATGTAACGGTTGGGGTATACTTGAGCCCAAGATCCACAAACTGCCTGATTTTCGTGCTTTTAGGGTTTAGGGTTTAGGTGCTGGGTTTAGGATGTAAGGGTTGGGGTATACTTGAGCCCAAGATCCTCCATTTGCCTGAGCTTCGGGCTTTTTAGGGTGTAGGGCGAGGGTTTAGGCTTAGGGTTTAGGATGTAAGGGTTAGCCCAAGATCCTCCAAGTGCCTGAGTTCTAAACCCTTTAGGGTTTAGGGTTTAGGTTTAAGGTTTAGGATGTAAGGCTTGGGGCATACTTGAGCCCAAGATCCTCCAAGTGCCTGAGTTCTAAACGTTTTAGGGTTTAGGTTTAAGGTTTAGGATGTAAGGGTTGGGGTATACTTGAGCCCAAGATCCTCCATTTGCCTGAGCTTCGGGCTTTTTAGGGTGTAGGGCGAGGGTTTAGGCTTAGGGTTTAGGATGTAAGGGTTAGCCCAAGATCCTCCAAGTGCCTGAGTTCTAAACCCTTTAGGGTTTAGGGTTTAGGTTTAAGGTTTAGGATGTAAGGCTTGGGGCATACTTGAGCCCAAGA
This sequence comes from Symbiodinium sp. CCMP2592, assembly GCA_905221615.1. NCBI lineage: Eukaryota > Dinophyceae > Suessiales > Symbiodiniaceae > Symbiodinium > Symbiodinium sp. CCMP2592. Next base: position 1,959 of record CAJNDT010006140.1, read on the forward strand.
TCCTCCAAGTGCCTGAGTTCTAAACGTTTTAGGGTTTAGGTTTAAGGTTTAGGATGTAAGGGTTGGGGTATACTTGAGCCCAAGATCCTCCAACTGCCTGAGTTCTAAACCCTTTAGGGTTTAGGGTTTAGGTTTAAGGTTTAGGATGTAAGGGTTGGGGTATGCTTGAGCCCAAGTCTTTCCAACTGCCTGAGTTTCGGATCGGATTTTTAGGGTTGAGGCTTAGGGTTTAGGATTTAAGGGTTAGCCCAAGATCCTCCAACTGCTTGGGTTCTAAACCCTCGGTGTTTTAGGGTTTAGATTTAGGGTTTAGGATTTAAGGGCTAGGGTGTTCTTGAACTCAAGATCTTCAAACGGGCTGAGTTCTAAACCCTACTTGGAGGTTTATGGGTAGATATAACTGGAGTCATAAGTACCCTAATATGGGTTATAAGTATAGTTGCCCTACTTATGACCCTACTTATAACTGCCCATGAACCTCCAAATAGGTTGTAGGGGTTAGGGTTTAAAGTTTAGGGTTTAGTTGAGTTCTAGGCCCTAGGCTTCAGGGGTTGGGGTCACTGCCTGAGCTCAAGAAATTCAGGCTTTAGGGCTTCTGGGGTTTAAAGGGTCAGCGTTGAGGGTATAAGGGCTTAGGGTTTAGGCCCTAAGGCAGTGAGCCCAAGAACCTCACCTACCCTTAGGAGCCCTTAGAGTTTTTTTCAGGAGTTTCATGTGGTTTCTGAGGGTCTTCTAGTGCTTTTACTTCAGGATAACGGAACTAGTTTCGGGCCGTATGGGCTTTCGTTGGATTGTATCGGGATTTATAGGGTGCATTGTAGATGCTGCGATAAATAGAATAAGTCTGTGCATGATGTACGGTATTCAGGAGAAATACCCTTAGTATGGAAGCTTAACCAGAGCTCAGTTGCTTGATGACCCAAGCGTTGTCCCGGCAATTCACGTGGCCTGACGGCAGTTAGGGTTTAATTAGAAGTTTAGAGACGCAGACGGACAAGAGTTGCCGTTAGAGTTCAGAATTTACTACTATTTGCTTAAGGACCCCCAAAAAATAAAAAATATATTCCTTATGGGGGTAATATAGGGATTCTTATTTTTATTTTTTGGGGGTTTCTTAAGCAAATAGTAGTTTAAGGACTAAGACTGAGGGAATGGATTTCAGGCCCACCCGTGACCTGCGCCCGGTTGCCCAGGTATAGCCCAGGATAGAACGATGCCTTTGCGCGCTCCGTTTGCAATGTTTCGCATGTAGGCATCTTGAAATGCTTCTGGTATGTGCTCCGCCACTTCCAGTGAAAGGACAAGATCGGCCTTGGGAAGCGTCGAGTCAAGCTTGCTCAAGTCAGCAACTGAACAGAGATTTCTGGAGAAGACTTTCACGGCCGGGTTCCCATCAACACAAGCAGTTTCAAAGCCATGGTCTCTCATGTACAATGCATAGGCGCCGGTACCCGCCCCATAGTCAGCGAAGGAGTTGCAGTCCCATAACCGTGCGATGTCTCGGATTACCTCGCTGGCACAGTTGTTCAGACCTCCATTTTTCCGAGAAAGCAGATGAAATACACTGGAAACGCCAGTCCATGCCCCTGTCTCCGGATCAAAGACGGGCTCCCGAAGCTGGATTAGAATAAACAGCAATCCTGTGAAAAGCAAGACTGCCAGGAAGCGGCACCTTCCAGAGAGCATGGCACTACGATGCGCTCCGGCACATCTTCGAAAGCTACGCCTAAACCCTAAACCTGAACCTTACCTTCGGTCGCTCATTGCTTCACTAAGACTAAGATTGCACCGTCGGTGACTGAACCCCTATACACCCTAAAGCCCTAAACCCTACACCCTATGTTGAATATAAGCCCCTAAACTACTCAACCCTAAACCCTACATCTGTCATGCTTCAGCCTGACCATGGCAGAACGGCGCTGCGCAGGGGCCTTAACAGTTAGAATGAATGGGGTTTGGGGGTATAATGTAATTACTATATTCACAATAGGGAACTCCCCGAAATAGTATAGGTAATTATTATTCAGGCCTCTATATTATCAGGTTTAGGTTGTTAGGTTTGGAGTTTCTGGGCTCAGGGCTCAGGGTTCAGGGGGTATAACCACAAAAACCTCATGTATCCGACAAGCCATCAAACCGCAAACAGCTCCGAATTTTTCGTCGGGGGGTTGGGGGTCTCGACATCGATGTTTGTTGTAACTTTGCCCAGTAGCAGCCGCAAACCCAACTCTTTAGGTCTCTTGAAGTGACAGACCACGGAAAGGATCATGGGACGGCGACACGGAGTTTATAGTCAGGTAACTATACTCATAGTTACAGGTTTTTAGCCTTAATTACTAAGTTAAAGTATAATCCTAGCACTAGTCCTCCTAAACCCATGTTCCAACTTTCCGGAATTCGCTGTATTGACAAGATGCTTGCAAGAAAAGGAGCCTACCAGCCTGGGAAGGGATCTACATTCTTTCTTCTTCAACAACCGGGCCCCACAAAAGTTCAAACTTTAGAAGATAGAGCTTATAATTATACAAGGCGCAAAAGTTTAAGGTTCCCCAACCCTAAACCCTAAACCCTCAACACTATCTAAGCATTCTGCGGGTCTCTGGACAGTTTGGACGGGAATGCAGCAGCTTGGCTGAGTCTACCGTGGACCGTTCATCTGGGTTTAGGGCTTAGGGTTAGGAACCTTTTTTCAGTTATGTGGGAAAGAATTCTACGGTTTATGGCTCTATAACTAATTATGCAGGGACTGTAAGGGAGTGATGTTTCCAATTCTGCATGCCCACCATCCCTCCTTCACCGGACTTAGAGGGACGTCAACGACGCCTTTTGCAGCACAGTCGCGTCTCTCTGTCCCTGCCAAACTAAGTGACACCAAACAACCTACCGTAACGACGTATAAAACTAATCACACCAATGACAACAATAATATTAATAGTAAGGAGCCCTGATAGGGCATGTTATTTGGCGCCCCTGTAGGCTTTCGGGACGTTTAAGATCTGGGGCTTGCGTTCGTTTCGGGTTTAAGGATCTGTACGATAAGACATGCCCCTAAACCCTAAGCACATCGGATAAGATGTGTGAGCAATCAACCCTCACATCAGGTCATCGTTCTCGCCAGGCTCATCATCGTCCTCGCGAGAAACCCCCCAACCCTAAACCGCTAAGGGCTGAGGGTTTAGGGTTCCCCAAAACGGCAACGTCTGAGATTCCAATATTCCCACAATCCTGATTCCTGTCTCGTTATTCAGGCCCCTATATTGCAACATGAAGCCTTTCTTACACACAGACTCCACCCGGTGCTGTCCCGATCTTCGCGTGAATCCGGCGGGATCGCTGCGGCAAGGTCCGCCTGAGGGCTTTTAAGCACGGTTTGAGGGGGTTAGGCGGGTTGAGGGTTTAAGAAATCGCCCTAAAGCCTGAACCCGATATAAGCCATCAAGCCACACCATTGATATATATATATATATATATATATATATAAATATAATATATATATATATATATATATATATATATATATATATGATCCCGGTTCTCGGTTCACCGACCCCCCCCCAATGGTATCCCCCCCCCCCCCCCCCCCGCCCTGCAAGCTTTTTCCACACGAGGGCTCACACACCACACCGACCCCCCCCCCCCCCAATGGTATCCCCCCCCCCCCCACGCTCCCCAAGCCGAATCTGTGTGTGACTGTGCAAGCTTTTTCCACAAGAGGGCTCGCACGCCAAGCAGACCCACTCCCGAACCACACCACACCACACCACAGGGAACAAGAAGCAGCCCACAACCACACCACACCACAGGGGGGAGGAGGAACCATTGGGGGGGGGAGGGGGGGGGGCCGGCCGAACCGGGATCATATATATATATATATATATATATATATATATATGCATATGCAACTGGGAATACGGTGTGGCGCTTTAGCTCAACGATGTGGAGTTTGGCATGTCTGGCTGAGCTTTGGATCCATATACAAGAGTCTATGGCTCTTTGGGATTCAGGACGGGTTCCAGGTTTACCACGGACCCTACTACAAAGGCCCGAATCACAAGACTAGGGCTAGGGTTTGGGGAGACCTTCTACCATAAATGTATGAGGACTCTACCTTCACCGCTCAACATGGCCGTGCACCAGAGTCCCTTTACGGGAGAGCCCGTAAAGAAGGTACCTTAGTTGATCTGCCTATTGACTAGGATCACCAGCAAGCTGGGAATAAAAAGGGCACTCTTCTTGGTCTTGGGTAGTCTCTAAGGAAGCCAGCCCATAAAAAGGAGAAAGCGGGCCCACCTTGCGACCTAGTTGACCGTCCTCAAACCCTAAACCCCAACTGCAAAAGGCAACCCTGCTTTAGATTTCATTTAACATTTTTGATTCGGCTTTCGGATCTGCTGTGCAGTGCATGAGTGGGAACCTTTTGAACGCCCATGTTGACAGCATGACGTGCACAACGACGCGTTGCTGAAGTGAGGCGTGGTTGGTGCTAGCAGCTTGTACTATAGGGGCCTGAACACTTAGAATAGGGTTTTGGGGCCCAATATACTATAGTTATTTTAAGGAACCCCCAAACTAGTATTGGTACTTATTTAGGCCCCCATATTACATGCACGCGCCTGCGATTCCGTGGTCGCAAGTCAGTTCCATGTGCAGCTTCGTAGCTAGAAACGTTGGACCCAAAGGCTCCATGTACCCCTTATAGTAGGTACTTAGGCCGTAAAGTACCTATATAGAGACCCCTTTAAGGCCTAAGTATCTACTACATGGGTACATGGAGTCTTAGGGAGACATCAACGCGCAGTCTAAGCCGTCCCCGGGCCATCCTAGGCCGGGACCTCAAAGTTGTGAACAGGTTTTACATGGACATGTCGAAGTTTCCGAAAAGAAGGGTCGACCCTGATATGGTACCCTAAATAGTAGCATGCTTATCATAAGGACCCCAAGATACAGTACCCCTAAATTCGAAAACTCCCAATACGTGCAACGGAGTTAGACGTAGGGTAAACCTATACCCTGAGTTGTCGGCTTACACTTGCAAGGCCCTCTCACGCAATGCAGGTACAGAATGCTCTTGTCGTGTCCTAATTCTGTAGATGGTTCACCCACAATAATTCCATACTACACTGCGACACCCTCTGTTTCTTCTGCGAGGTTCTGAGTCCGCCATCCGCGAACATAACCCAAATACCTTCAACTCTACAACCTAAGGAAGACACTGAATGAATGAATTCAGCAGTGTAATATAGAGATGGACACCGAATTTTTTCTTATGCTATACCCCGCTTTTTCTTATGCTGGACCCGTGGCCGGCTGTGTTTTTATGCTACACCTGCTTTTTCTTATGCTTGACCGGGGTTTTCTTTATGCTGTGGCTCCTTCCTTTATGCTGACCTAAGTTTTTTTTATGCTTTGTGGGGGGGGCTGCCTAGCCTTTCCTTCCTTTATGCTGACCTAGGTTTTTTTCTATGCTCCCTGGGGGGGGGCTGCCTAGCCTTTCCTTTCACCAACCTAGCTCGTTGGGTAGTAGTATCGTAAGCGGCAGCAGCGGCAGCAGTGTCATCGTCATCGTTTAGGGGTTAGGGTAGCAGCAGCAGTGTCGTCGTCAGTTTGGGAGTAGTAACAGCAGCACTCGTAGCGGCCGAGACCCTGAGCTCTTGTGGCCGAGGTTTCGACCTCGCCAACAAACTTAGGCATAGATTCTTGAGGCATTTCTCCTACAGGCACCGCGCTCCGCAAGCTTTGTTTCACAGTGGTTCTGGCAGCTTCCGGCGGTTCTGCGCTGTACATTGCAGAAGGTACCGAAGCTTTTAAACGGTGCCGGCCTAAACAGCTTCTGTGCCGAGGCGGGCTTTTCTGTACGAAGTGCGGCATCGCCACGCAGGCCGCTGCAACCGGCCGCGAGGTCTGACCTCGGGCACGCTTGCAAGATTGGGCGGTCCTCCTTTGAGCGCACCGACGAATTTTTTCGTGCTCGCATTCCGAGTGGAGTACATGGTGGACGCAGGTGCAGACAACACGTTGCTGCTCCCCGCGGTGTCCACGTGGCCAATATGCCTGGACCCAATGCCCTTGGCAAACCACACAATGATCCACAAAGTACTTCTTTAGCACCTTGGGATCCAGCTCATGACCTCCCCGTTCCTTGGGCACGAAGATGCCCGCCTCGACCAGGAGTGCCGTGAGCTCGTCACCATCGCGGTACAGCATGTAGCAGAGCCGGCGGGCGAGCTCCTGCACCGGAACTGCACTTGCTGGCACACACGGGACGAGGACATGCCTATGCCTCCATGCACCTTTGTCTGAGACTTATATCGTCGTGTGCGGCATGCGCGCGCCTTGTCCACCGGCGCTGTGGGAGAGGCCAGCACCCAGAAAGTCGTATATTCCGATTCCTCGGTGTTGGGACCTCGAGGCGTGCCGGTACCTTGGTGCGGGAACATTCTTCATTGATGGATGCCTTCTACCTCCCTCAAACCCAGCATGTCGACTTCCGTCGTCGCGTAGGACATCTGCCCTCTCCCTTCCTCACCCCCACGCAAGTCAGTCTACTTGCTGCCGAAGGCACAGACATGAAACTTGACGTAATTCCCCTCGCTACGCTTCGCCCAGTAGTCGACTGCGGGAGAGCGCCCTTGCGTGCGAAGTGACCCGCTGTTCAGCAAGTAGTCGCCTTCTTCGCTGGGTGCATGCGTCATTTTGATCTTCTTACCCCAGTCAAAAATTTTCAGCCACTTTTTGTAGAGGTGCTGCAGGCCCGCCAGAGCCGACACCAAGCCGTCCTTGGTGCGATTGAGCTCGGCTTCCCAGGAGCCATGCCGCGCCTCGAGCGGGTTTGTCCCGCCGCCCGCGCCTGGACATGTGCCGAAGACGCCCGTCCAGAAGCTCGGAAGCCAGAGCTTGGTCGCCCCGCGCGCCGGGGCCTGGACGGTCTTGAAGATGTGATGCAGGTCAGCCACACTGGCTTGATCGAAGTACTCCTTCTGCAAGTATGTGGCGGCCTGCGTTGGCAAGTTCTCGAAGATGACCTGCCAAACAGCGTCGGCGAGCTGCACACTTGGCAAACACCTGTGCAGGACGCTGCTTTAGATCTCTGCTCTGTAGGAGTATGTGCGTGATCACTCCTGCAAGTGTTGATTTTTTGAGGCGCTTGCATGCAGCCCGCCTTCTCTGTCTAAGTTAGTCTTCTGTCTATACTTGATAAGACCCGACCCGTGCACCTCGTCAAATCGGACAAGTGCGACACGGCTGCCACGTTGGGGTCGCGTTTCTTTCTGCCCTTTGGCTTGGCACTGCCTTGTTGCGCCTTCTGAAACTTGCTCGGCAAGGTCTTGAACAAAGCCTTCTTGTAATGGAAATAATCACCGATCAGGCGCACGCCCGGGAAAACGTTGCGCCGCGCTGCCGCTATACCGGGTGCATAGTCAGCATGCACGTGCAAAATCTGTGCCTTCAGGTCAAAGCCAGCGACTTCCTGGCATAACCAGCACAAGTCCTCGAAGCAAGCTGTGACATTATCTTCCCTCTCGGTGTGCACGATGGCTTGCATGATCGGCTGCGCTGTGCACGTGTGGGCCAGGTAGGTCTGCCGCCGTCCTTTCAACATGGCCGCGGTCGTGTTCCGCAGACGCGCACTGCTGGTTGCGAAGCAAAGAGTGATCACGCCGTAGTTGTTTGCCACGGCACCCATCTTCATGTCCACGATGAGTCTGATCCGGTGCTTGGCCGCATCGCGGAGCCGTTGCAGCATTCCCGGGCACGAAAGTGGCACGTAAACCCTGCTGTCTTCCACCACGCTGCCGTGCGGCGATTTCAGAACAATGAGACGCGACAAGTCCTCCTCTTTGTCGAGATCTTGCGGCAAATCCGCCTCCCACGCTTTCACTTCATCCAGGAAAATCTGGATGGGTACCTTTGCGACATGCGAGGTCTGCTTGTTCTTCTGCCGCAAACGCCTGACAAGGCTGTGCACCTGCTCTGGCTCGCAAGCCAGGTCCAGGTTTGCACGTTCCACAGACTCACGTAGATTCTTCGTCGTGATGGGAACCTTTGCCTCGGTCATCTCGCTCACAACGTTCTGCAACTCCGCCGACAGCAACCGACCGCCCTGTGCCAGCTTTTTCTTCGCGTGCTCACCTCGATGGCTGACGGTGAACTTCCCCTCGCCCGGGCCATCGATGCAGATGGTCACACGCGCAGAGAAAGTACACTTCGGCTTGCATTCGGCACAGGCGCCCCACAGCTTGTACACCGACTGCCCAGCCTCGTTCACGAGCCGCTTCGTGGTGAAGGAAACACTGCACGCAGGCTTCGTCTTCAGGCAAAGACGCGCTACCCGCGTGGCCTCCGGGATGGTCCGGGGAATCTCCTCGTCCTCAAGAGCACCTCTGTTGGCCTCCTGGTAAATCCCTCGGCCAGCATCTGCCTGCGCCGATTGTTCTGGCTGTCTGGCGTTCTGGCTGGTCTCGCTCGTCTTCTCCTTGGCGGCCTTTGCGTCTGGCTTGTCCGCCAACGCAGGCTCGCGGTGGCCCTGGGCAGCTCCAGACGCAACGACGGCTTCAAAGCCCACCGCGCCGTGCACGCCGTGCAGCTCCTGCCCGCTGCCTGTTCCTAGACCGTCACGCGGCGCAGGAAACCCTTTCCTCATTCCCACGGCCATGGCGGACTCCTCCAGGAAGCCACGGAAGAATTGTAGCGGGATTGCCCATTGACGCGCTGTACTCCGAGCCTGACTCGACATGCTTCCCCACCGATGCTTGACGAAGACAGGCCACGCGCCGGGGCGTATGTTCAAGACGCCGAAGTCGTGGCGTTCGAGATATTGCCCCGTTGCCACGAGCTTCTGGTATAGGCATCCTCCCGCTTCACGGCATCGCCCGAGTACACATTGCGAAACACAGGCACATTGCGCCCTGCCACATCGGCATAGATGACGGGCCCCGGAGTTGCTCGCAAAAGCTTGACTGCCACCTCAGCTTCTTCTCGCCCCTACACCAAAGACCATACGTGTCACTACACACACGACGCAAGCAAAGAAGGCTGCTGTGCAAGGCACGTCCTGCGCGTGAGAAGCCGCAGCCTTGAAAGGCCCCACGGATCGACGCACTCCTGCTCCCTCCCTGGCTCGCCAGCTGGCTCGGCTGATGTCAACATCCAACATGTTGAAGCCTCGCGCGAGTCGTCGGTGAGTCCATTCCAAAGCCAGTTTGCTCGCAGACGCTGGGATTTCACGTGGCCCGCTTGTGAAAGGGCGCCGCTCCACGATGGACGCAATGGCTTCTTGGCATATGGTCGTCAGAAGACCTGCGCCGCAAACACGAAGACTTGCCGACTATAACTCTACCGCCAACCCCATGCTTCCTTACGCACGCCCAGGACACCGCTTCTATTCTACATTATAGGCCTGGACATGCCGCCCCTGCCTTCGTGGGTCCAGAAGTAGGACAGCTTCTCAAACATGGAGTTGAGTGTGCCACCATCGGCATAGTATGCATCTTGCGAAGCTTCGTGCATCGCGCCTCGGGCCTCGAGCAGTGCGGCCTGCCCAACTGCATCTAGCTTCCAGACAAGCTCATCACCGTGTAGGGGCACCTTGTGTCCGACATGCACGATTACACGCTGGAAGATCTCCGCCATGAACTCAACAAACTTGTCCCGTAGCCCCGCCGGATATGATAGCTGACTGCCACGCCGCCCGGCAGAAAACACACAGCCTGGCTAGCAATAACTGCTACAGTGCTGCACAGCATATGTGCAGATCAAGCAAACCCGGCAATCAACAAACAGTGCGGCTTGCAGCTGCAGGCCGAGTCGCGGTTCGCGAGTCCGATCTTGTGCCGCGCCTCGCTTGGCGCCCACCACGTGCTTAGGACGGACGGCTGCTGCAGTAGCACCATACCAATGTTGGTCGTCTCGAAATGCACACCGCAGTCGACTCTCTCTTCGTGGCCCGCGGTCTTCCGAGCCTTCCCGGGCCGGGCTAGGACATCGGCTTGCGTGTCCCAGTCGTAGCGCCCTCCGTGTGCTGCTTCCTGAAGTCTGGTCAATACGATGTGCGAGTCCTTGGTAAACTTGCCCGACTTGGCATATTCCGGGCAGAGAAAGGCAGACCCTTCGGGGCCAACCAACAACCCGTGGCCGTCGCCTTGCTGCAAGCGCGCATTGAAAGCTGCGTGCGTGGACTCGGTAATGAGATGGTACTCCATCTCTCCCGGCCCCGCAAGCCACTGACTCACTCGCTCCTCCGCCTAGACGTGGACGAATGACGAATCTACGACCGGCACTTGTACCCTGGCTGACTCTGGCTCTGACACGTAGACACATAAACACTTTCACTGCGCAACAGCCAAGATGCCGCAGCACGCTTGAAGGCCTCCCGCACTGTCTTCATCACAGGCGACTTACCGGTGCCTATGTCAGTCACCACCTGCGCCCAGTAGCGATGGGACAATGTGTAATCGGACCACTGCACGGACAGATTCCGATGTAGCAGTGAGGACACGAAAGCTTTGAAGGTCTCCAGCAGCATGGTCGAGGACAAAGCAACTACACGTGCAAAGGCTTCCACGTAAACTGCCAGACGATAGTCTGCCAGCCACCACAGCGGCGTGAAGACATCGACCTCCTCCGGCGCTGTCAGTGTGCCTTCTCGCACAGCCCTGACCCCCGCCTGCAGTCGGCTGAGGCATTGCTCGAACGTGAGCTTTTCCAGGACCGAACTTCGGGCAGGCACGTCCCGCAGGGCCTCTGCAATTGATCCAGTACTCACCGCAGCAAGGAAGGCTACCACATCCTCTTCGAACAAGCTTTCCGCGTCTTCCAAACCCATGTCTTGGCCACGACTCAGAGACTGCATGGGACTTGCAGGCGGTGGGAGCACCCCGTCGACACCAGCAGCACCGCGACCGCCACTGGGCCAGGATGGTTTCGTGTCGACACTTGTTGGCTGGCAGCTGCTCTGGCCTGGCCTGGGGCCGACATTGGATGGAGGTGGAGGTGACACTAGACTGCTGTTGCTCGTCCGGTCGCATGGCGGAGGTGGAGGCGAGGAGTTGCCTCCTTCTGCGGCGGCCTCTCCCGATGAACCCAGTGTATCCTGCTCTGTGGGCACAGGCCGAGACGACACACTTCCCGCAGCCCTCGCCAGAACCACATAATATAATTCGCCGTCCATTGCGCCAGATCTTTGCTGCTCCAAAACCTTCTCCTCGCTCACGTCCTTGATCTCCTGGTCATTTGCGAGCAGCCAGCCGCCGTCCTCACCGCGCACTGCGGCGTAATAGTGCCCCGCCGCCGGGGACTCACCTCTGTGGTACACGGCTGCTACCACTGTGTAGCGATTTCCCTGCACATCCACTGTCTGCGGCATGCCCACCGTTCGTCTGTCCTTGTGCTGCACGAACTGGCCATTGTCCAGAGTTTCTGTGCGCCACCGCTTCAACACAGCCAACAATACACTTGGTGCCTGTTCAACACGTAGTTCTCTGGCAGGCACGGCCGTGGACTCGCAATGGGGGCACTGCCACGGTCGATCCAGGTATTTCACATCCTCCGGCGCCAAACTCGAAGAGAAGTAATTATCCACCACGGCTTGCAGATCTTTCAAGCCACTTGGCAATTCCATCTGCATCTCGGACATTGCTGTCGCAGCACCGTGGGGAAAGGCTTGCCTGCAGTCTGCACAACGAAGGTAGAACTGTTCCAGCCCACACGTAAAACCTGTCAAACCCGCAGATTCGGCAACTCCACAAAGGAACTCGAAGCTGTCCTCCTGCACTCCATGATACCACCGCTGCAGAATGGGCTGCGGCCTTGTAACGGTCGCGGCCGTCATTCCACGCCATACCTGCCAAAGCTCGCTGGCCACATCATTGCTCTCCTCCGTCAGCTTTTGCCGCCAAAGTGGAGAGCTATACAGGCCTTGCAGTGCAGCGTTGATGAAGCAGCTGTGCCCCACGTTTTCCAATCCACCGCGCTTCGCTCGGTCTTGGACTCTGCTCTCCAGCGGGCAGAAGCCCACCCATGTTGTTGGTCCCCGCTGGCGCTTGAACGGGACCGGTTGGGCCAAGCGGTAGGAGTCGTTGATCGGCCACAGATGCGTTTGCTTGTACGGTAGTGCCTCCACGACCATCCGATGCTCGCCTTCGTAATCTTTGAACTCCTGCACGCATCCCGGGACAAAGGATTCTCCGAACATGCCCCAGCCGCGGATCTCGCCCCCGGCTGCCAGCCAGCTGCTGCCCGGCGAACAAGCAAGGTGGCGCACCTCCATGGTCTTGACTCGTTGCAGCACCCGTTCAAGTGTTTCCACGTCTCGATAAAGTAGAACACGATCGCCCAAACTAGGTTCTGCATCTCGGAGAGGCTGCTTCCTTGGCAACCCTCCCGCTGGGTCTATAAGTGGACCCGGCTCGAGCGACTTCTGACTCACTGCCCGTGTCTGCACCATGGCTGCTGGGATCCTGCGAGAGAGTTGCTGCGCCGCAATTACGAGTCTACACTTTGTCCAGTGAAGCTTCAAAGCACTATAGCCACGGATGCGAAATTCCAGCGCAAGCATGTCCATGCACGGTCTGGCCGGGCTGCGTTCCCCTGCTCCCACAAGCCGTCTTCTGCATGGTAGAACCATCCCCTCCCAGGCCTCCGACCAGCTCGCGCTCTCAGCACATGCACGGACCTCAGAACCGGCTCCAGTCCGACATGCGTGTCTGCAGCATCGGCCTAGCACATATATTCCTGGCGGCTACATACCTTCGCCAATCCCTTCGCGCGCAGCCTCAGACTGCCCTCCGTCTAAGACGGCTTCGCAAGGTCCCTCTGCATGCAGGACTTTGTCGTCGTCCTTTATCAGGTCCTGATCGACGTCGTCGTCGTCGGGTTCTCCTGCTGTTGCCAGTGCCCATTCCGGGTCCCTGTTAGTCTTTCCTCGCCCATGTTCACCGGACATGGTCGCGGCTGCGGTCCTGCATGCCTTTGTAGCCGTTAGCCACAACATGCGCGTAGGGTTCACCCCCCAAACCCCTTCTCAAGGACGGGTTTCTTGCTTTCTGCTTCCCTTCGCAGCTCTGTCTAAAACGACCGCATGTCATAGCAAACCACAGCTGACATGGATTGGTGTTGGGTTGCGCATTCCCGGGGCCTGTGCAGGCCGCTCGACGAGAAGCCAACTATTGCTATTGTTACTACTACTACTACTACTACTACTACTACTACTACTACTACTACTACTACTACTACTACTACTACTACTACTACTACTACTACTACTATTGCTCCTACGTCGTCGTCGTCGTCGTGTCGTCTTCGTTGCAGTAGCAGCACAGGTAATATAGCACAAGTAGTGGTCCTAGTAGTAGTCGTAGTCGTCGTCGTTGTAGCGGTACTCGTAGTCGTAGTCGGTCGTGGTCGTAGTTTTAGTAGTAGTAGTAGTAGTAGAAGCAGAAGAAGTCCTAGTAGAAGTCATAGTTGTAGTCGTAGTCGACGTCGCAGTCGTCGTCGTAGTAGTCGCTTAGCAGCAATAGAAGTAGTAGTAGTAGTAGTAGTAGTAGTAGTAGTAGTAGTAGTAGTAGTAGTAGTAGTAGTAGTAGTAGTCGTAGTAGTAGCAGTAGCAGTAGCAGTAGCAGTAGCACTAGCAGTACTAGCAGTAGTACTAGTAGTAGTACTAGTCGCAGCAGTCGTAGTCTAGGAGTAATCATCGTCGTCGATGTCGGTTGTTGTTGCAGTTGTTGACTTTGTGGGCTTCTTTGTTCCTTGTTGTTGTTGCTGCTACTGTTGCTGTTGGTGCTTGTGTTGTACACTATATAAAACATATATATATATATATATACACATACACATATATACATAATATATGCACTAGAGTAGAAATATATCTATATGTACAACCTAGTATAGCTAATGCGTATATATGTATTCATCAAAACTATATATAGATGGATTTTACCTCATGCATGTAAATGCAACATATATGACATTTCAAACATGACGTGTAATGTCTATAACATGCCATACAACATTGACTTATATTACATATTGTACATACATAACCTTAGAAGGACCTTCATAAGATATATATGTATACACACCTACATAACGTACATTACGTTACATATCTTATACACATATATTATGTTCTATATGTAGTACGATTTAAATGTTGGATCTAAATATATGTCTATAAACAGTTTTTCTGTACATATACATCTATATATATATATATATATATATACATATGTGTGTTGGTGTACAAGAACGACTGCAGCAAAGGCTTGCATGTGATGGAAAGCAGTGCGGCAACCTTTCAAATCACCGGTGCAGCTCAAAAACTCTAAAGGCATGGACAAAACTGTCTAAAAATTCAGGTGCGGCATGGTGACGTAGAGGCATGCCTGTGTTTGGGGGTCTTGTTTTGGTAATGACACTTGAGCTTTTCAAGCGGGATTTTCGTGCAGACTGAAGCCAACAATACCTGCAGAACCAAGGCTCTTTCACGATTGGAAACAGCACAAACGAGGCCCAAAATAGCTCTATTTTTGGTGATTTTTTGCTACTGCCGGCCTAGGGATTTTTTTCAGTCGTTTCGCGTGGCGCGCTTTTGGTCCCGAAAAATAGCCATAAACGTACTTGCACAAATTCAACCACGTTTGCCGTAGCTATGCAAAACCTAGGTTTTCGCTCTGGAAGCAGAAACCGGGAAACCCACAAAAACCACCGGCGCCCCTCAAACACGAAGCCGATGTCCAAATCTGCCAAAACACTCTAGGACCTGCGAGATTCTAATTTGGACTTTACGTGTTTTCCCAAAGCATTCCATGGTTTTTCATTCCAGCTGCGTGCCGTTCTAAAGTAATTACACGGCCGCCTGGAAGCCTACCCCTGCCTGCTTAAAGGCAAAGTTCGGTAGCGAAAAATCTCCATAAACGTACTTGCAAGAATTCAACCACGTTCGCCGTAGCTATACAAAACCTAGGTTTTCGCTCTGGAAGCAGAAACGGAGAAACCCACAAAACCCATATGCGCCCCTCAAACACGAAGCCGATGTCCAAATCTGCCAAAACACTAGAGGACCTGCGAGATTCTATTTTGGACTTCACGTTTTTCCCAAGGCATTCCATGGTTTTTCGTTCCAGCTGCGTGCCGTTCTAAAGTAATTACACGGCCGCCTGGAGGCCTACCCATGCCTGCTTAAAGGCAAAGTTCGGTAGCGAAAATTCTCCATAAACGTGCTTGCAAGAATTCAACCACGTTCGCCGTAGCTATGCAAAACCTAGGTTTTCGCTCTGGAAGCAGAAACGGAGAAACCCACAAAACCCATATGCGCCCCTCAAACACGAAGCCGATGTCCAAATCTGCCAAAACACTAGAGGACCTGCGAGATTCTATTTTGGACTTCACGTTTTTCCCAAGGCATTCCATGGTTTTTCGTTCCAGATGCGTGCCGTTCTAAAGTAATTACACGGCCGCCTGGAGGCCCGCCCCTGCCTGCTTAAAGGCAAAGTTGGGTAGCGAAAAATCTCCATAAACGTACTTGCAAAAATTCAACCACGTTTGCCGTAGCTATGCAAAACCTAGGTTTTCGCTCTGGAAGCAGAAACCGGGAAACCCACAAAAACCACCGGTGCCCCTCAAACACGAAGCCGATGTCCAAATCTGCCAAAACACTCTAGGACCTGCGAGATTCTAATTTGGACTTTACGTGTTTTCCCAAAGCATTCCATGGTTTTTCATTCCAGCTGCGTGCCGTTCTAAAGTAATTACACGGCCGCCTGGAAGCCTACCCCTGCCTGCTTAAAGGCAAAGTTCGGTAGCGAAAAATCTCCATAAACGTACTTGCAAGAATTCAACCACGTTCGCCGTAGCTATACAAAACCTAGGTTTTCGCTCTGGAAGCAGAAACGGAGAAACCCACAAAACCCATATGCGCCCCTCAAACACGAAGTTGATGCTCAAAGGCGACATTCGCCTTCTAGCAAGCGCTTTAAAGCGAATTTCCGCCTTTTCGCAGCCCCCGCTTCCTTCCATCTGGCCCGCGGAGCATACGGAGGAAGGGGCGAGGGGGGGGGCAGCATAAAAAAAGTCGAACTCGCCCAAATGGGCCGCCCCTCGCCCCCTCCATCTGGCCCATAGTGCATAAGGGGAGAGGGGGGGCAGCATAAAAAAAGTCAGATTGGCATAAAAGGACTTGGGGCAGCATAAAACAAAGTCGGGCTCGTCCAAATGGGCCGCCCCTCGCCCCCTCCATCTGGCCCATAGAGCATAAGGGGAGAGGGGGGGCAGCATAAAAAAAAGTCAGATTGGCATAAAACTGACACCAGTCTCAAGCATAAAATGGAAAGAGGCAATGGGGCCCAGGCCTCCCCACCCTCCCAGCCGGCCCATCAAGTATAACAAGGAAAGGGGGCCGCATAAAAAAAGGTCAGATTGGCATAAAAATAGAGACCAGCAGCATAAAAAGGATAAAACTCAAGCATAAAAGGAGACTCCATGCGCATAAGAACAAAACCTATCGACGATGGGATGGAGACATGGAGGTCAATGGAGACGGAAAGGTGCACAGCATAAAAATAAAAACCCTCAGCATAAAAATTAATACCAAGTCCTATAGAGATTATGACACCAAAACTGCTGATATTCAGGCTCCCAAAAAACCCTGAGCCTGCAACCGAACCCAACCCTCATCCCTAAGCCCTAAACCGTAAGCCCTAAACCCCTAAAGCCGCAAACACTCACGCCTGGATTCGCTTGCGCTTCTCGCGCACACTCCTCGGCTGCTTCGGTGTTCTGCGGGCCTTACTTAAAGGATCATGGGACTTAGTAACTAGGGTTATAATTAGGGTAACTATACTTATAACCCCGATTAAGGTACTTATAACCTTACTCACTAAGTCCCATGATCCTCCAAGTAGACCCTAAACCCTAAACCCCTATAGTACCCCTATAGATCCCTTAAAGGGACCCCTATAACCTTACTTACTAGGTCCCGTGATCCTCCAAGTAGGGTGGTTGGGGTCTAGTCTTTAGCAGTCTGAGGTTCAATAGGGGCTTGTCCTTCAAACTTTATGGTTTGTGGTTTACCTTAAAGCTCCTGGACCCTCGTAATGAGATCCCGGACCCTAGCCCCCAAAGCCGAAACCCTCCCCCAGAAAGCCCAAGACCCTCTTTGGAGCCTTAGGGTAGGATGCAGGGCTGTTGCTTCCGACAGCGTGGTCTGGAGATGTTTAGGGTTTGGGCTCCAGGTTAGGGAATTTGTCCGCGCAAGGGCTCAACAAGTGTCAGGCTTTTGCCTGAACCCACGGGCCCCCAAAGTCTAAAGCCACAGCCTGCCTTCGAAAGGTCGGGAGGCTTCCCCTAGAGCTCTGGTTACCCGAACGCTGGGTTACTGGGAAATACAGAGTACAGTATATGGCTTAGTAACCTACTTTTTGAAGAATTGGAGCCCTAGCGACCTTTCATCACGGGATGTTGCGATCGGGAGGAGAGACGTCAAGCGGCGCAGTAGATGTAGTGGTTACAGGTGAGGTTGCTGCATTACCCATAATAAGGACTATACCATAATTCCCATAGTCTAGGGTATTGCAGGACTTATATCATCAGCCGTAAATTCGGCTCTTAAAGGGTTCGGGGTTTGGCAGTTGGTGACTCGGATCCAGGGATTAGGATCTACCTGGATCATCTACAGGAACCTACCGTTTAGGGTTCCTAACATGGAAGTCTCCGAGAAACATCCAGGGTATCTCATTTTGGGGTCCTTATGGGTCCTACTATGTAGGGTACTGTACTGGGGGCCGCTGTTTTCGGAAACTCCCATATGACTTCCTTACTATATGTCCTTTGTTTAGGAACCAGGTAAGATCTAAATGCAGCTCCCAGGCTTTCGGGTTTAGGGGTCAGCCTTTGGGATGTAGGTTCGCTTGTAGTCCTCTCTTCTTCAACCGGGCCCCAAAAAGATCAAACTTTCTAAGATAGAGCTAATACATAAGGCCAACAAGTTTAAAGTTCCCCCGTTTGCTATCTAAGTAGTCTGGATAACATTCCTCGAGCTCCAAGAAATTAAGGGTTGCATACACAAGAAGCCAAGGCTCTAGGTCAGGACTGCTTGGGATTTGAAGCCTACTTCTCTTGAGTTGCCCCCTGACTCCTATACTTAGATCCCAACCCACTGATTCCGAAATGACCTAAGCTCAGGCCAATCCGAGGGTCTGGATGGAGTTGTCGCGATACAGGAGCATTCCAACGAAGAGCGCGGCCAACTGAAGGCAGTCTTAGGAAAGGTTTAGGGTGGTTTGGGGTCAGGGGCTGTGGCGGCTCGGGACGGTGGGGGAACGTTCGGGGCTTTAGAGCCTGGGATGGTGCCTCAATCTGCGGCAGCAGGTTTTGGGGCAAGTCAGGTGTTTGATGAAGGTACAAGTTTTCTGCCGAGATGAATGCAGGTTGAAGTGACCGCGAGTGAGTCTAAGACCGTAGGGGTTACGGGTGAGGTTGATGACATAAATCCTGCATTACCCATAATCTAGGATGCCCAGTAATCTAGGAATAAAAAGGGCTCCCTTTTTGGTATTGGGTATCTTTATCAGGAACCTAGGACTACAAAAAGGGAATAAGGGTACTACTGGGCATCCTAGTAATAGGACTATACCGTATACCATAGTTCCCATACTTGGAGGATCATGGGACTTAGTAAGTAAGGTTACAAGTACCTTAATTGGGGTTATAAGCATAGTTACCCTAATTATAACCTTAGTTACTAAGTCCCATGATCCTTTAAGTAGTCTAGGGTCTTCACCGCGAAACTTCAGGGCTTCTGAAACTTCAGTAAACTACGAAACCCTGCTTTGTTTGTAGGTTCTTATTCTAAACCCTAATGTGGAATTCATGGGTTTAGGGTTTAGGGTTTAGGGTTTAGGGTTTAGGGTGTGGTTTACCTTAAAGCTCCTGGACCCTCGTAGTGAGATCCCGGACCCTAGCCCCCAAAGCCGAAACCCTCCCCCAGAAAGCCCCAGACCCTCTTTGGAGCCTTAGGGTAATGTGGAATTCATGGGGAACCTACCAAAACAGTCGGTTTTGGTAGGTTAAGGTATGGTTAAGGGGTCTTAACTTTGAGGGCTTAGGCATACGGCGTAAACTCCTCCTGCTTGGAGGATCATGGGACTTAGTAAGTAAGGTTATAAGTACCTTAACTGGGGTTATAAGTATAGTTATCCTGATTATAACCCTAGTTACTACGTCCCATGATCCCTTAAGTGTCGGGGGTATATATCCCGCCGCGTTTGTGCCAACTTCCCCAGAACCCAGATCCGACTTCTCGAAACCGTGAGGCGGAAGTTCCAAACCACGGAACTCTGCAAACCCTACCTTCACCCTGAAGAACCTACCTTTTAAGGACGTTTATAAGGAAATCATAATTTGGAACCCTAAAAAGGTAGGTTCATCAGGGTTAAGGTAAACCCTAAACCCTGCAAACCCGAATCATGGCATCGAGAAGCTCAAAAATCACACCGTAAACCTTGAAACTCATCAGAGATTCCGAAAACTCAGACGCTTCAGCCATAGTAAGCCTGTAACGTTGGACTCCAAATCCTAAATGCAAACAGGCCGTCCGTCGAAACTGAGGCTGAGGTCCGCTCCAAGCAGACGCCCTCAGTGAGACGCAAAGACAAGAGCATGAAAAAGCGGAACCTGATTCCTAACATCAGCGCCAAAGCTTACAAAGTGTGGAATTCCTGCACTCGGGAACAGCATGTAAATGTAGGCTTAGGGCTTCTTATTGCAATTTAACACTTCTTCAATGCGACTCTGAGATCTACATGTGGAGTACCGGGAAGTCTTCAATGCTCTTTAATGGCATTCCTTGTCTTCTGTTCTTGAACTAGAAATTGCCGGCATCGCTTTAGGAGGAGCGTTTAGCGAGCTTCAGAAAGAAAAGGATCCGAAGGTAGATCATGAAGCGGCCGTCTGTTGTCGCAATCCGCGAAGGGACGATTGGTGGTCGTAGTGAACATAATTACAGTAACCGCTGAGTCGCAAAAAACACGGTATGAATAACACACCCTCTATCTCAAAATACAGCGTCCCGTGCACCCATCTCGGAATTTCTCCAGAAAGCCTGCAAGTCCGTCTTGAGCAGGGTTTAAACTGCCGTGGCTTGAGGACTAACGAGACAGTCACTTTGGGCCCTGCACTAGGTGTATTGTGAGCACCCGACACGGACCCTCTGCAACTTTTAGCAAGCTTTTACTGAAACTTCTGGAAGGCTCCATGACGATGAGCGGGGTATGGCTTAGTGTTAGTGGCTGTCTGCCGGCAGCTGGAGATGCTACCTCAACACTGCAAAGGGTCCAAAGTACCTAAAAAGTAGGATGTAGGGTTCGTATACTAGCATTTACCATTATGACTGAGGGAATGTCACCCATAACAGTACCTAGGACCCTTTGGGAACTGCAAAAAATAAGGAACGGCTTGATGCCGATGGTGACCGCTCAACCTAGCGGTTGTATGCAGAAGCTGCAGCGACCCTAGGGGACCTCAACACACTAATGTAGTGGCCTTAACAATGAGGATAGGATTCCTTTCAGGGCTCCATTTAAAGGAGTCGTTAAAAACGGATCTATAAGAAGGGATCTATAGAGGGGCCTTAACGAATAGGGTTTTGGGGCATATTATACAAAAACATATTATAACTGTAATAAGGACCCCCCCAAAAAAAATAAAAAACATTGGTAATTATTTGGGGTCCTACAGTAGCTTCAGGTAACAAGAGCTCAAGTTTGTCCTGACATTTCCTCCAAGTGACCAGACTGCTCATGCCAACGTCCCGTAGGGATTTCTGAGAGCTTCTTGCAAATGGTGGCCGCAACTCAACGGCTGCATTTACCCTAAGGGACCTTAACACGTTTTCTGGGAGTTTGATGCACCTGGTCCCACAAAGCCGCACCCAGCAGCGACAGAGGCAGAGCTTTCTCAGGAAGGCATGGCCCACAGCGACGCACGCAGCCATGACGCAGGCAGAAGCTTTCTAAGTCCCCGCACCTCATGGCCACAGCCCTCAACATACCACTGGAGCGCGAGGGCAGAGGATGCAGGGATGTGGGCCTACAAGTACGGCTTATAGCCCTAAACCCTAAACCATAGCATTCAGAAGCCAAGGGATCGTTTAGAAACCCCGGCTGAACTCCCTTGCTCTGAGCTCGGGCCGAACCCTTATGACTCTATAAACCCTAAACGCTAAACCGGCTAAAGGATGTTTAGGGTTTAGGGTTCCAAAACCTACTCTCCTTGTCTGCGGTGAAGGTCAAGCAAGCCCTTACTGGTGCTAGGTATACTATGATATACCCTACCTTAACCCCAATATGACCTACCTCTTTAAAGACGTATATCAGGAAGACGTACCCTAAGGGTCCATGTACTCATATAGTATATACATTGGCCTTAATGTAGTCCCGATTTAGGTACTTTGGGGCTCATGTATCTCTATATGGGTACATGGAGCCTTAGGGATATAAAGAAACAACTTCAGTGGGACATGCTTCCTACGTGCGTCACGGAAGGCGTGGCTTGCACGATGCGGACGAGACCATCCTCGAACGCTTGCAGGGCCTCCTGGTGGCTGTCCTGGACTCGTTGGGGGCTTTGGGTTTTGGGGCTCTAGGGTTTTAGGGTTGTAGGGCTTGAGGGGTTTATGGATTGAAGTTTGAAGCTAAGGGCTTCTTCTTCTTCTTCCGCTCTCGCTCTCTCCCTCCTCTATATATATATATATATCTCTCTCTCTCTCTCTCTCTCGCTCCCTGCTGTATCCCGATGGTCCGACAACATGGGGCAGCAAGACTCGCGCCATCTCAGCGGGGGTAGCCACAGATCCGTGGCTGTGGTTTATAACTCTGGACTTTAGGGTTCCGGATACGCGGTTTAAGATTTAGGGCTTGGAATACAAGCTTCAAGAGCGAAGGATTGCCTAAACCCTAAACCCCAAACCCCAAACCCTAAACCCTAAACCCTAAACCCTAAACCCTAAACCCTGAACCCTAAACCCTAAACCTTAAACCCTAAACCCTAAACCCCAAACCCTAAACCCTAAACCCTAAACCTTAAACCCTAAATCCTAAACCCCAAACCCTAAACCTTAAACCCTAAACCCTAAACCCTAAACTTGGGGCTGAGGCTTTTAAGGCTTAGCGCTCCAGGGCCCGAGCTGGCCCATCGTCAATTTCAGGTTCTTGGACTCAGGATTTAGAGAGGAGTAGGGTTTAGGGTTTAGGATTTAGGGTTTAGGGTATAGGGTTTAGGGTGTAGGATTTAGGGTTTAGGGTTTAGGGTTTAGGTTATAGGGTTTAGAATTTAGGGTTTTAGGGTGTAGGGTTTAGGGTGTAGGGTTTAGGGTTTTAGGGTTTTAGGGTTTAGGGTAGAACCCAAGTAAAGTTGAAGTTATAAGATAAATCGTCAGCCCGTGTAAGCAGCTTCAGCACAACTCTCCAAAGGCAGGCGGCCTTTTCCAAGGTGGGAGCCCCATAACCCGGCTTTCAACTCGACACCCTGAGCGCTACAGTCATTTCAGCAACAGACTTGGCGAATACCGGCCCTATGCCCAAACCCCAAACCCCATAGCAGCCGGCCGGCGCCTCCTTGAAGACCTTGCGGTAGCAAAGCAATGGGCTTTCCAGGCTGCTGCCGTTGAGAGCCATGAGCGACAAGCCTGGATTCGGGGTTGGGGGCTGCTGGGTTTGGGCTAGAAACCCTAAGCTCTAAAGTCTTTGTGTCTCTTCAACAAGGGCTTGCCAGAACTTGCAGGCTTTCGATGCCGAAGCACATTCACATGCTGAGGGCTTCAGGTTTTCCACACTTCAGCTGGGCACGCGATCTTCCATCAAGCTGCCAAGCTTTGAAACACAGCCGGGTGCCTGTTGATCAGAGACATTCAACCGCCGGAGTTGATCCATTCCATTCCCAGTACATTCCCAGGCACCTAAAGACCTAAATCTGAAACCCTGTGCACGAACCAACGCGTTGATGAACAGAACTGCTACGTCTGCCGCTCGCACCACTGCCAAGCCCACCTCCCACAAGATCCCACCACCACTACCACTACCACCAGCTCCAATTGAGTAACCAGCAGTACAATCTGCCATGAAAATCATTCAACCCTAGCCCAGTAACCTGAAACCTAAGCCCTAAGCCCTCAAGTTGCAGGAACGTCTGAACCCACAAGCAAACATCTCCAAAACCCTGGCTGCCGCAGGCCCAGGGGCGTAATCTTCTCTCTGCCTCATGGTTGGGCAGGTAGTCTGCAGGGTCAGTGCTGCGCCCGCCCCGGCTCACCAGATTCATCTGCAGACCGGCGTGGTTGTCCGGAAGCCAGGCCTGGTCGTCGGGCTGTTGGATAAGGGCAGGACCGTTTCTTAAAGTCCGGAGCTTCAGAATGTAGGGAGGTTGGGGATCTACGGACCACAGATACTTAAGAGATAGAGTCTCGTGGCCTGGGGCTCTGAGTTGCATCCATCTCTTCGGCCCCCTTTTTTCTCCCAGACCTCGTGGGCCAGGTCATGAATGTAGGTGGCCTGAACGATGCAGGTGGCGAGCAACCTGGGCTCAAGCAGAGCTCACCATTCGAGCTGGCGGCTGAAGTTCTTGGAGGTTCATGGGTAGTTATAAGGGCTCCTTTAAGGGTCCCTTTAAAAGGATCTATGGGGATTCTAGAAGGGTATAGGGTTTAGGGCCTACTTGGAGGTTCATGGGTAGTTATACAGAACATAAGTAGGGTTATATGTAGGGTGCCTATACTTATGACCCATATTAAACTTATAAGCCACTTAATATAACTACCCATGAACCTCCAAGTTCTAGGGCTTTTAGGGCTGAGGGTTGGAAGGTTGAGGATCTGGACATTTTGAGTTCAAGGTTGAGGTCTTCGGATTGGGCATGTAGGCTTTAGGAAATCTAGGTCGAGGCTGTTGAATCCGGAAAAACGGACATTCTGAAGGCTTTCAGCGCTTCTACAGGATCCCAAAGCTCCTTTCACCCTATTTGGAGGTTCATGGTTAGCTATAAGTGGGGTTATCAGTAGGGTAACTATGTTCATAACCCATACTAGGGGACTTATAACGCCACTTAGAACTACAATGAACCTCCAAGTAAACCCTCAACCTGAAGCTTCGAACCCAGAGCGCAATTAGAGGGCGGCAGCCCGTGGCCACAGGAAACAACTAGTGCCCTCATGCCCTCTCCTAACTTGAACATGGCCCCGTATGAAACAACTACTTCTTGGCCCTGCAGAGGGTTATCCACGTTGGTAGGTGTTGTTGTGATTCGGGAGGTGCACAGTCTACACAGTGAAACCACCCTCACCAAGGCGGATCGTCCCTGTGTGAAACACCTAAAAAGCCTTCCCTAAACATCTCACTCCAACCCTGCGGCCTCAGACCCCCATGAAACAACAGAACAACTCCGCAAACGAATGCAAAGCCCCTAATGGTAGCTAAGGGAGAGGTGCCGTCAGCTGGGCTATGAACTTTCACCGCTCCCTATCGTACGGTGCTGAGAAAAGTACCCTGCTTAGCGGAATCACGCACGCCCCTGTGGTGTGGACTGGCCGTAGCCCACCCTTGAGAAAGCCCTGCGAAGGAAGACCCCAAGCCCTTAACCCCTAGGTTTAGGGCTCAAGGCGGCTCGAAAGTCAAGGCAACTATCTAATTGGAGCCCAAAATTAAGGGCTACTTGCGCGCCCACGGTTTCGACTGCAAAGTTCAAAAAGCCAAGGCCTTAAGGCTTCGAGTTTAGAATCTGATGGAAAAGGATATGCTCTTAAACTCCTCGGGGAGTTTAGGGTTTAGGGTCACCGAGGAGCCGTGCCAAGGAGGCCCGAGACAGATCGCGCCTTGCCGGCTGCATCTGCTTCCACCAAATGGCCTGGTTAGGGTTCAGGGTACTTGGAGGGTCGGGAGACTTAGTAAGTAGGTAGTAAGTAGACTTAGAAGTACCCCAAAAGGGACCCTAATTGGGGTCATGGTACTTTTCAGTCCCTGAAATAGCCAGTTACTAATTCCCCCGACCCTCCAAGTAGGGTCTAGGGTAGGGTTCCCAGAGACTCCAATATCCCTTAGTTAAGGTATGCTCCTTAAATCATATTAGGGATCCTACTATAATTTTTTGGTATATTCCTTAATTAAGGGATACCCCTAGATCCCTTAAAGGATCCCTTTAAAAGGAACCCTAGGTATATTCCTTAATTAAGGGACTCTGGGCTTAGGAGGTTGGAGTGCAAGAGCTTGGAAATGTTGTGCACAGGGTTTAGTTAGGAGATTGTATGTTTCGGTTTAGGAATTTCAGGTTTAGGTTTTGTAAGAATTAAAGACATCGAGGGTTCAAGAGCAGAGACATGCAAGCCCGGGTCTGGCTTGCCAAGATCTTAGAGTTTTGAATGTTCGGATTTTAGGAGGTCGTGCAGTCAAGGAAGCATAAAAGTTTAGGGTTGCTTTAAGAGCTAGAGCTTGGGCTTCGGCGTGTCTCAGTTGGGGCTTTGGGGCTGGAGGCGTGGGGGGGATGTGGGTTCAGGTTTGCGGGTTTAGGGACGAAGGCTGGGCTTAGTTGCTGCACTGTATGGGCATATGAATTCCTGTTCATGGGTTCTGTGCCCCTCAAACTGGAACAAGCGAGGCGTGGAAGCGGCCCGGCCTCAAACTCCAAACCCACAAAAACCTCGAGTCTAAACCTTAAGTTTAGGGTTTAGGGTTTAGGGTTTAAGTTAAACCCGACTAACCTGCCGAGTTCAGTTGCCTCCCACCAGGCACGTAGTGCCGGATCCTCCTCCCGCCAGTATGCCTAGGTTTTGAAAAGAAGTGGCATTCGATTGTGCGGTTGAATTAGGAGCGGTCTTTCTAGGGTTTGGAAATGCTGTTGTTTCCGTTCCTTCTTTGTTTCATGCTTCCATTCCATTACATTATAAACAAAGCGAACGGAATTAACAGCATGAACAAAGGCTCGAGGTTAGACGGGTGTTCCTTGTGTAAGACAGCGGTAATAATCTTCAATGGGAAATGAACCAACAACTTCTAAGGTAAACAGGTGATAGGATTAGAGGTTAAATATAATGAAACAAAACTACCAAAACAAAGCTCTTTTCCTGGCATGTGATGATGTATTAAAATGAAGATTACCAACAATTAAATCCTAAGAAAAACACCATTTCGTTCGTATTTTCTTGTGGTCTTTCGGGGGCTTTCCTTTACCCCCAACTACCCTCTAACCCCAAACACCCAGAATTAAGAATCATAAGGCCATAAGGGCTCTATTAAGGAGCAGCCCGGGGGTTGAGGGTTTTCTGTTCTGAGGTTAAACTCTAGGGCCAGTTTAGGCTTAAGGTATGATGTTTAAAGGTTTCAGTGGTTTGAGTGGTGACCGGTGTAGTGGCTTCGGCTTCAGTGTTAAGGCATGTAAGTTGCGGGATAGGGCAAAGACTCATAGATACACTGCTGGCAACAGGACAGGAACAAGTACGAAGTACGAACAAAGCGGTTGTTGATAAACCCTTAAAGCAAGCAAAGACAGTCATAAGAAATGCAAACACTAAAGCGCAGAAACTGAAACCTTCAACCCACACTGCAGACTCTAAACCCTTCAATCCGGTCGCCCTGCAGACCTTAAACTCCTAAACCCGAAGCGCCCTAAACCCGTGCACCCTACTTGGAGATTCATGGGTAGTTTTAAGTGGGGTTATAAGTCCCCTAATATGGGAA
The DNA here is from genome assembly GCA_905221615.1 of Symbiodinium sp. CCMP2592. Classification (NCBI taxonomy): domain Eukaryota; class Dinophyceae; order Suessiales; family Symbiodiniaceae; genus Symbiodinium; species Symbiodinium sp. CCMP2592. The sequence goes on from CAJNDT010006140.1 coordinate 28,673, forward strand.
AGAAACATGATTACCCTACTTACAACCCTACTTATAACTGCCCATGAACCCCTAGACCCTAAACCCCTAAACTCCAACCTGGTTGCTTCCACCACGAAGCTTGTCCAAGCCAGGGTCACATCGAAGAACCTGCGCGCCGTGTCCCGCACCACGAAGGGGGTGGACTCCTTGACGCCGCAGCCTCCCATGACCTTGGACATATAACTTCATGTAAAGCAAAAGACACGAACTCCATAGATAGACATATAGCCAGCATGTGTGTGTGTGTATATATACATATATATATATATATACACATGTATATGTATATGTCTGTGTGTGTGCGCGTGTAGAGGTATATGTGAACGTATATGTATGTATATATGCACTTGTGGATGTAGACGTAGAGGTAGATGTATAGGTGTAGGTGTATGCATATACATATACATGTATGTATGTGCGTATATACATAAATATATATATATATACATACATACATACACTGATCTAATGGATGGGTGATGCTTAGGGGTTTGTGGAAGCTTCGCCACCTTCCGTCAAGGCGTTGCAGGGATACCGAGGATGGCAATGCCATGAAGCTGAAACGGGTCCTGAAGATCCGAAGCATGTCCTTGCATGAAACCATGCTAGCATAGGGTTTAGTTTAGGGTTTCGTTTATCGGTTCAGGCTTTTGGGTTTTGAATTTCAGTTCAGGCGAGACTCGTAGCCGCCCTCGTCGAACCAAAACCAGGACTTAGTGGGCTCGAAGCTTTGCTGCGCGTGGAGGATCTGGCTCAAGACCCCTGCCTCAGACACGCGAATCAGGTTGCAGGGTTTAGCGTCGCAGTGCCTAAAGGGCTTCTCAGGCCTCAACACTGGGCTCACCCCACACTCAACCATTGATTCGAAACAGCCAAAAATCACCCCAAAGTGAACTGAAACCACACCGAAGCACTTTAGACCCAGTCGCAAACCCTAAACCCCCGAACCAACCTACGGAAGCCAGCCTCGGACAGCAGCGCCCTGGGTGTCACTGGCGCAATGCACCAGTCATTGATGGGCTCCCCGGTGCCGTTCACGAGTATGTCCTGTGAAGCTACGGGGTTTAGGGTTTGGTGTTGGGGTATATCAAAATCTCATTGTAATTTAGATCCTAAGGATTAATTTTAGGAAATATTCCGGCGCCCATGTGAATCACTTTGGCTTGCTGGGGCTCTTTAGCAGTTCAGGCTCGCGTTCCTCAGGGGGTTGGTACTTCAGGCTTGTGATTCACGGTTTGGGTTTTAGATTTGGCCTCACACTGTGGACATAGGATTTGCGGCACTTCCTACTACAAGCAAACTCTGAGTATGTCATGCAGCCACCTGGGTAAGGACTCTACTTACTCTGGATTCCGATGCTCTGGAAGTCGAGACTCTCGTTTGTCTTCGGAATGATACTACATGTAACCCTTTGGTCTGGGGTTTAGGGTTTAGGGTTTGTTTAGGGTTTAGTGTCTTTATTTAGGGCATCCCACCATGCTCAATACCAGGGTCCATCCCCCAGGAGCGGTTCACAAAGCCCACGTCGCCACTCACGGGCCCCAGTAGCTTGAAAGCGTAGTGCTCGGGCGAGAGGTGCTTGTAGGCGAGCGCCACGAAGGTTTCCATGACCATGTGGCCATTTACCAGGTGCTCCTGGCAAGACCGAACCCCCTCACCTCGTTGTTAACAATAGTCACTACTAGATTGTTGTTTACTATTACTCTTACCCTTTTCTTATCATTGCGAATGGTATTACACCGTTGTGCAAACCTCTTCTGCTCAGCTCCTGGTACTGATGGCGCTGGAGTGCTCCTGCCACGGCTTGACGTTTCGCCCACAGCCACTCCTCGGCGCCTGTGTCAGGGCGGTACGCCGTCTCGGGGCTCCTGGCACCCCCTGTCACAATGGCTTCCACCGCGAGGCCTTGTTTCTCCTCCCAGAGGGTGCACGCAACAGTATAGTATATACTTTTGGGGCCCAAATGTCTCCCAGAACCTTCTCTCTCTCTCTCTCTCTCTCTCTCTCTCTCTCTCTATCTACCATGTACATGTACATATATATATATATATATACACACATTCATAATATGTATATGTTGGTCGTTGGATCCTCCCCTTGGGTCCTGACGGAAAACGACCCGGCAAGGGTGGTAGACGTGGCCCTCACGCAGCTCAAAGCCCTGAAGGGGCTCCCTCAGGTCGCAAACCACCGCATCTCCCCAGACTGCCTCGGCCGGAAGAGGGGCACGCAGCATGGTGCCGCCGAAGTGTGCGTTGAAGATGTCGTTGAAGAAGTTGTCGTCCAGCGACGACTTGAGCAGCTCTTCATCTGCGTTGCTTGCTGCGCCGCCGCAGCAGCCCGCGAAGTTCACACAAAACAGGTCCATTGCAGTGCTGCAGCCAGTTTTGCATATATGCTCACTCGCTTCCACAAAGACGAGGTTGAAGAAGATGGTGGTACGCTGGAAGTGCTCAATGTCAGACATAGTCGTTGCTTTGCCCCCAGTGCGGGGATAGCCCTCATGATGTACCATGTACGGCTCCACGGAAGGCCAGCCCATATCGTCTTCCCCCACCGAGGCCCCGATCTCTGCAAAGTAACGGTGTCGCAGCATTTCCGACCTGTCTGACATTGTGACACCGCAGGACAGGCAGGTATAGAGTGGCCGCGACAGAATACATGCCAACTTTTGCTTCTGGTCCTCTGTGACCATGACCTGTTGGTTCGGTGCTTGCTGGACCAGTGGCTCGAGGTCCGCCATAACTGTCATCTTCGCTGATCTGTTACACAGCGCCGAACGACGGCTGGCCAGAGGATGTTAAACCCAGGACCTTTAAACTCTAGGTAGGGTTTAAGCCCTGAGTTCTAAGGTTTAAACTCTAAACCGGTTGCAACGGCGGCACCTTGCGAGAACTCGCCACGCCCAGCTCCGAGCCAAAATGCTGCGTCGACAAGCGAAGAACCGCTGCATCCCAGGGGTAGGCTCCTACATAGAGAAAGATACGTAACAATAAGCATACCAGCAATAATTGACCTATCAAAACCAATAGTCATCATCGTAAAAGAACAAACCTAAATGAACAAAAAGCTGATATATATATATATATATATATATATATACACATACATATATATATATATATATACATATACATATATATATATATATATATATATATATATATATATATATATATATATATATATATATATATATATATATATATATACATATGCACATACACAATGCAGAAGCGTGCTAGCTACTGCATCAGCCGTTGTGTTTGTTGGCACAGAGTAAGACCATTTCGGCGCCCTCAAGAGGTCGCCCCGCCTCATGAGGCTGTTTCCTTACCTTTGGTTAGTAGGGAATGGCAGAATGGTAGCAATCGTAGTTATAATTGTAACCCATTCCTCCATTCCCTACTAACCACAGGTAAGAAGGTGGGACTCTACTCACTACAACCGATACGCCCGACCCTAAAGAGCACACCTGCTCAAGGAATTATAGGGTTTAGGGTCTAGATATGGGCTTACCTTAACCTCAACTAATCTGCCGCTTTGAAGACTTAAAGAAGTAATCGTAATAAGGATCCCCAAAAGCTAGGCTGTATACCTAGGGTTCAGGTAGTCCTAGTTCATTATTGGCGAACACTTTCCGGCCCCCTTAAACCCATCTCTCAAAACTGCATCCCGGTGCCCCTATAGATGCTAAACATTCACGCCAAAAATCCAAGAAAAATACAGTCAAATTACTGTAGAGGTTGTCCAAAAGAGGAATAGTAACACCATGCACCTGGTCCTAACACAACTCTACTCCAATTTACTCTGATTGTGAATTGCCTATATTCGCCCCTCAAAAGCCATGAGTAGAGGAATTTGGGCCCGGCCGTAAACCCCCAAACCCTAAATCCTAAATGCAGGAATTTGGGCCCCCGGCCCCCAGGATCATGCATGCGAAGAAGCCAGCATCCAGGCCACGGAAGGTGCTCTGCAGTGAGCTCAGCCTGGGCTCAAAGTTGAGGATTAGAATAGGGTCCCTTTAAAGGTGTCTATCAGGGGCTACTATAAGGGATCTATACCAGGGTACTATAGTATAGGGGCCTTAATAATTCGACTAGGGTTTTGGGGCCAAAGTTGAAGGTTTCGGTCTTAGGCTTTAGGACTTAGCGGATTTCTGGGTTTAGGAGCGGTTCAAGTTGAGGCCTAAACCCTAAACCCCTAAACCCCTAAACTCTACATAAACCCTAAACCACCCTAAACCCTAACAACCCTAAACCGTTCAAGGTTCAGAGCCTCGTGGTTTAGAGTTTGGGGATCAGGGTTTGCCTGCATTTTGAGCGACCTCTTTCTTAGACTTCGAGGGGTTTCGACCAGTGAACCCTTATTAAAGGGATATGCCCTAAATCATGTTAGGGATCCTACTATCCCTAAACCCTAAGCCTTGAACCCTAAACCCTAAACCGTAAGATATATCCCTTAATGAAAGGGATCTTGGAGTCCCTGGGCTCCTGCTCTTGACTCTCCTGAAATGCTCCCTGCTGCTTTCGACTCCTAACAGCATGAATAGGACGGCTGACAGCAAGTATAGCTAGGATGCCCAGTAACCTAGGAATAAAAAGGGCTCCGTTTTTGGTATTGGGTACCTTTGTAAGGAACCTAGGACTACAAAAAGCGAATAAGGGTACTACTGGGCATCCTTGACAGGTATAAGTCGTGCTAGACCCTGAACCCTAAACCTTCCCCAATACGGGCGCCTTCATAGACAAAACTCAGGTTTTTGTGTACATTAATACACTAGAGCTATCGGAAGATGAGGGGATAATATTACTAATTATTTCGACCCCTATATTAGATTCACTGGCAAAGCCCGTGTCCGAACAACTCCCAGCCGGAGAGTTTGCCATCATGCGATTGCGGGGTTTAGGGCTTTAGGGGTTCAAGGTCTAGGGGTTTAGGGTGGGGAGCTCAGGGTTCGGCTTTTGATAGGGCATGTCCGATAAGTTGAGGAAGCGATTAGTAGTACATACCAAGGATCTAGGATTCCTGGGGCATGACCTGCAGATGCGCGGTTAAGGATCCACATGAAACTTTGAACCGGCCTAGGGTTTAGGGCTATAGGGTGCAGGGAACCTAAACGCTTAGCCCATGAGAGACTTGAATCCCAAAGCTCGTTGCGGATTCCCTGGCCCAACAAGCGGCTGTTATTGTCTTATGGTGAGTTAGTTACACCAGCAGAAACCAACCGAAAAGGCAGCATATTTAGTAGGACAGAACGACAACACCAAAATCCCCTAAACTGCCTAAACCCAAGCCCTAGGCCTTTAGCCCGAAGGATACATGCTCAGCTACTAGGAGCCAAAGGGTGGCTAGGCTTCTGGCAGCTGTCGCTCAGCCACTGTTGCATTTTTGGTGTCCATCCTTGGAGGGGTTAGTGCCTTCTGGGCATGGGGCTTCAAACATTCAACAACACAGGTACTCGTCGTCATCGTCGTGGCCCCAGGGTCACTGGTGCTGCTGCTGCTACTACTAGTATTGGTACTAGTACTGCTACTGCCGCTGCTACCACTACCACTGCCACCGCCTTTTTTCATTATTGGCATTGCCACCACTACCACTACCACTACCACTACCACTACCACTACCACTACCACTACTACCACTACTACTACTACTACTACTACTACTACTACTACTACTACTACTACTACTACTACTACTACTACTACTGCGACCACTAATAATATTAATAACAACAATGCTAATATTGCGACCACTACTGTGATGCCGACGACAAACTGCGACTCTGTCGCTACCATCAGTACTGATACGTGTACGTACCGTTTGTCTTGTTGGGTCTCTGTGTATTCTTCTTGAGATGGGGTAGCCAAATCCAGGTCTAGGGTTTAGGGTAGGTGTTAAACATATTGACATCGGCAGCGGTATCAAAGGTCGCTGCCTCCAGTACAGAGGCACCGCGATGGACTTGTGCTTCGTGAAGAAGTAATTTCGGTTGTCCTCCAGGGTGGACTCGATACATCCAAACCCGAAGCCCAAAGCCTGTCCGTGAAGGGCTTAGGATTTGGGGATTGTGGGGCGGTTTGTGGGGAGGTTGTGAGCTTCCTGGAAATGCGTGTGCGGGGCCTTAAGAGTTAGAATATTTGGTTGCGCTGATATGCCTTGAGGTCAGGCTTCGGATCTGCAGATCGCCAAGGCGCTCTCTCGAGCATTCGGTTGAGGGCTTGCGGTTCAGGGTCTAGGGTATGGGGCTCAGGGGTTAAGGGCTTTGGGTTTGCGGTCGATGTCCTTGTACAAGCGAACCGAGATCTGTTCCTTCAGCATGCTCTGCAGAACCTGAGTGCAGTCAAAATATTGCAAAGAATAACATATTATGTTGTCTGATCAGAACTGAATTATGAGGATTGCAAAGAGCTTGTAACGCTGCAAGGTGCGAGCTCTTAACGCGCAAATCATCCAGATCCATCAGCCAAAACAAACCTTCATGAACTCTGCTTGGGTGCGCCTGGTCGGCATTCTCTATTGCTCACCACAGGGAGCAATTTCCCAGAGCCAAGGATTTACTGCAGAGTTATGTTTGGTCTTGGACGTCGGGTAAGAGAAAGCTAATTACCAGGGTCTGGTGCTTGGTGTCTCACCTGAAAGCGGAGGTGGGGGGCGGGGGAGGGCGACTTTCTCTGAGCGGCTCTTCCAGACTCGCGCTCCACAACAACCATGTTGCGATACCTGCATCTACCCAGAGCCTCCAGAACCCCTTAATTAAGGAATATACCTTAAATTATAGTAGGATCCCCAATATGATTTGAGGTATACTCCTTAATTAAGGGGTTTTGGAGGCTCTGGGTACAGCTTCGCGGCGGAATATCGCTAGCGAGCTGAAGGATCGGACCAAGGCTTCATGTGGCGTCGTCATATACATCTGTTTCCAGGTAAGAACCCAAATGATCCTATGTACTGTTATGGGGGATACTTCCCTAGGTCATAATAGTAATTCCTAATATGGGAACCCTACATTCTACTATATCGGTACATTGGACCCTTTGGGGAAGAATCCTGCAGGAAGTTCGGGGCTACTTGGAGGTTCATGGGTGTTTTGTTTTTTGGTGGGGTTACAAGTGCCCCCAATATGGAGTATAAGTATAGTTACCCTACTTATAACCCTAGTTTTAACTACCCATGAACGCTCAAGTAAGGGTTGCATGGAATCATGGAAACAAGTTTCTGTTCGGTCCTGCGCAAGCGGTTGTCAAACCACCCGACCCATGTGAGGGGTTCAAAAAGACAGACAGGAACCGGACTTAGGGACTTAGGGGACAATCACAGCCGTTGACATCTGCACCGGGTGTCAGCTCCTTTCACTGCGACCCTGGATGCTCTATTTTCGGCGACCGCAACACGACAGACCTTGAATTCCCGGCCCTGACCTGAACCCTAAACCCTAAAATCTAAATCCTATAGTGAACGCTAAACCTTATTCATTCCCAAGGGTTCTGAAGGAGAACTCGAAACCTTTGTCCCCAAACCCCGTGCTTTCAAGCCGTAGGGCTCTGCGCAATTGAGACGTAAGGTGTATAGGAGTTTCCGAAAATAGGACACCCTAATATTGCACCCTAAATAGTAGGATCCTTATTATAAGGACCCCAAAGTAAGGTACCCCTAATTTTCGGAAACTCCTATCTCCTGTGGCAAAGGTCGCAAGCCCGACCTCCTCCATGAAAAAAACCCTCAACTCGTTTTAGCACTCGTCAGGTATCATGGGGAACTAAAGGTTAACCTTTTTGGTTATATAGGGATTATATAGGGACTATACTACCCAAAAAAGGTTAAAGGTTGCCTACTCTAATATTGGGGGGATGTTGGAAGTTGAAGATTTCGGGACTACATTGCGGTATATATGGGGGTCATAGAAGCTTGTCGCGGCAAGAAACTCAAACTTCAAAGCTCACCCTAAACCCTAAACCCTAAACCCTAAAAAGGAACCCTTCACCCGGTGCCTAGGGCCCGTCGGCGTGACAAAGCCAATGAGGTTGTTCCTGAGTCTGAACGACGAGACTGCAGAAACCGTTGAGCTTTACATGGGAGTTTCCGAAAATAGGGCACCCTAATACCCTAATATAGCACCCTAAATTTTAAAATAGTAGGATCCTTTTTCTAAGGACCCCAAAATAAGGTACCCCTAATTTTCACAAACTCCCACATGGCGTCCAGGCTTTAGGTTTCCACAGGCAGATACGGATCTGACTCTGAAGGTTCTCTGGCAACCCCTTGGAGGGTCTGGGGACTTAGTAAGTAGGTAGTAAGTAGACTTATAAGCACCCTAAAAGGGACCCCAATTGGGGTTATGTTACTTATAGTCCCTAAAATAACCAGTTACTAAGTCCCCCGACTCTCCAAGCCCCCACAAAACGTCTCCCGTAACTCACAGATGCCGGATCCTTCCGTGCGTGTGCTCTCGTGATCATCGCAGTTCTTCCATGAATCATATGGCAGTAACCGTAAGACTAATAACAGTAATACTTGCAACAGTAAACCCCCAGAGGCCCCATAGTAGTTCCTTTTTGGGATTACCTTATAGATTCTATATATGAACCCCTACAAGGAACTACTTGGGGGCCTCTGGGTAGTGATGGTGATAGAAACAGCTCTGGGGATCGGGATCCTGCCCAAGAGAGACGAGCATCCGCGGGTGCTGCGTGCTGTCCTGGCTAAGATGTTTAGGGGTCTTACGGTTTTAGGGTTTAGGGTTTAGGGGTTTAGTGTTCAGGGGTTTAGGGGTTTAGGGTTTAGGGGTCTTACGGTTTTAGGGTTTAGGGCTGAAGAAATAGAATTATTAGGCTCCTTGATAGGGTCTTATACTACGGGGTACGTCAAAAGGCTCGGTATTGAGGGATACTAGAAGGGTCTAATACGGGGGCCTTAAGAATTAGAGTAGGGTTGCTTTGTAGGGTCATTATAAGATTGGGGCATATTCCATGATAGCCTGTACGGCCATTCGTACCCCTAGATTAAGGGTGATTGAGCTGCGGCTTTCAGGCCGGTGGTGGATACGGCTTTGGAGATCGGGGGTGCAGAATGTGAGATTTACAGTCCTGAACATAGCCCTCAAAGTCTCACTGCGGGCTAGCGGCTAGCTCCCCCAATCCTGAACTGAGTTGTCCTTTAAGCCCTTTGAAAATTATTTGCTATTATGGTTCTCTACAAACTAGTAGGGAAAATTAAAAAAGATCCCACAGGACAACCCAATGAAGTGCAAGCCCAAAGAAACTCATGCAAACTCCCCAACCCAACTGCTTAAACCCCAATGCCTAAACTGGAAACCCTAAGTCCTAAACCCAAAACCTTTAACCACCCAAATTCGTGATCCCCCAATCATGAGACCCAAGACCCTGCCAGTACCCAGAAGCCCTGAAGCTAGGGCTCAGAGTTCAAAGACTTCCGGAGTGGCCACAACGAATGGAATACTTGGAGGTTCATCAAGTAGGGCTATGTAGGGTTATAAGTAGGGTAACTATACCTATAGCCCCGATTAGGGGACTTATAACCCCACTTATAGCTACCCGTGAACCTCCAGGTTGGGTATCTTGTCAGGACACCCTTTTGATAGGGGTCTACAGGAGAAATTGTTACCACCAATCATTCATTCAAGCCCCTATATGAAACCTCAAACACCCCTAATTAAGACCCTCAGCCCCAAAGCCAAAGAATATACTCTAAGTGAGCCCTAGAACTTGAAGCCCCCAACCCTGAACCCTAACCCCCCCTCTAACCTCAATCCTAAAAGCTAGTCCGACCCCGCACAAGAAGGGGCGTGTCCCGTGCTTCGACGAAACAGAAACCCCAAACCCCAAACCGAATACAGGGGGTTTGAGTTTAGGGATTTACTAGGATGCCCAGTAACCCAGGAACAAAAAAAGGTTCCTTTTTTGGTATTGGGTACCTTTATGTACCTCTATAAGGAACCTAGGACTACAAAAAGGGAATAAGGGTACTACTGGGCATCCTATTCGAGGGACGTGTCCTGTGCTTCGACGAGATAGAAATGAGGCAAAGACCAGACCTGAGCAACTGCGGCCGACCCAAGGGGGGTCCGAAGGGCTCAGTACCCTCAGGCCCCAAAGTAAGTTCCTTTTTGGGGTTCATATTAGAATCCTATAAGGTAATCCCAACAAGGAACTACTTTGGGGCCTATGGGTAGGTTAGGAGTTGAAGGGTTTCAAGGTTTTCAGGGCTTAGGCTTCAGTTCTCTGTTTTTTCGATGGGGGGTGGGCTATCTACTGCGGCGGCGGTTTCATAATCTTGGCGTTTCACAAGTACTCAGGGGCCCAAATGTCCATGCATAGAATGCCAGAGGGTACTTCAAGGACCCCCTGGAGGGAGCCCCTGTGTTACCTGTACCTTCTGCTTTTTTCGGGGGTTTCAACTAGGGGTCATGCTCCCTAAACCCTAAACCCTAAACCCTAAACCCTAAACCCTAAACCCCTCCACCCTGCCGACCCTTTGGGAGTCCTGGGCTTGGGTTGGGGCTGAGAGAGTGAGATTCAATAACAGGGCTTGGGCAGATTTGGGTTTAGGGTTTAGGGTTTAGGGTTCAGCAGCTCCGGATCGAGCAGTTTTAAAGTAGAGTTGTGTTTACGGTTTAGAAATAACACCCACCCACCCTCAGAATCCCATAACATCAGGGAAATACAAGGTTTCACTTCTTTCACAGCTGGACATATTAACCCCTGAACCCTTAAACCCTAAACCTTTAAACTCTGAACCCTTCACTAGTCTTAAACTTTGAACCTCGCGTTCCGGTCAAGAGCTAAACCTTAAATATGTTAAAATGTCAGCACCGTCGTTGTCAAGTCTTAAGTAAAAGCCGTCCACACAATCATGTGGCTGAGCTAAACCTTAAATTTTATGCGATGTGACTACCGCTGCTTGCTTGATGTAAAAGATTGAAGTTGTTGCTGTCGCTAAACCTTAAATTTCCTATGGTGTCAACACCGTTGCTTGCTTGTTTTAAGTAAAGTAAGTAAAAGATTGAAGTTGCTGCTGTCGCTAAACCCTAAATTTCCTATGGTGTCAACACCGTTGCTTGCTTGTTTTGAGTAAAGCAAGTAAATAGTTGAAGTTGCTGCTGTCGCTAAGCATCCACACTTTCAAGACATAAAGCATTGCCCGGAACAGTTGAGGCTGCGGTCACGCCATCGCTTTACGATGGCAACCACAGCTGTCAAGTTTCTTTGCGATGACCGAAAAGCTGAAACCCTACCCTAGATCCTTCGAAGCTTTGCCCAGCTTGAGGTTGCTTCGACACCTCCCCAACCCACCCTAGATCCTTCAATCAGAAATATCCAACCCACCCTAGATCCTTCCAAAGAATTTGTGCCTACCCTTTCGTGGGACGGGCCCGGGCCCGTCCCACGAGGAGTAGGCCCAAACCCACGAATTTGGGCCTCCCTTTCCCGGGCCCGTGCCACGAAAAGGTAGGCCCCGCGAAAGGGTGGGCACAAGTTCGTGGGTTTGGGCCTAGATTCTGGATTCGTGGATTTGGGGCTTGGCTTTGGGCCTGAATTCGTGGATTTTGGGCCTGGTTCTGGGCCTGGATTCCTGGATTTTGGGCCTGTATTCGTGGATTTGGGGCCTGGTTTTGGGCTTGGATTCGTGGATCCTGGGTTTGGGCCTGGATTCGTGGATTTTGGGCCTGGATTCGTGGATTTTGGGCCTGGATTCGTGGATTTTGGGCCTGGATTCGTGGATTTTGGGCCTGGTCCACGAATTTTGGACCCAATTTTGGGCCTGATCCACGAATTCCATTAAGGTTTAAATTACTATATGATAAAGAGGTTTAGGGTTTAGGGTTTAGGGGTTTAATTTAAGTTCCCGGAAATGGATTAAGCCCTGCAAGGTGGTTTAGACTATCTAGGGTCAGTTTTGGGCTCAGGGTGTCTCGTTCAGGATTTTGGGTCTGGGCTTCTAGAACCCTATAAAGTACCCTTCAAGGGAACCTTATTCGAGATCCCTGCAGGACCCTACAGGACCATTAAAGGGCCTTGAGCAAGGAACGACCGCTCAACCCGAACCCTAAACTAACCGTAAACCTAAACTCAAGGCCTAGGCCGCCGACCTCCGAGGGTCATACTACGACGCAGTCGAACATACAGTCGCAAGATATTCGCTTTTGCGCCACTCTACGGCAAACCCTAAACCCTCAACCTTACGCCCTAAACCCTACCTTACCCCCAAATATCCTACCTGTTCAGGGCTCCTTATTCTGATTTCCTTATATGAGTCCTTAAAAAGGTAGGATGTTCAGTGTTAAGGTAAACCCCAGTAAGAACCGGCATGTGCCAAGGCCCTCTCGTACGGGATGTTGTTGGAGGCTGCCGTGAGATCAAACCTGGGTGTTCAGGGTTGAGGGTTTCTTTTGAAAACCTTTTTCCGTCTGCAGAGGTTGAGGGTTTAGGGCTTAGGGTTTAGGGTTTGGGGTTTAGGGGGTAAAGGGTGTAGGGTCTAGTCTCTTCTGTCAGGTTGTTAGACCTTATGTACAGGGGGTTCAGGGTGCGTTGGTTGAGTTTATGACCTCAAGGCTTTTGGTTTTGAGGGCTATGCTCAGACTCATCTTACTGGGGTCTGTAGGCCTTGGTTTTCAGAGTTTGATTGGGGATATCAAAGGCAAGCTTCGGATTTCGATGCTCAAGATTCCAAGATTCAGAAGCTGCGGGAGTGGAGAATCTATAGAATCTCGGGGTCAAAAACCGGAAACCCCTCAACAGCTTGCTGTCGTTCTGCATAACAGCAAATATTACCTGAACATCCCAGTGATACTACATTATGTCTTTTCCAATCAAGTGCAGCACTCTGCTTTCTGCGAATGATCTGCCTAGTAAGATTGCGGGGTTTTTGGAATGCATTTGCACACCTCAACTCGCTCAATTACCCGAGAACCTACACCCCAAACGCTGTAACCGAATCCATCTATGCCCCAAACCGCCAACTGTGATGAACACTCCCCGAAACCCTACCGAACCCCAAACCCTCAACCCTGAAGACCCTAAACCCTAAACCCTCAACCCTGAAGCCTAAACCCTGAAGCCTAAACTCCAAAACCCTAAAACCCCTAAACCCTAAAACCCACGCTCAGCCACGGGCATCCCGGGCAAAACGTCGCAGTCAGAACCGCGGTTGAGGACGCCGGACTGACAAGTACAGGCTTTCATTTGGGGGCGGGGGGGGTTGTCAAAATTAGGGTCCCTTTTTGGGTACCCTACATATTAGGTGCCGTAGTATTCTAAGGACCCAAAAAGGGGACCATGATTTTGACAACCACCCATTTGGGGTTTTAAGGTTCATGGGTTTGGGGTTGTAGGGTTTAGAGGCTTGGATGTAGTGTTGGGGGTTCACAGGGTGTTGGCGCCGCAGGGCGTTGTTAAGAAGGTTGAGGGGTTTAAGGTTTTTATCTTTCAGGGTCTTGCTTGGAGGTTCATGGGTAATTCTAAGTAAGGTTATAAGTAGGGTAACTATACTTATACCCCATATTAGGGGACGTATAACCCCACTTATAACTACCCATGAACCTCCAAGTAGTTTATATTTATACTGTCATGCCCGTGGTTGCGTAGGGACGCTGGATTGGGCCTGTTTTGGCAGGTTCATGATTCATGTCCACGGGATAATTTCAGAGGGCCTCCGGTTCTCCTCTGAAGTCAGGGCGGTGGATGCGTCTCTTACCATAAAAAGGAGGATGAGTGCAGCTTTCGCTTCTTGCCTGAGTGCTGTGCATTCCCCTGCGTTACCTCATGGACTTCGCATGGACAGGAAGGCTGCGATAGAGCTTTCAGATTCACTCGCAAGATCGCTACACAAGCTCCATATCACCTTGCATGTCAAAACTTTCTAGCCTATCATGGGCGGGACAGACACGCTAGACACCCTCCATTAGTCGAACAGCACTCGCCGCGCAAGTACTGTCTCTTCGTCGGCAGCACCAAGGCCACTAGAGGGAGCCCTTTGCAACCGCGACGGTGACTGCAGCATATCGATGACCCTGTGACGAACACTGCTAAGTGTCCGAGCGCCATTCTCGCGCACAAGTGCTGACAGTCACTGCCAGGATCAGTATGCCTATGTCTCTTTCCGCCCACGAATGACCGGAGCTGCTCGTCTCATGCCATGAGCTTCAAAGTCAATGAATCTGTAATATAGCGGCCTTGATAATTGGTATGAGGTTTTTGGGGCATACTGTACCATACTGAAAAAGCGGTACCCCCTAAATAGTACTGGCAATTGTTTCAGCCCCTATATTACAGGTACTCGGGCATCCATCTGAGCCGATCTTGGGTACAAGCACCCCCCTCTGTAGCCTTAAGATTCGTATTAAGTATTAGTACGAATATTTAAAATAGTAATATTCGTGTTTAGGGTCTAGGATTTGGGGTTATGTAGCCAGTGCAGAGGCAAAGCAGCCCGAAGAGAAGTAGTATAGGCATTCGTTCCCCAAAGGGGGAGAAAGGGGCTACCTTGCTGCAAGCAGACACTAGCTCTGAAGTCTAAGCCGCAAGTCCCTGCAAAATCGGACACCCACCCCTAAACCTAAGACACCTGACCCCTGGGCCGCTAAACCCTCAAGAACCTCTGACATGGATTTGAAGACCGCATCGCAGTTGAAGGCCAGTCGCGCCTGCGATGCTCGCACAAGATTGGCGAATGGTTCTGTTCACAGGGCCTGGGTTGGGGTTTAGCGTTCAGGACTAGGTGTCTTTCTTGTGGGGAGTTGGGTTTAGGGTCTCGTATTCCGGTAACCAATCTACGCCTCAGATTTTCGAGGACAGCAGTGCTGCTAGTAATAATGCTGAAGCACTGGTGATGCTTCTGTTGGTGATGCTCACTGTAGCCCCGGAACTTGCACAATTTCACTGGGGTACCTACGTAGCTAAGAGCTGGACTAGGGTTCCTTGAAGGATTTGGCATCTTTATCGTTCCTCATTCCATGTTTCTGCATGACAGACAACCTGTCGTCCAATCATGCCTTCGATGTCGCATCGGCAGTGACTTCGCAATCCTAAACCCTAAACCCCTCAACCCTAAACCGATGTCGCAAAACGCTCATTCTTAGGAGCCAGGATGCTCTCCGTGAACTTCTGTAGGCTTGAGATGTGATCTTACACGTTTTCTACCGGAGCTAACTACCTGAGTTACTTGGAGGTTCATGGGTAGTTATAAGTAAGGTTATAAGTAGGGTAACTCTACTTAGAACCCATATTAGGGGACTTATAACCGCACTTATAACTACCCATGAACCCTCCAAGTACCAGAACTAACTACCTGAGTTGCCCCCTTGCAAGTGCTCTATCCGAACTTTGGCCAGCTTCCCCCACTTCTTCGCCATCGTGTGAAGACGAGACCCCCACCAGCAGCTCCGTCAGCGGCATCGGAGGCTCCCTTGTGTGGTTCAGGGCGCTTTGATGTGAGCATCGTGCTCTGGTGGCGCAGGCGCAGGCTCCGTCGAACCATGTCTGGACGATGTCCTCGTCCTTGGCCGTCGAGTCCGACAGCTCAAGGCCTGATGCCATGAGCATCCAGAGGCACATGTCCAATGGAAGTTGTCCCCACTTGGAGCACTTGATTGGTCTTCCACCTCTAGCCGCCCACCTCCTCCTTCGTGGCCACCGCTCTCAAGAGTCCGTTGAGTGAACCTGAACGGATAAGAAGGGCGAGTGGGCTGATCCAGCTCGAATTGTCCTTCACCCGACATCCTCATCGGCCAGCTACATAGCTGGGTACTGAGAACAAAAGCAGGTCGGATGTCCTAGGGATGCACAAAACGAACCCACATGTTTTAGGGTTCAGGGTTAGATGCCTTTCACATTCACAGGCCAAAGCAAACTTACTAAGCAAGCAAGTCCTGACTTGCTGAAATGTGCCATGAAAACCCTAAACCCTAAACCTAAAAACCCTGATACCCCCAAACAGGCAGATCCCCGAAGCCCCGAACTCTGAAACCCCAAGCCGCAAACCCTGAAACCTAGCACCTTAAACGCCCAGAGTCTCCTATGGAGACAATATGAATCACTTCAAGTCAATAGAACCAAACCTCAGCATGGCCTTAGAAGCCTAATAAGTCGTACACAAGCCCCCGCTTAAACCACAAAGGCAAAAATACAAACCGAAACACTCGACACACCTGAACACTCAAAGCCCCAAATTTCTTAAGGCCTAACGGTTTAAAGACCGCTTACAGAACCCTTCAAGACACCCGCAAAACGAACCCCAGACCCTCATGTGCAGCCCTCTCCCCCTAGCCTTAGGGCATCCTTACGGAGCCCTGATAGGAACCTCTTAAAAGGAAACCTTGGAGATTCCCAACAAAGGTATCCTCAAAGAAACCGATTCAGGAACCCATTACAGGAACTCCAGCAACCGTTATGAATCCCAAAACGAGAACCCCTTTTAGGAACCCGTTAAAGAACCCGAAAAAATACCCGAAGAGGAACCCTCATTGGAAACCTACATGCGTTGAGCCTGGCGAAGGCCTTCTTCGTTGAGCTCCTCGGGGTGAAGAACACCGGAGTCAAGCGGCGTCATGTGCTTCTTGAGGTTTTTGTTTGCCAAGGGGTTTGGGTTTTAGGCTCAGGGTTTAAGGTTTAGGGATTGGGTTTTAGGGTTTAGGGTTTCCTTTCACAGCTATAAGAAAATGAATCCTGCAGGTGTTCCTAGACGGTTAAAGTTTTCATGCTTTTTGCTGGGGGCCTCAGAGGTTACATGCGGTTCTTGATAGAGGGGCGTCTGCGGTTTTACGTATTCAGGAGTTTCGGGTTTAGGGTTTTGGGAGTCAGGGATTCCTGGCTTAAGATTTCGGGTTCAAGTTGAAGCATGTTTCCCTGGGCGGAAAAAGTATAAACTTGTATTTCATAAGGATTCCTTTAAGAGAAAAGTATGCAAGTATGGTACTACAAAGCCCAGTTCCACAACCACAAGGACGCCTCAAACTGGGTGTAGCATTTTTTGGGGGGGCCGTAAACCCTAAACCCTAAACCCTAATCCCTAAACCCTAAACCCTAAACCCTAAAACCGAGGCGGCCCAGGGTTTGGGATAGGACGTTCGGGAGAGCTTCTGGGTTTTTTTCTGGGAGCTTCTGGGTTTCTGTTATGGCTAATACCCTAGCTAATATGTTCTATGTAACAGACCCTAACCATAAAACTAGGTATCCTAAAAAAGGGGGTAGGGTATGAGCATGAAGATTTGAGATCCTCAGTTCGGGGTTTAGAGGCTCTGGGTTGGGTTTTATGGGGGCTTGATGGCTGTAGCCTTTGCGGCTCTGAGCATGCGGCTTTGGGAATCGGGGATTTCCTGAACCTGGAGTCACAATACGGATCCTTTCCCAAAGGGTCCAATGTACCGATATACTAGAATGTAGGGTTTCCATTTTGGGAATTACTATTATGCCTTAGGGAAGTATCCCCCATAACAGTACATAGGACCCTTTGGCTTATACTTCCGAAACTGTGAGATCCCGAAAGTTTAGCCAGTAGGATTGCCAGCTCGCTTTGTTTTTCGAACAAGCGGGGGGACCCGGAAGCCCCCTTGGGGACGTGGATATGTCATAGGGATCCTTAGGGGTGTAGGGGGAGGGGGGGTAAGGGGCCTTAAGGCCCATAATAAGGACTAATAAGGCCTATTTAAGGAAATTATAGTCCCCTACACCCCTCCCCTCTACACCCCTAAGGATCCCTATGAATATGACGACGTAACAATTGTACATATCATACGCCGCAGATGCAACCCAGCAGCATACCGCCTGACTTGAACGACGTCGTTGTTGGAGGCCTCTTGCTTGCATCGTTGTTAGCTTCGGGATAATAAGTTTAGCCTTCAACTGATTTTTAAAAGGGTTCCCGAGAATCCAGGACCCAAGTTCAGCCCACACGAGTAGCATATAGTAAAAGCCAGAAAGTTGGAATATGATTATCCTAAACCCTCTATGGTAAATTATAGGGTATACTACCCTGAAACCATAGTCCAACTTTCTGGAGTTCCCTGTAGCTCCTTGTTGCGCAAGCCCAAAGAACTCCCTTGGATTTCAAAGGCCACCAGCTCAGGTGGCCATGCGATGCGACCCCTTAAATCCTAAACCCCCAGGCGCTAAAAACCATAAAGCCCTAAAGCCTGAACCCAAATTAAAACTCCAAGACCTAAAACCACAAAGCCCTTAAGCATGAACCCTGTTTCAAACCCCAAGCCCTAAAACCATGGAGCACTAAAGTTTAAACCCTAACTAAAAAATAACTCCCTGGGGAGAGAACCCACTTGCCTTAAAGCGCCTTGCACACGTCACTATGAGAAATCCTTTGATAAAGGGCCTCGATCATTAGAACAGGGTTTAGCGTACATTGTCACACACATACCTTTATAGAAAGGAGACCTAAGGACAAATATCATTACTACTTAGTCAGGCCTCCATATTCGTCTTTTGACCCAAAGACCTAGTGGCAGTAAACCTACGGAGTAGTATCACTAGATACTCAGGCCTCTATATTGACCTTAGGACGGGTGGCAGGCCTAACGTTGCTCGCTACGTAGGCTTTGGTATTAAGCGGCTCCAAGTTCCCAAGTAGCCCCTTAACAACGAAGGTACCCTTTTGTACTACAATTTCTTTCATAGGGGAGCACGGAAAGAACCAGGGCAAAAGGGTGCTACTGGGGAATCTCTGGTTTGACGGCATCCTGTAGAAGGGACCCCCACCCTGTAATAGTGACTATATGGATTATATTAGGGCCCTCTTATATTCCTATTATACCACTATTACAGGGTGGGGGCCCCTTCTAAGGTATCCTTGCCATCACCTTACATAGCCTCGGGGTCGATGTTGATGCTTGCCGTGGCGGCACTGATATTGACGATGCACCGACGATGATTCACTAAACTGACCATGGCAAGGCTGATGATGATGATGATGACGACAATGATGACGACAATGATGACGATGATGATGGTGGGTGAGGATGATCCTGGTCTTAATCATGACGAAGAGTTTCATCTTGGTGAAGCCGAGGTCGCCGACGGTGTTTTGATGATCACGAGCATTGGAGAAAGCTCTTGCAGGGTTTAGGGTTTAGGGCAGGGTTTAGGGTTTAGGATTTAGGGTTTAGGGCGCAGCGTGTTGGAGAAAGCTCTCTCTCTTTCTCTTCTTCTTCCTCCGCAGCGTGAAGATGGGAGCAATCTACCGTGCCATCCTGCGTCCTGAAATCCGAACTAAAACTCTGCATCAGTCCGAATACTTAAGCCTCAAGATCCCTGCGATGATGGATAGATGGATAGACGAGGCACGACTTGAGGGGTTTACGGAGATAACAGACCTGTTCATCATTAACCGAAGCGAAAAAGGACAAGTATAAAGCATGCATAGAGGTTCAAGCCTAAACCCAGAAAGCCCCACATCTTCAACCCTGCCCCAAAAACCTAAAGACCAGACACTTCAAGCCCTAAACCCCAAGCCCCCGGAAGCCCTAAATCCTGTATCCAAAGGCAGGTACAGGAAGCTCGAAGTCTTCGATGAAAGAATACCGCACCTGGGCTTCGCTTCTTGGGGGTTTAGGGTTTGGGGTTCTGGGTTTAGTAGGGTAGTGGGTTTAGGGGGGTTAGGGTTTGGGTTTAGGGGGAGCTTCCTGTGGCTTCTGATTCAGGGGTCCTGCCGGCACTCTTGTAGGGTTCATGTTTAAGACAGCATATAGTCAACCCCAAAAAGCCGGAAACCGGATCAGGGACAAGTAGTGCTGGGATTCCCTATACATTCCTCTTAAGGATTGATCCAAGGGTAAAAGGAGGGACCGTTAGGAAGGACCCCTAGGTATATACCCTTAATGTAGCTATTATATACCCATTATATAGCCCATTATAGGGTAGGGGTCCCCATTAAGGCTCCCTCCTTTTCCCCTTTGAATTGAGGCTATTGGGTGTGCAGCCTAGGGGCTTCTACTACTATAGTGCGCCGTAATCGTGCGCTTACAGAACGCTCAAAGATCATCTGATCTATGAGTTTTTCAGACTCCTTTAAAAGAGCCCTACGAGGAACCTTTAAAGGAGCCCTAAGAGGAACCTTTAAAGGAGCCCTAAGAGGAACCTTTAAAGGAGCCCCTTTCTGGGCTTCAGGGTTTGTTTGGACTTTCGGGTCCATGGTTCTGTTAACAGAAACCTTGTAGCAGCCCTTGCACTAAACCCTAAACCCCTCAACCCAAAACCTCTTAACCCCCAAACCCTAAACCCTAAACCCCTAAGCCCTAAAACCCATTAGTTAGCCTTAGCCCCACGGCCTGACATCCATCGGAACCTTAAGGTAACCCTCTAGAACCCTTGTAGAACTCTTATGGGAAACTCAAAGAGAATCTTTATAGTCGCGCTTACCATAGGAACCTAGTAGACCCTAAACCCTATAGGTATAGAACCGTCGAAGGAACCCCATGAACCCTCTCAGAAACCCTTGGAACACCCTCCAAGGAACCCTTGTTGATCCCTCTCAGGAACCCTTATTAAAGAACCCTCCGAGAAGCCCTGTCTTAAAGTAACCCTTGACCTTACACTAAACCTAAACCCTAAACCCGTAGACCCCAAACTCATTAGCCTCGAGGCCCACAGAAACCCTTTAAGGAACCCTTGTAGCACCCTTTATGGAACCCTTATAGAAGCCTTTAAGGTGTATAGGAGTTTCCGAAAATAGGGGACCCTAATATAGTGCCCTAAATAGTAGGGGGATCCTTATAATAGGGACCCCGAAATAAGGCACCCCTAATTTTCGGAAACCCCCGATATACAAAACAAAAACCTAAACCTTAAACCCCAAACCCTAAACCCTAGACCCTAAACCCTAAAACCTAAACCCTAAAACCCTACACCCTAAAACCTAAACCCTGAAACCTAAACCCTAAACCCCAAACCCTAAATCCCAAAACCCTAAAACCCTAAAAACCCTAAACCCCAAAACCCTAAAACCCTAAAACCCCAAAACCCTAAAACTCTAAAACCCCAAAACCCTAAAACTCTAAAACCCTAAACCCTAAAACCCCCAAACCCTAAATCCTAAACCTTCGGGTACGGCTTCAAAACCGAGGGGCCGGTCGCATGAGCGTCTTCGCAAACATGTCAAGGCTCTCCTCGCAAATCTTAGGGTTTAGGGTTTAGGGTTTTAGGGTTTAGGGTTTAGGGTTTTAGGGTTTAGGGTTTAGGGTTTAGGGTTTAGGGTTCTAGGGTTTATAGGGTTTAGGGTTTTAGGGTTTAGGGTTTAGGGTTTAGGGATCTTATGCGAGACCCAAGAGTAACCTAGGCATAAAAAGGGTGGGATAAAGGGGGTTATAAGGGAACCTAAACCCTAAAAAAGGGAATAAGGGCCTACTCTGGGTCCTAGTATGCGAGACTTGAGCGTTTAAAATAGGGTGGGGGGGGTTAGGTTTCAGGGTTTAGGGGTTTAGGGTTGGGGGTGTAGGGTTTAGGGTTGCGCGTTTAGGGTTTAGGGTTCAGGGTTTGGGGTTAGGGTGTAGAGTTGAGGGTTTAGGGCTTTAGAGTTTAGGTCAATGCAGTTGGGGGTCGAGGCTGCAGATCTTATGATCCAGATCAGATCGGCATTTAGGGAACACTCTCACCACGGGAGAACAGATACTTCATTTTCATGGGCAGGGTAACTTAGACTTCGCGATAGGTTGAGCTTTGCCTACATAGCAGCGGGTTGCACTGACACCATTTCTAGCACAGCTACTCTGTCACTAAAACAAGCGAACCTAAAATCTGAAGCCGAAACAATGCAAAATCATCGGACACTAAGCAGTATGCCTGGGCCCTTCGTGGCACAGCTATTAACGTACATGACTCCAATGTCTGCATGTACTGCTACGTAGTAGGTTCGGGACGCAACCTTACACAGCCCCCCTCCCTCTAGGTCCCATTAGCGATCAACAAGATGTCTCTGCTCCTGGACGCCGGTCTGTAAAGACCAAACCTGTGGCTTCACCTGGTCCACTTGGCTGAGGGGAGCGAGCCGGTTTGATATGTTCTTAGCTGTCTCGCTTTACTCTCATTATTATTATTTTAATCGTATTATTATTATTATTATTATTATAATTATTATTATTATTATTGCTCTTCTTCTTGTTTTATGTATACGCACAAGCTTGTGATATATATATATATATATATATATATATATACACATATATATATATATATACATATGCATGTATGCATGTATGTATGTATGTATGTACGTATAAATGAACAAATATGCGTGTATGTATGTAAATAGTAGACCTAAACATATATATATATATATATATATATATATATGCACACATATGCTTATGCATACGCGAGTGCGTGCGCGTGTGCATGCGCATGTGCGTTTTCATATACATTTTCGCGCGTTCATGTCTTTCTGCTAGGGGGGTGATTCAGGCCAGTATATATGGAGACGCCAGGATGTAGGGCTTTACGGTTTACGGGTTAGGGATTGAGGCCCAAAGGCCTCGGGATTTCGGCATGCCTTCAGGCCAGGTTTGGGTGTTTTGTTACAGCACCCTACTCCGCCTGCCACAGGTTTTGAGCGTTTGAAGAATCGGGTTTAGGGCTTCGAGTTCAGGGTTTAAGGGTTTAGGGACGACCACGCCCTCTGCCTTCGAGTTTTATGTTTTGGTGCTTTAGGGTTTCGGCGCGTCTGGGCTGAGGCTTTCAGTCCTTTTGGGCTCAGGCTTAGAGCCTAAACATACTCGGGCTGATGCTACACAAGCCCCAACCCCACACACCTTAACCCCCTACGTGCAGGTTGATGGGCGGATATTTTTGTGGGTTTACAAGTATGGTACCTATAGTACTTATAAACCTCCATGAACCTCCAAGTACTGTAAACCCTGGCAGAGCCGTTCCGAATCGGTGTCCGCACCCTGTTGCCAATGGAACTTAAGAGCGCATAGAATAGTACAGTATATTCAATAAGCAATAATCCAGTCTTGGAGTCTACTGCTGTGTAGCTACATTCTCATGTCTGGACTGTATAAGAGAATACTCCTATACTGTGTATTCAGATACCAGTACTCGGCTCTCAACGATTCGAGCACAGGTTTGGTTGGTGTGTGTTACACCATAGCTATATATGGACCAAGGGATTCCGGAATTATACTACAAAGCCTAAACCCCAAACCCTAAAAAATTAGACCCTCTATCAGGGTCCCGGAATCACCGATGTTTCCGACCTGCTCCCCGCGTGAGCCGCGTACTTGCAGGGGATTACCTCCATAGCACCTGGTTTAGGATTTATAGGATTTAGGGCAGTGGCTTGGGAAGCGAGAGAGTAAGAGAATGTGCCGAACTCGGTTGCTGCGTTCAGTTCCAGAGTCTGCGAAGTATGACATACACGCAGCAAGAAGCCTCCGCCGGAGGATTTAGGCTGGTTTTTGCAGAATGGTTGTGATCGATGGGATGTCTGCCGTGTTGACCAGACCCATCCCACTCGTTCCGCAGGTAAGTTTGATCCAGGGGCTTCACATACATGTAGGGATCTGCATTTCTTGTCGTCAGCTTCAATAGTCCGCAGCTTCAGCACTCCACAATCTCCAAGAATCGCTGGGAAAACAATTGCAGAGCATACACATACCCAGACCGACAACAAGTTTTGAAGTCATGTCTGGTCACCCCTCACAACACAGATGCTGGCTGCAAGGGCTGCTTAGACACATGAAGCCTGAACCTTTCCTGTGAAGATGACAGCTTTGCAAAGGAACGCCAGGAAAACACAGAAAACAAGACCAACACTCCATACAGCCAAATGCACCACTCCGCACAGCAAGAAAAGGCTCCAAGAAACAGCTCATCACGAACGGTCTTGAACATGCTCAACGTCTCCGAAAACTTCAAACAAACACTCACTACGCTGACTTGTCACTACATAATTTGCCCTGCCACTAAAGTCACTAAACACAATGCTCAAGCCCATACCTGCAAGTCCGAAGCAAACCTTAAACCCTTAACCCTGAACCCTATACCCTAGACTCTAAACGGTGGACAAGCTGGGATGTCCAACTGTGGCGGATACGGTCCGTCAGGTGGCACGACAACCTGTCGAAAGCAATCATGCAATCGGTAGTAGTGGTGTAGTGGTAACAATGAGACATAACCGCCAGAATATACATGATCAGATCAGGACCAGCTTTAGAAAACAGCACTAGTACTCGTAGTAGTCGTGGTCGTGGTCGCGGCAGTGGTACGTAGTGGAAGTGGTAGTATTATTATTGTTATTCTTCTTAGTAGTGGTAGTAGTAGTAGTAGTAGCAGCAGCAGCAGGAGCAGTAGTAGTAGTAGTAGTAGTAGTAGTAGTAGTAGTTAGTAGTAGTAGTAGTAGTAGTAGTAGTAGTCGTAGCAGCACTAGCAGCAGCAGCAGCAGCAGTGGCAGTAGCAGGAGCAGTGGCAGTGGCAGTGGCAGTGACAGTGGCAGTGACAGTGGCAGTAGAAGTAGCAGTAGTAGTAGTCGTCGTCGTCATTCGAGAAACTGGATGTGAGTTCATGGTTGTCCACTTCAACAAGCTAGCTATGGTTGTTTGCAAAGCCCTCTAATGGCTTGCTTTGAACTTCGGAAGTCTCCGAATCGAGGTTTGGTGTAGCCTCCGTGTATCCAAGACTGACATAAGCCAGAGCATTGGAGCATGACCTGTAGTCTCGATGGTAGTTCCTTTTAATGGTTACCTTCTAAGGTTCTAATTACATTAAACCGGTTCGACCAAGCAAGGAACTACAATGGAGACGATAGGCAGCATACCCGCTTGCAGCTCGGCGGATTGTTCGAAATTACCACACAAAGCAAAGTCGCACTAAGCACCTTTCCAAATCGACTCGTGGTGTTTGGTGGCGCGATGTGCCTGGTGGTGTCATCTGCCTGTGCCAATGCCACGGAGCCTCCAACCTGAAATCCTGAAACCTTAACACTTTAAACTGGGTTGTTGTTAAGGGATTTAGGTGGAGTTACCATAATAAGGAAACCATGTTAATTATTTGCTGTAGATACCTATCATGGTAACTTAAAATTTAAGCTCCTTAACAAAAACCTATGGTTTCTAAGGCTGAAGTCGGGTGCCCTAGACCACGAAACTGCCTTAATCCCCTACTCGCAACAAGACCATCGCGTTTGGCAGGCTCCGGCAGGTGCATGTGACGGCTCCCAAAGAAGCAGGGCCTCTTACTACTACTTCAAGTAACATTTACATGCATGGGTCCAGAAAATCAACTCTCATTGCGGGGGATGGAGTCGCAGGCTCGAAATCCTAAACCGTAAACCCTCCTGGCTCTAAACCTTCGGCCCGAGCTCTTTTGGGGGCTCTAAAATAGTCAGGAGCGCTCTTCGCTCAACTACTGAAAAAGATGCTGCGAGGATCCACTCCAGCCGGCCCTAGAAACGTCTCCGTGTCATGCTAGGTGAAATAAGCACGTCAATACCCATCGGGTCCAAGTACCAATATAGAAGGTTCTTAGTAGATATTTGGGCCCCAAAGTATTTACTATACCGTACCGGAACTTGGACCCTTTAAGATGTACGAATATCTACAAACTCATGTTCGGTCGCTGCTTGTTTAAATGTATTAAACGACTTTCCTGGTGCACTGCGGCCGTAACCCACAACGCATAGAAAGCGCCCGGATCGATGGCTCTTGGGGTACAGGCTAAACAGTCGGAAGACGCGGCATCCTAAGAAAACAAGCCAATAGTGAGGAATGCCCCCCTGTTACCTACACGAGCCCGAACTTGTACAACATTTTGTGAGCAGAATGCACGCACGAGATCGACATAAGCCCCAAACCCTGAACACTAAAACTTAGACCTGTGTGCCTGAACATGGGTAGTTCTCTGAAGTAAGGCTCCCTTTAGGGTCCCGTCCCAATTGAGTTTAGGGAACTACTTCGAGGTTCATGGGTAGCTATAAATGGGGTTATAAGTCCCCTAACATGGGTTACAAGTATAGTTACCCTACTTATAACGCTACTTATAACTAATTACCCACGAACCTCCAAGTACCCGTCATGTAAACAGTGTGTCATGAGCTCAAGGTCTGACCTTCGAATCGGGGCCCACTGCCCCAAGCACTCTACACCTTCGAAGCCTAAACCGTCTCTTGCCCCCAAAAAACCTTTGCTTTTTGGAGAGCATATATAGAAACTACTATATGGAACCTACAAGCGGTAAGCTTTTTTCAGCTAAAGGTAGCACTCTATCCTTGACTATGCCCGAAGAATTCGCCTAGGGTCGAAGGTGATGTGGATGAACCCCCAAGGATCCTTGCACCTTCGTAGTGTATACTTATCGGCCTTAACGCGATTCCTGTATGGGTACCTCAAGGCCTAAGCTTCGGTCGGAATTGGATGCGAAGAACTCGCTACACGACGCGTCCTATCGGCTTCTCAGTCGCACATGCTTTCCCCGAGCAGCTGCAGGTCGGCTCATTTTCAATCCATATGCATAGGAAGATGCTGCATCACTGCCCCGCGCTCACACAGCAGCTGGGGCCTGAGACAAGTCGACCGTTCGAGTTCTGCGAGGAAGACCGAGCCTCGTGCCGAGGCTGCTGCAGCATCGTCGTCCTTGTCGGAAGCGGCCGATACTGCAGAGCGCTTACGGATTAACCCACCTGCACGTAACTCAGGAGCACCGCGTCCACGATGCAGACGTGAATGCCATGCCGGTCGTATGCCTTGGCGCAATTAAAACCACAATCTCCCGAGGTGAGAAGTCGAGGCCTCCTTCATGTACTCGATCTCGTGCTGGAGGTCTTCGGCCTTCACTTGCGAGCTGGTGCAGTCGTTGCCTTCAGCGTTTGGCATGCGACGCGAGTCAGTGCTTGATTCTGCAATCTTCCGGAGTTTTGAAGGAACTTTGTGCTCAGCTCGAGATTTCGGTTTCTCTGGTTCCTTCCCTGCCACCACATCGAGCAACCGCCTGCGACGATCAGCATGACCAGGCTGACGTCCTGAACGCGCGCTTCGAAACCGCAAGAGCCGTTATGCTTCGTCCTGCCGATCCTGCAGCGACGGCACATCCAGAAGCTTCCACAGGTGGCGTGCAAAGCCACCACCGCTAAATCCTTGTCCCCACGCCGGATTATGAACGTCGGTGCAGCCCTGGGTCCCCCCAAACCCCTAGTGCAAAACGGGTAAGGGTTGGTCGAGGGTTCGGTTCTGGAAGCTATTTCGGAATACAGCTTACACTGTCGCATCCAACACCAGGTTTGACACTTAATTTTTTGTTTTGGCCTAAAATGACTGGTGTCCTGTCGTTGGCAGATCTTGTCTTAGTGGGCACTTGACAAAAACCATGATTTTGAAGCTGATGGGGTTGATCTGTCCAGAGACTTGAATATGGCTGAAATCACAGCTGGAGCACGCACTCTGATCCAACTTCTAAAATTGGACTCCTGGTTAGGGCCTAATCTAGTAGACGTCTCTTCGAGCGCCCTTGTTCTGAAAGACTCTGCTTCTTTCGCATCCCGGTGTGGTTAGTCTCGCTGTTCGCAGAAAACAGAAGTGTTAGATCTACACACTCAGCAAAAGATAAAAATTTCCGAGGTCTGCACCTGGAACCTTCAGCAAGACATCAAAATTTCAGAGGTCTGCAACTGGAACCTGCTGAGGAGAGTTGCTGCAGATGCAGCATTTGCTCCCCAGAGGTCTTCCCTGCGCACCTGCGGAAAAATGAGAGTTTGATCACTTTGCCCTCGTGTGTCATCCTGAAAAGCCCTTTTCGTTGAAGACTTCAACTATTCAAAGAGTTCGGGTTTAGGATTTAAAGTTTTAAGGGGTTTAGGGTTTAGGAGTACTGCCAAGTAACAAACAAAACATCACAAAACACAGCAAACATGCCATGAATCACACATTGAGCTGCTTCAGGTGCTGATTTCACGCTGCCTGCCCCGAAAAGGCACGTTTTGGAGGTGAACGGGGCTGTGAAAGGCCACCATAGGGGAGCAACCGGGAGGGACAGTGGAGGGACAGTGGGAGCGACAGTGGAGGGACAGCGGGAGCGACGGGAGCGACGGGAGCGACAGCGGGAGCGACATTCGGAGCGACAAACGGAAAACGGGAGGGACAGGGAGCGACAGTGGAGGGACAGTGGAGGGACAGTGGGAGGGACACTGGACAACCCAAGCTGAACCCATAACAAAAAACGTGCGTCTAAGCCCAATTCTTGCCTCAACGTGTCATTCTTCGCAAAACCTATCCAAAATCTATCCTTGCCCTCGAAAAACATGACAGTTTAGGGTTTTTCGGGTTTAGGGTTTAGGGTTACTGCAAAAAGCACAAAACATCACAAAACGCAGCAAACATGCCATGAATCACAAGTATTGGCGCTTAAAATGCTGATTTACTTTTTGGCGGCACAGGACTTCGGAGCTGGTTGGCAAACAGACCTTGCAAAGCTTGACTTTACACACAAGGCTCCATCAGACATAAACTTTCCAGTGCTTGACTGCACGCACAAGGACCCATCAAACCGCACCTCGTCAAGGCCCTCTTGGCCTTTCTCAGGTCGCGAGAAAATCAAAAGCACTTGGCCGCTCCTAGTCCTCAAACCTTCTGCAGCCTTTCTTTTCTTTGGTTTCCCCTGTTGGGGTGGCCCAAAATCCGGCTCCAGATCATCCATGGGCAGCGATGACAAAAGTTCTTGCGACATGTCAAAACTCCATAGTTCCAGACTCACATGTAACATGTTGTTTGGAACCAGAAAAATCACAACAAGCATGGAATCACATGGGATGAAATCATTACAAACGAGTCCTAAACTAGCACAAAAAAATATGCTGCTTTGTGATTTTCTGGAAAAGGGCTAATATTCTGGATGCTGAAGCAAGAGCCATCGACAAATCTCAGAACGAATGATTTGCGCTGAACACGGAACACGACGAGTCCTTGTCCTCAAAATCATATGTTTTACCCTAAACCTCCAACGAACCCGGCCTCCGGGTAGGGGACCCAGGGCTGCACCGACGTTCATACGCCGGATGTACCGGCACGGGGACTAAGGAGTCGGCGAGGCGGCCGTGATCGCCTCCACGACGCTGCTCGGCCTTCGGCGTCCGATTAGAATGCAACGGCCGTCTGTCGTGTGGTCCCAGAACTGTTAAAATCATCTGAAAGATATTTGAACGGTATTCCGTTGGAATCTCATCGAAACATATAAGTAATAAAATCTCGATGGAAATCTCAATCGGAATATATTGCGAGATATAATTCCGCAACTGCTCACCAAAGGATCGCGCATGTTTTTCACACCTCCCTCGCACTGCTCGGATCTTGGACGTCGGGGGTAAATCGATGGATGGCAGAGGCAACACTCTCCGACTCATCCACACCCGAAGGCATCACACCATTTCCCCCCAGGGTAGGGCGGGTGGGCTAAAAATCAAGCTTGATGCCCGACTTCGGATGTAGTCGCTTCACACAATTCCATGCGTGCATGAAAGTGCAAAGCATGTAAATTGGAAAGGTCGAAACACAAATGAAATATCTCAAACTGTGTGACGACAAATTGAAGAAATGTTTTCTCGAGCTACCGCGAGGTGAAACATACAGTTCAGGGTTCGCTACGTGCCTACGCCCCACACAACAGACAGAAGTATCCGCACGCAGACACTAGACGTCTGTCGTGTGGTCCCAGAACTGTTAAAATCATCTGAAAGATATTTGAACGGTATTCCGTTGGAATCTCATCGAAACATATAAGTAATAAAATCTCGATGGAAATCTCAATCGGAATATATTGCGAGATATAATTCCGCAACTGCTCACCAAAGGATCGCGCATGTTTTTCACACCTCCCTCGCACTGCTCGGATCTTGGACGTCGGGGGTAAATCGATGGATGGCAGAGGCAACACTCTCCGACTCATCCACACCCGAAGGCATCACACCATTTCCCCCGTCAACTGTGATGCTGAGCATACACCTTCATCAGATCATCGAGAGCAGCAAAGGAGAAACATGGGTCCTTGATGAATCGCAAGAGCTCATCAGGGAATGATACACCTCCCTGGTCAACTGCACTGAAGGATTCGCATAACTTCTTCGATTCGCCCCTGGAGGGCAGATCGGCCGGGTTCGATTTTGATGGCACCCTGTCGTACCAAGCACCGAACGGAAGAACTGCATCCATCGCATTGATCACTGCCATAATCCTAAACATGGCCTCTGACTGGCTCGATCTCTTGATGAGCGTGGCCAAGGCGGAGTTGTTGTCCACAAAGACGAAGCCCTTTCGAGCGCATAACCGCTTTCCGAAATGCCATCTAGCGCACAAGACAGCGAAGAGCTCTATCTCGCATATGATCTGCTCCCCAACGGTCAGAAGCCAATGTTGCCGGATGTCTTCAGGGATGCATCCAGACAGTGCGAACTTCTCCTGCGTCTCAAGGTCACATAAGAAGACTCCCCAGAGAGCCTGATCGCCTTCAAGAGAGCCGTCAGTATACACGATCACAGGTTCACGAGGATCGGTCACTCGCAAAGTCCTGGGCTTCATCGCACAGAAGACGGAGCAAAGCATGTCGTTGAGGCGAACAATGGCCTCCGAAGAAAACGTTGCCGGCCTCGCAGCCAACTTCGAATACTCCCTCGCAATAGGCTTCAGAGCGGAGCCCAGGACGAAGCCACTGGCGAAGTTCAAGAGTCCATGAAGCGAAGTGGCAAGCTGCTTAACGTTGGAATCCTGCTTGGTCAGTTGCTGGGCGATCGACTTGATGCGGTCAACTCGGCCTTCTTTGTTTCTAACCTCAAGAGATCCTTGGTGGAGACTGGAGAAGTCGAACTCCGCCCCCAAGGCAACCCACTGGCTCGCGAAATCCACAGCCTTCTTCCCGGTGGTGGCGTGAATCCACCCCAAAGCGTTGAGCAGCCGGGAGAACGAATCCGAAGCGTTAGCGGCCAATGGAACAATCTCGAAGGTCGGGTAATCGTCCACATAGACTGAGGTGACAAGTCCCAGCTTCACCACTGCTACGTGCCACAATGCACGGGAAATCTTGTTGAAGGAGAAAACCGAACCCGACCCACCAAATGGTAGACCTCGGGCCAGGTAAAAGGTCCATTTCGATTCTCGTGATGGCATGGCAATGACAGCGTATTTCAGCGAACATGTAGCCACCGGCACTTGCTTGTAGGCTTTAGAGAGGTCAAGACATCTCCCAACCCAATGCGCATCTCTGCTCTTAGGGTGCCACTCGCCTTCGAGGACCTCACCCGATTGAAGGGAAACACGCACCTTCTCCTTGTCGCTCCAAACCCTCGCGACGAAGAGAGCCATGGAGGCGACGAAATCCAGGTCGTGAAGCTGCAGCAAGGATGTGGACCCGAACGATGCATTGACGCCAGAGTCCCTCAAGTTGTCAATGACACGCGGCTTTCTTGCTTCTCCCTGCAAGAGCAGGAATCTTTGACTTGGAGTCCACTGGCTGGTTCCCAACCTCTCAGTCACTTTCTCCTCGCAATCGAAAGGCCCCTCGAGAAAACCCAATCGGCACTCTTCGTCTGTCTCATCATTCAAGATGGTCAGCTCCTCCTGGGACAACTTTTGAGGCGGCTTTGAGAGGAGCTCACGGCGCCTCCAAATGGCCTGCGAGTCAAGCTGCTCGGGAGTGGCCCTCATGGGCTTGGGCCTGGTCGGAAACAAAGGAGAAGGAGCCTCGGCCCCCACAAGAGACACTCCCTCTTCCATGAAGCGGCAAACCTCCTTGTCCGGAAAACCAGTTTCCTCGATCAGCTCTCGAAAGAGCTGAAGACACTTGCCCCCCGTGATGGGGTGGTCTTCGCCAGTCCCAAGCTCGTTTGCCCTCGCCTCAATGCTCGAGAGGGTCTCATGCCTCATCTTCGCAATCTCCTCTGGGCCCTTGGTAGCCAAGTCAAAGATCGCCCTTCTTATGCAATCAGGGACGGTGCTTGCCGACTCAGCGGGATGCTCCAGTTTGGTTGCCAGATCAAAGTGTTCCTGCATCGTGTGATACACTCCCCAAGCCTTACTGGGATTCGAGGAGAAGACTGGTCCTCCAACCTCGCCTTCCCCCGCCACATTGGAGGGGCAGTCAGAGAGGTCGGGCCAAGCAAAGTGCAGGTCACCAAAAAAACCGCCAGATCCCGGGGCGGAAGATTGTGCCAATCACGAACCGTGAATGCCACCAAGACGGTGCGTCGACCCTGGGCCGGCATAACCTGATGCGTGAAGCGGGTTTGAAGAAAGCACGGCTCTGCATGAACGGGCAGGGTTTGACCCTTCACACGCACGCCTCCATTGGAAAAGCGGGAGAGCGGAATGATGACGTTGTAGAACTTGTGGTCGTTGTGAGCATCAACATGTTCAGGGCCATAGAAGTCGTCGAAGACGGCCAACGAAGAGTACACGGCACCTGGAGCGAAGTGCTGAACAATAGCCGCGAGAAGGCGGCACACGTGTGGCATAGATCGAGACACACTGTGAAGGCCCACCTGGGAAGAGAAAACGTAGGCACCACAGGTCCATGCCAATCCGTCAGCAGTGGCCCCACGACGGGAGCGCTGAGAGGGCTCCAAGAGATTGACAAGTTGCAAAACATCATCCTGCGCGCAGGTCTTCTGCTGGAGCAGCGACCAAGCAAGCTTCTCGACCGCATGGGCATTAAGAGGAGCGGGAGAGTTCACAGGAGCCGGGCCAGTGCACACAGGCCAAGAAGGTGTAGCAGAGCCTGTGGCCGAGGCAGCATCCTTGGAAGGCACCATGTCGGGCAAAGGCTTGGCATCAGGATGGGGCGCCCGGTCGGCCCAAACAATCTGCCGGAACTCAGGGATTAGGGTGGCATGCTTTAGGGTCTGGGCGCCTGCAGCAGCAAGCGTGTCCAATCGAAATTGCCGAGTGGTTTCACGGAACAGAGCCGGACTCACAGCAGCAGATGCCGCCTGTACGAGCTTTCGGCAGAAGACACGAGGGTATTGAGCCTCAGAAGAGGTATCGAAGACCCAAGTGCCCATACGCATCTTTTGTCCATAAGGAACATGAGAATGCCTCCCGTCGCAGGGGACCGAAAGGACCTCGAAGACCTTGGGCGTGCATCGAAGGCGTGTGTCCTTGCGGCGAGTTCCGCCGAACATGCAAAGGGAGAGGGACACATCCTGAAGCTCGAAGTACCAATCAGCGAATGCGGGACAAGAATTGTCACGCGCGAATCGGCAGATCAAAGCAGCGAGAGTGGCCCATGTCCACGCCCGCGCAGGGTTCTCGATGGTGACCAACGCGTTGACTTTCCAAGCAGCAAACAATGCCCGCACGCAGGTGCCATACACAGCGTTGGCAGCCTCGACCCGGAGACGTTCATGAGGCCTAAGATCAGGTAAACCCAAAGGGAACTTGGCCGATCGAAGCGGTCGTGGCTGTGGCACGCCCTGCGCCCGCAACGCAGAGCTGATGGGCAGCTGACGAGCGCGACTTCCAGTGCCACACGGCAGTCCAAAATGGAGCCAAAGGGGCCTGAGCTGATGAATCATATCGTCAATCAAGCGGTGCGAAGAAATTGCGCCCAAATCGATGGGCAAGCACGACACTTTGGGCTCAAAACGGTTTCCATGATGATCAATAGGAAAAACCTGCCATCCTTGAGAGGCGGCGGCATGCGAAAGAGAGGCCGAGCCACAACACAGCTCGACGAAAATTGCAAAGGGAGCGGCGTCAGTAGTAGGCAGGCCTGAGCGGCCTAGTCAAGAGTGACGGCACTCGCAGTACGGCACTCCCTTCTTGAGGCAGTCCTTATGCCAGCAATTGTGCAAGCCGCGGTCGCATCGGGCTTTGGACTGATCAGGGCACTTGCCGTGCTGAAACAACACGCATAAGAACTGGCGAGTCTTGGGCATGCGCGAGACACAGTCCTTAGGCATCTCCTTCAGCAACTGCAGGATCTCGGCACGCTTGGGGTCCACCTGAGCATCATCCCACTTGCGCTTCTGACCGCCTTTGTCGCCACGACCTTTGCCGCGACCACCACGGCCTTTGCCTTCGCGGTCACCTTTGCCATCGGCCTTGCCACCGCGATCGCCCTTGTCGCCTTTGCCTCCACCGGTGGCCTGCGGAAGGTTGGCCAAGCAAACATTGACACGAGTATGGGTCTGCAGGCGCTCGATGAAGACATCCAGGGGGGGTTTGACGCCCCCGATGACCTTAATGGAGCCACGACTTTCCTGAGCAAGAATCTGCCACAGCTCGCGGTCAGCGTTCAGAGCCTGGGCAATGCTGGTGAACTTGTGACCCGGTGGAGGGTCACGAGTCACTGAGTCAAACAAGTAGGTGTGCCACGCCTCCTGGGCAGCAAACGACATGAGGCCAATTTGGTCGAAGGCCAACGCCCGTCGGGTGAAGGCCTCCCGAAGCCGAAGTTCTCCTCGAACGTCGCATTCCAGGTCGGAGTGTTTCTTCGATATCTTCAAGCCACCTTGAGCATCAAGCGTAACTTGTTGAGAGGGTTTGTCGCTGGAAATTTCCAACGCTCTTGATGGGCACTTATGCGGCGGTAGGTAGGTGAGCGTCCCGGAATCGACCATGGATTGGATTTTGTCGATGAGGCTGTGCGCCGGTTCCACCCGTTCGGTGAAAACTATCCCGGTTAGCCGAGCCTTTTGATTCTGTAGGCGAGTCAAGCGCTCGGCCAAAGGAAGCTCTCGAGGCGGGTCAAGAGAAGAACGTTCCACCCGTGACTTGAGATCAGACAGGGCAAACGTGTTGGCCTCGAACCACAATCGTCGAAGGTCAGGAAGCTCGCCCGGGGTGAGGTCACGAGACAAGAGCTTCTGTACCGCCTGAATGAGAGGGGTGTCATCGCCACTCTGCGGGCTGACAGCACAGATGTACGCCAGCTTTCCAAAGGTTTTGATCCCTGCGGCCTGAAGCGACTTGACGAAACCATCATCCATACCGATTTCTCGGGCTCTGGCCAAGAACTCGGCTTCCGACTCAAGCAGAGTGGAAGTCATGGCGTCCGTCCGAGGATCAGGCTTGAACAAAAACGTGTCACTCCAGGCGAAGGCTCACGACGGAGGCAGCAAGCATGGCTAAAACACAGATGCGCTGCATCAATGTTTGCGTCTCTGCTCGACCTTTCCGTGTCTAATCCCCCAGGACTCGCGCCAATCTGCACTGTTCGCAGAAGATATCCTCGCGCGGCTGCTGGGGGTCGAAACTGCACGCATCATAGTTGCTGTTCAAGGGTCTCCCGCATCTCAACAATGAGGCAGGGACCATGACAGCGTGCACAATGGAGGAGATCCGATGCCGGACGAAGGTGCCCGTCTCTGGCGGCTCAGGGCGATCAGACATCCCTGGCACCAGGCTGGGGCGCTCATCGATGCCGACGTGGTCTGCAAATGATACATCTGACTGTTCAGAATCATCAAACCTTTTCAGGTCTTCGACCCGACGATCCTCATCGTGGAATCGTTCCACAAGGTTCGCCATCCTTTCAGACCGGGACAGGTCTGGATCAAACCGGTCTGTACGGATTAGGTCAATCAGGTGCTGGAGCTTCGACAAGACTGGGGCCATCACGTCTCTCCCGTATGTGATGATCATCCGCTCGTCGGGGGCGGAGTGGTGCCCCAGAATGCGCTTTTCATGCTTATCAAATCGACCGCTCTTTGTGGCCCATGACAACGGAGTGGATTTCAAGGCATGAGTCGTGACTCTGTCGAGGTTCCAAGACTCATCAGCATCGACTGCGAGAATCTCTTGAAGCCACGCACACCCTTCCGCTGAAGTCATGGGCCTATCCAGCCACATCTCGGCTTGCTCCGACCACGCTGGCATAAGGATGTTTTTGGCGTCAACTCCTGACCGGGTTCGCGCCGACATCCATGCTGAGGCCCACGGCTCCGAAGAGAAGGTGTGCCCTAGGGCAATGAGGGGCATGAAAGTGGCCCGATCGTCTGCAAGCTTGGCTGTTTTGTGACCCAACATAACAGCCTCCACAAGACACATAGCCCCGTGGCTCTCGATGGTGAGATCGGTAGCCTTGGCCGCATCGGACCATCGGGCAACCGAGAACAAGCAGAACAGCGCGAACCCCGCTATGGTAGCGTGTAAGTCCGATCCCTCGAAGACAATCACCTCCATTCTCATGACAATGGGAACTTTCAGAGGCGGCGCCTGTCTCAATGGAGCCTTCTTGAGATAGCAGGAGTGCGCGGCACCCTCAATTCGCTGCGAAATGATGTCAGGAGCAGCGTTGCTGCCGGTCATGTAGTGAAAGAACCTCCATGACGAAATGAATGCAGCAGGCGCCGTGGGAGCACACTCAGCGTC